>VZTD01003639.1:2971549-3175224 GCA_013397725.1 Rhagologus leucostigma | reverse complement strand
CCCGCTCCCGCTCCGCTCCGGCTCCCGCGGCCCCGGCGCGGCGGTGCTGCCGCGCGTTCCCGCCGCGGCTCCGGGCGCCTCCCGCCTCCCAGCATGGACGTGAGGAGAGTGGAGAGCATCTCGGCGCAGCTGGAGGAGGCCAGCTCCACAGGCGGTAGGACGCGGGCAGCGCGGGGACGCGAGGCTGCTTCTCTGAGTTAATTTGGGGTCTCGTCCCCTCTCCTTTGGGTAGCAAGTCTGGCAACTTGGCGTGGGGCTGGGAGGGGGGAGCTGCCTGCCCGCTTGCGAGGGGTGGACGCGCCCGTGTAGTCGTGGGCAAATATGTGTGTGTGTCTATGTGGACAGTGAGCAAATGCTTAATGCCTGGGATCTCGGGCTGAGAAGCGTTCAGGGCTTCGCGAATCCCGCCCTAAGATGCCTGCTGTGACCTAACTGGTACTTTTGCCTTTGCTGAAATGACTTGGGGCTGGGTATGAACCTCCATGGCACATCTTCTCTAGGTACCAACTCCCAAGAGGTAATTTTGGTCAGTCCCCCTTACACCTTCCTGCTGTGGTCTCCATTGTACCTCTCTGGTGCCTAAGTGACAACTATTTGATGGAGACCAGCTTCTTCTGGTAAGCCAAAGGCTGTTTGGTGCCTTTCTTTTCTCCGTATCTCAAATTGCAGTTGCACATTCACCTGAGAAAGGCTACAGGATAACTTGCATTTTAGGGAGAAGAAAAGCACACTTTGCTATCCTGTACAGTGATTGTGATTCCTGGAGTGTTAAGAGTTTTTTCCCAGTTATTTAAAAATGAAGCTTCTTGGGTGCAGTGTGTGTAAGAGGATGTTGCCGAGAAAGGTGTTCAGCTCAAGCCAGCAGAGGATGGTTGGACAGTTAATGAAAAACTTTGCAAAACAGGCAATCAAAAACAGGGGAAACTTCTTTTCTTAGAAAAGATGTTTCTTGCTGTGCAGCTAGATTTCTCATAAACTGTGATGCCAGTGTAGAATAGTAGCCTTGCCAACAAGCTGTTTGAAAGACACAGTGCAAGCCCACCATTTTCTTGGTTTCTAGTGCTTCAGAATGCATCTTTTGCTTCCTAAAGAGGTTCACAGCCATGTGTTCTCTGTTGGATTGTATCTGGTTTTTCTCTTTCCTTAATGTGCCAGATTTTTAATGTTTTAGGGTGTGTAGCCTTTCACATAGGATACCAGATCATTTGTATTGGGGATGGGGAACTTTCGTATTTGACTCTGCTATCAGCTCGATTGTTAATTTGTCTTTGCAGTTCATTAAAGTTTGGGAAAAAATGTGTAGTCATTATGATTATCCAACAAGGACACAACACCAAAGTGGTGTTGTGATACTTCTCTCTACTTTTCAGATCCAACCCCCCCAAGCTATAATTTAGGCTTTTCCCTCTACATACCACTGTCAGCCTTCCCGCTTCAGTCTGTTAAGAGGTCCGAAAGTCAAACTGTTTTTCCATAACACGTACATCATCAGTGACAAATATCGAGCAGGCTCTTGGCTACCTGTGCAACCACCATGCAGGACTGTTCAGGCTAAACAAAACTGAGGTCATGATTTAGACACAGTGGATTTGCACAGCTGCTGTTGAAGAATTATTTGGTTTATGGATCATTAATGTAGGTATTGAAGCATAAAGAGAGTTTAAAGCTTAATATTTTTTCTTACAGGTATAGTTTGCAGTAACAGGAAAATGTCTATAGAAAAATTGAGGAAATGTGATCTGAATCCGTGTCATGCAAGTCATATGAAATACCCAGATGATATTTTTATGGAAATAGTCTTCAGTTGAGCTGTATATTAGATGTGTTTTCTGTTTTGGTTCTCTTGATATGCATGCCTAGTATCTTTTAAAAATTAATGACAGCTTTAATTCACTTTAAGCTTGTAATGGTGAGAGGAAGTAAGATACACTTTTGCACTCTCTTAGAATACAAAGCAAAATCTGACTTAAACATGATTTACTGTAGGAAAAATGTTTCTCAAAAATAAGTTTTTATGCCAGAAAAAGAATATGGAAAGAGAAAAATGACAGAACTAAAAGGAAATACCTCCTTTCTTTTGGAGAATGACACACAATACTCAACATATCTCATCACCAGTGTGATGTGATGTGATGTGATGTGATGTGATGTGATGTGATGTGATGTGATGTGATGTGATGTGATGTGATGTGAAGCTAACAAGCGTCTAGCTTCACTCCTCTGAGCTTTCTTCTTATGGGAGAGGGCCCATTTATTTTCATCTTCCCGCAATTTCAGCCCTTTTTCATGTAAACTTTCCTTTCCACTTTTCTCTTCTTTAGCTGTCTCCCTCCAGGCTCTTAAACGTTTAACTCATTTTCAGTGCCATCAGCATTTCTGAATGTACCTGTCTGTTGGATTTTTAACAAGAAAGGCAGATTTTTTCTCATTAATTCTCTTCAAATAGAATCATAGCTTCAAACATTCATTATTTTTAAGTGGTAATACCTGCAGTAGAGTTGTTGCAGCGATTTGATGTTAGTGCACGAGAGTCAGAAAATGAAACCAACAAAAGTGCAACTGTTCCTCAATTTCATTTTTCCAAGTGAAATAAAGCCCAAATAACGCACAGGCAGCTTGAATGATGAAAACTATTAATGACAAAGGCAACATTTTGTATGTTTTAACAGGTAGTGACTGCCTTAAACTGATCATCTCCTTACATTTATTCTTGCACCTTGCAGAGCATGCAAGGGCATTCAAATTAATGTCAATTGAAGCACCAATGAGAGTTGTTAAAGTAACAGAATGTGTCCTCCGTGGAATATTGAGCCATTGTAAGGATGAACTGTTTCATCCCCCTGCCTCATGAAATTCTCTTTATCAGTGTCTTATCTATCAGAAAGCTGCATTTTTGCTAGTGATAGCCAAAACTCATCTGCTGCTGGGTAAATGCATGCAGCGTCTTGGCAAAATGAGAAGAGCAGAGGGAGATTATCAGTAAAAGTTTGTGTGGGTAAGAACAAGTTTAATCACAAAGTGTCCTGTGGGTTCAATATCTAGGACAAACTTAAGCTGTTGGGAATACTAATATGAATAAGACATTATCACAGCAACTGGTTGCTTTGCTTTAGGGTGTGATGAATTCAGAATGGGGATTGTTCTGACCAGTATGACCATGCTTATTCAAAAAATAGAAATATTTACAAAAGCCATGGTGTCATTTGTGACAAGTTTTGAAGATTTTCGCTTATTAGACAAGGCAGTCACAAATTCGTGTTAGGAAAGGGCCAGTAATTTCTACATTGTGGGCAGAAGGACCACAATGGACCAAACAGTAGTATTAAGCAGTGTTTATCCAACTTTAAATTTACTCAGAGTTAAAATATTCTCTGCCATACCTCTGAGAGATCCTTGTGCACTAGTGCTCACTTTTGCTTTTAATGAATGACTTGCTCTTGTTGCTTGGGGCATTCTTAGAAGACAAAGGAAATAGTGCTAAAAGGACAAAAAATTACATATTGAATAAGCTGAAAATAGGAATTTAGGAAAAGGGATGCTGGGAAAAAGTAAGAAAGTGTCAAAAAATATACTGGGAAACACAGGAAAAAAAAGAAGAGGTGGGAGGAGGGAAAGGAGGAAACAGATTCTGTATCTCACAAATTGAGATACAAAATTTATTATGTGTTAGTGGCATATATTGGACCAATTTCTTTATATCTCAGTTGGGATTCATCTGACACGATGAAAAGCAGGCAGTGACTTTCCAAGTGATTTGCACCAATATTCATATCAGCGTGAAAGCTTTAGTTTGTCTGGGAGCTCCATCCGAAGAACGTGCTGTCAGTCAAGAGTCAGCGTCACAATTTTTACTAATGATCTGTTGGCTCCAAACGCTCTTCATCACTGGACACTTATAAGATTCAGATGGACAGGGTGCTGGACCATCTTGTCTAGACTGTGCTAGAAGTGCTGCTTCCAAATGCAATGCTTTTTCTGTGAAATCTGCAAATACACAAGGGAAGGAATAAATTAAATAGACTCATTATCTAATAAAGGACATTGATGTATAATGGACATGCAAGAAGATACAAATATTTTAAGTGTAAAATATGCATTCTACTCCTGCAGGGTGGAGGAAATAATTGGCACTTGAGAGAACTGACTGCAGCATAAGCCTCTGCATAAAATTTGAGTTCTGCCTCCATCTCCGGTTCCTCTGTGCAGTGAGTGTAAAGAAGTAATTATATGCAAAATTCTGTTACAGAGAGTCATATTTGACACGAATGCTGAAATTACCTTGGCTTTCCATCAGTATAAATTTTACATCATGTAAATATCAATTCTCATAAACTACAGATTTCTTATTCATTCTTCTGGCTTTCAAGGTTACTACCTATGCTTGGGGAGTTGATATATAAATAACTGAACATCTGGACAAGTTTCAGGTATACTTGGCTTAGAGAATTTATGCTTTCCAGGTGTTTTCAGACATTTTAAAACATATAGAAGCAGATACGGTATCTAGCAGTAAGTGTAGCCATCAAAGAAGTAGCTGGTGTGTGTCATGGAAAGCTTTTACAGTGTATCAGATAAGCACTTAGGACTTCTGCTTTGGGTTGGAGCTGAATATTTGATCTGTGCAACATTCAGCTGTAATCTATCCCATCTCAGCTTCTCAGTTTACCATTGTGATTTATTCGGAATCTTTGGCACTTGAAAAAGAAAGTATCTAAAAATACAACGCCTGATTGCTTCACTATTTCATAGATATGTGCATTCCTGCCAAGCTGTCCTACTATCTTCTCCCCATCCCCCTCCCCAGTTCCGCTTGTCCTCTCTTTATTTCAGGTACCAAAATAGACTGTATTTGAACTCTTCCTTGCCAAACAAATGCTGGCCATTTATTGTCTCCTATGAGCAGAGACCATTACTCCTGTTTGAGATGAGAGAGAAAACATTAGCAAATGTTTGTGGTCTCGGAAGTCAAGGAGCCAAATCCATATTTCGGTAGTTGTAGTCGATACAGTCTGAACCAGGTAGGATTCCCTTCTTTATTAGCACACACTTCAATTAATAGGCTTGGACCTATTCTGGGACATAAGGAGTGCCGGTACCAAACCCTTCATTATTTGGAGCACAGTGTGGCAGTGCAGGCGGAGGTGGTTAATGGGATGGTTTGTCTCTATAATGTTAGGCCTGAACTGTAATGTATGGCTGCATCAAAAGTAAATGGACAACAGTTTGACATAGACATTGGTTTTTTGATAGTAGTTTTCCTTTCAGAATCCCGGTTTCTCTGGCTAGTGCTTTGCTTTCCATTGCTTTGATGGCTAAGTAGTATTTGGCCTGGATTTCCCACTGAGTACACTAGATAGAATGTGGAAGAAAAGCGAAAGTGTATGGAATGTATGTGTTTTGGAGCCTACAGAACTATGGAAAGCATGGAATCCAATTATTCTGTTACATTCTTAATTATTAGTTTGTAATTGTATTACAGGAGACTTAGGATCATATAGATCATGGTTTGATTTTTTTTCCTCATCATTTTCCATTCTCACACTCTACAGGAGAGATCATTTACCACCTTCATGCATGCAGCAGCAGAGGAGGTTGGGCTCTAGATTTACTTCTATGAATTTGGGAGATCTGTAGACAGCTATAAACTGGCAGCAGTTTAAAATATGTGGTTGGGTTGAAAATATATTGAATCCGTTCTCCTCTAAGAATAAACCCAAACACAGAATAAAAGCTGTAGATCTGAGCTCATACTGTGTTTTATTTCTGGCAGCCCAGCAGAGACTTAATACGGTATTAAAAGGAGCTCTCTGTCAGGGGTCTGAAAATAAATACAGTGTTTCTCTTTCATATTCTTTTTCACCTATAAAGGAAATTTCTTTAGAGATACACTTAACAGTTGTGATCCCCTGTTGTACGTATATAATTTGTACTGCAGCAACATAAACAGTGGTATGAAAGGTATAGATGCTTATGTGTCCACTGGAGAAATGAACTACAGGTAGAAGGCATGATAATAGGGAAATTTAAAATATAAATTTTATGCCCTATTCAGAAAAATGATGCATTTAAATGTTTGGGTTTTATTATAGGAGATAATATCTTTGTTTTTCTACCAGGTGTTTTTCACCAGATGATGCATAATCCCCAAGCACAGTTAAATGCCTAGCACTACACAGCATATTATACCCATATGCCACAAAGGGGCTAAGTGGTGACAGCATAAAAAGAATTATTCCAACTTAAAGGCTTTGAATGTCCTAAGACATAGACTTCAAGGTGTTTGCTCTATTTCATGCAGTCAGTAAGAAAGGGTTTGTTGTTTCAATGGCAGGGAAAAAGCCCCCTAGTTTTACTGATAAAGTTTACTTGTTCTCACAATTTTCAGTTACTTCTCCGTATCTCCAGAGAGATATATTATGAATATTGCTGTAGTTATTAGGATTTAGTAGAGAAAAATCTTATTCTTATTTTTTGAATCAAACTTTTGTTAATAATCCAGAAGAAACATTTAGGATTTATTAGAAAGGTAAACAGTAGCCATAAAGTGTGATGATGGGTCTGGTTCTTTGCAGTGGGAATGACCAGAACAGCATATCAGCATATCATCACAGTAAGTCATTTGATTATTGTGACTATTCCTAAACACTTTGATACCAGAGGGAATAATTGCAATGAATAAGGCTTTTTAAAATTAAATGTAGTTATTTGATTTAGAAATTTTAATGAAATTACTGAGCATGTTATAATAAAAAACACATTGAAAAACAACTCTTTGCCAGAAGATAAACATTATAGGAAGAAAAGATATGTCTGAAATACTTGCATTAAGTTGAAAAAGAGCAAAAAAGTTTGATTTTTATTTTTTTTTAATTTTAACATGCAAACATGATGCAACTTGAAGTAATGATCTTTTGAAAGTCACATTATATAATATCTGTCAGATACAAGCACTATTGCAACTGAACATTGATGTTTGGAATTTTATAATATGTAGAGATGTCTGTGTACATGCTAAGTACCATAAATTAACAAACTGTAATCACATTTTCAAAATACCTGGACCAGTACTACTATAATAGTTTTTTGTTTTTGTTTTTTTTTTGCATGAATGTTGCAGCTCATAGTTTCAAAGAACACTCGAGAAAGATTGGCCTTTTTTGAGACTGTTTGTTTTAGTGTGCCGAAGCATGTTGCACCACCAGCCACTCCTTGGCGTTTTGCAGCAGTGGATGCTCTCTCCCTGCCCAGGAACTGAGATGAATCAGGGAAAGCCCCTGCACACACACACAGTTAGCACCATTGCTGGCAGGACAATCCCTGTCTGTGTGCACTTGGTTTCCCAGTGCAGAGGGTTGGGAGAATGAAAAGTACACTGTGGGATTACAGTCCCTACCTGAGTGCTTAAAAGAAAGGAGAGGACAAAGATCAAGAAGTGCCTTTTATGTGTGTGCATTTAGTGGTATCTGAGCAAGTGGACTCTGGGATCTGGATCTGCTGTTTTGTTACCTTTAGACAGAGATAATTGAATCCTGTTTATCTAAAAATAAGTAGGAGAAAAATCCTAAAGAATAGTCCATTGAAGCAATATAACAGATGTATACCAAGGATATGCAACCATAGATTCATGTTTTGCTTCATTGTGTGCTGGTAGCAGTATGATAGGTGTTTCCTCAGATCACCGTAGGTTTTGACAGTGTAGCTGGTTTTAACCAGGGGATACCCAGATGTCCTTAATCATTCTGACTATTGACTTATATTCCAGTGCTCAGTAAGTGAATTGTACACTGCATACCTTATGATTCACTCCTTCTATTCTGTGTATTATTTTTCATGTTGATTTATAGACATTTGAAGTTATTGTGTTTTCTGATGTGACATTATAAAAAGTATCACCTGTTGTAATGCTATCAATAAAGAAAGATAAATCTAGACTGTTTGTTCGGGGTATTGTGTGCTGGCAGCATCCACCTGCTGGTAACTGAAGCAAGTACACATTAAAGTTAGTAGTTATTTTTACAAAGGTGCTGTAATTGACATACAGGCACTCTTAGGTGCTGCCCTGATTTCTGCACAGCCAGTCTACCAAATCCAAGATGTCTAAGAAAAAAAAATTAAATAAACAAAGTAGATATGCAAGTTGTGAGGATGTGCAGTATGATTAAATACAGAGAATTTCATGCTGTTGTTTCAGTAACTAGGTCTACTTTATATACTGCATCATTCTTTGATCTTTGTGATGGTGATGAAGTGGGGTTTCCCAGTTTTGTTTTTTTTTTTTTGACTATGCCACATTGTGCATTATCTTCCCAGCCTACCTTCCAGAACTCAGTAAATGAGAGAAGTACCTCTGTGTCTAGGATCTATCTACTGACTACGTTTTTTGCTTCAAAGCTGTTGCTTCCAGCCTTCCCTGCCTGGTAGATGGGAAAGAGGAGGTCAAATAGCAGGCTGAGTGTGGTAGACAGGTGATAGGTGTTGCCCTTTCTGCCTTCTTTTACATGATGATGATGATAAACCTCTTTGCAGGAGATTGACACCTCCAGCTCTCTCAAGCAATGACTGCTGCTTCTGCCTATTTGTCACTTGGAAGCACATGTGAACCCCTCAGCTAAATGAGCACTTTCTGACCTTTTCTGCATAATCTTTTTCCTCAGAGGGATGTTATTTTTAGGTTACATGCTTCTTTCTTGGTTGGTTGATTGTTAGTCAAAGGAGAGGAGAGTAGGTGATGCATCCAGTGGAACTTGTGGTCTCTAATGCATGTTTCATAAAACAGAATTCTGATAGACTGGAGGAAAAATAGCAAATGCAGGTTAAAGCGAGGAGGAAACAGACATGACTGAGGGTATAGGGACATAGTTCTTCACATGCCACACCTGCTGTCAAGTTTCTCCCAGTACATTAAATCTTTATGAAAAATATGAACTAGCAAGACTTAAAATTGGACAGACTTATATACCTTGCTTAATTGCTTAACTTGAAGGGTTGAACAATATTTAGATGTTATTTTTGACTCATGAAAATATTTGTCAGGTGTCAGCTACCCTTTTGTTTGCATTCAGCTAATTTTCCGATACTTAAATAGAATAAAGCAATTCTGTTTCAATATAGACTTATAAAGATCTCTTCCTGTATCTGAAGTCTTTGAGCCACCCCAAACTTCTTGAGAATCAGTAACTTTCTTTGTTCCTGGAGAGATGGGAAGTGTTCAGCTAAAATCCCACATTGTACTAAAAAGAACAAACCTCTACTCATAATTTAGCTGTATGTTTTACTTTGCCAGAGTTCAAAAATGACTGCCTATACTTAGAAATGCAAAAGTAAGAATATTTTGACCAGTTTAGATAGTAAAATTATGTAAAAGGTGTCAGTAAATTTCTAATGTCTTATTAAGCAGTTTTATCAGCAGTCACTTTAATCAACAGCACTTAAATTATTAGTAGGCTGACAATCTGTTAGAGTTTTTTCAATTAAAGAATTTAGAAGAAAATAGGCACCTTTTTTGATGTATTTTTCTTTTCCTTTCAAGAACCCAAGCATTAATAGCGTGTTTTCATGTAAGCCTCTTCACAAAGAATACATACAGAAATGCTGTCACTTAAGTGACTAATTCCTCCATGAAAATGAACAAGAAACGGTTGATGGCATTATCAAACCACTATTTGGTAAGTGGCAACTCACAGTGCTGACTGTGGAGGTGGTATACTTTCCATTCTGCTGGTGTAGCGTTAAATAAATGAGTATGCAATAGCGAACACACAGTTGATTAGATAGTTTTTTGTTGCAATAACACACAATATTTTGTGTTCCAAGAAGGGTGTGTATTGATTAAATGCACCTTGCACTTAAGCAGTTAATACAGATCTTCTGGATCTATCAGTGCCTGTTTCATTATGATTGAAAGCCTGATCTTGCAGCAGTTGCAGTACAGTGCAGTGTTTGCATCTGAGGATCATCCTGTTATAATTAAGAAAGGCACTTGCTGTGCCTTTGAACAGTTGACTTTAGTCAAGTGTTTGAACAGTTGACTTTAGTCCTTCAAATTTTGAAACCTCTTACAGAGAAGGGAAGAAACAAAGCTTTTGTCTCTTCCTGCATAGTCCGTAATTTCATAAGCCAAAACTGTGGCTGTAAAGGATACCCAACTATACTGACAATAAACCTTCTAATGCTAATGTAATCTTATCATGCTAATAGAATGTGAAAGAATGTGAGAATATGAGAAACAAATAGAGATATCAAAAGAGAGGCTGTTTACCTATTCAAAATAATGGAGAGTATTTCTAATTCAAATCACCAAAACTGCAGCTTTTAAGAGTCAGTTAATTATTTGCTTTCTGGGAAACAAAACTTCCTCAAGGAATGCTGAGATTTTTGTGTAATATCTTCATTCGAGAAACTTGTATTATAAGAAGAAAATCCCACTACTGACAAAGTTGTGACATTTTTGGCTGAGGACAAAATAAATAGACATATACTTAGTCAAGTTTACATGTTTATATTTGTCTCTGGATACTAGGCAGACAGTGACTAACCAGGCTGACTGCATACTGTGTGTAGTCCACACAGCCTGCTCAGGGCAAAAGCCTGATACAAAATCCAGCTCAAAAATTCTATTACATTGGATTTCATTTGTACTTTTGAGATGAAAGCAATAAAACCCATGGAATCACAGAAAAATATTTTGGAAGAGAAGTTGAGAAATCTTCCTATTTGTCCTGATTCCCTAAGGTAAGATCAAATATTCATATGGTGGTTCAGAAGGCTTTTTGCTTAATGTACTTAAAATTCACCACTACTGGATGCTTTATGATATTGCTGGTTAATCTATTCCAGAATTTTCTTTCCTGATACAATCTGTTTCCTAGTCCTAAAGTAAATCTTCTTAAATGTAAAGCCTTGTACCCAAAATTGATGAAATACGTAGCCAAGATTTTATAGTACTGAATAGGACAAAAACTTTTTTTGGTATGTCTTAGATTTTTGTCTTGTTTATAGTTTCAAGTCTGAACTGCTGTCTCTTCCAGAGCAGCCTTCCACCTGTCCTCAGCTTGTGATTTAACATGTTCAGCAGTGGCAGACTTCCCAGATACACAGTTGTCACCTAAATAGTTTTTCTCCATTCTATTTTAACAAGATGGATAATTTCTCTGGAAATTTACTTGATGTCTCCTAAATTATCCTTTACAAATGATAACTAGTTTTTGAGTGTTGCTTTTTATCTTCTCACTTGCAAACTTGTTGGAAGCTTAGTGACTACAGTGCTTGAAATTGGAAAATTAAAAGTAGGGTAAAGATTTCAACTTATCTGTCTATCACAAAGGAGAGATTACAGCTTGGCCCCGTTGATGAAAATTCTTCCCATCCTACAAGAGCTCTGTAAAAGTTACTACTTCCACGGAGATGAGATCAGCTATTCCCAGTTCGTGTTGGGAGTAAGTTATGCCTTTGCAGTGCACAACTCTTTGTATGAATCAGCTCTCAAGAATTTGGGATGAGGTAGGAATCATTGTCTTGCAAGAAGTAACAACCATCAACTTTCCCTCATCTCTATGGGAAGCTTGATGGAAGACTGCATGGATTCTCAAGGGCCTCCAGAATCTGTCTGTTTTATCATATGAACAGATATTCCAAATAAATAAAGAAGCACAGCTTTAACTTGCACTGCTTTCCAGCTATTTATTGCATTTGGATCTTCAGACAGAAAACTTTGTCTGTGACCCTTTTATGAACTCTATCTTTTCTAAGAATATTTTATCTCTTGAACATTTGATATGTAGCATGAACTTCTTAGTTCTTTCTTCCATAAATAAAAACTGAAGACAGTTACTTTAAACAATTTTTTAACATGAAAAGTCAATGTCACAGGCAATAGCAAAGCTTTTGAAGTTTCAAGCACTTCTGATTCAGATTATTTTTATCAATGCTCTACCATCTCACACTTGATAAGATGTGCCTCCGCTTCTATGAGTGTCTTTACTAAGTGCTATTATAATGATAAAATAGGGTGTATTCGTTCCTCTCTCATTTTTCAAGGCTGATGTATCTAGGAGGCTCTAATCAAGAAGATGCCATATATTTTAAATTTTATACCAGCTTAAGCTTTACTAGTTATAATTTTTGGTGTGCATGCTCCAAAAGTATTTAGCTTTCGTCCACTGCCTGATTAAAACAACCATTAGAATGGCACTTGCATACAAATGACCATAGAAGATTTATTATCTGTCTTTCCCAGATTCATTTTTATAGTCTGATAGTTTAGGGATATCGTTCTTTAAGGCTGTAGCTCTAGGAGAGTTCTGTGATAGCTGGTCTGTGGATGTTAATAAATTAAACTGTGTGTTTGACTTCAGTTGTGAGATGTGATAAAACTCTTTTAACGAGCCCGGGCAGAGGCTTTTATCAGGCAGTCCTCCGGAGGCAGGGAGCTGGTGCTCTGGCTTTATACCAATCAGCATTCCTTGCTTTGGCTTTGCTGGGAAAATGTTACACTTGATTTTTATATGAATATATAACATCATCTTCTTTTCTTTATACTTTGGCAACTTCACAGTGTTTTGATCGACAGTTACTTTGTGAACATCCATCACAACTAATCTATTTTATACATTGTGTGTCTTCGTCTTCACATCATTTATTCTTCTTCTGAATTTTATTTTAAATGTTCTGCAAGTATATCATTCTACCACTGCCCTTTTCCTTCAGAACAATTTTATTAGACAGTTGACCTTAGCTGGAAATAAAGTCTGCAGTGAGTTCTATTTGTTGTGTCTGTTTCTGTATAACTTTTTATTAGTCTACTCATTGGTCCTTTATGAAACTGTTAAGCCAGTAATAACGTACCTTTGATAGTACTGTGATGGAGAGAACTACATTATTTTTGGATGATAGGATCACAGTGCTTTTTGATCATAATTGTCACCATCTTAAATTACTGGACACTGTGAAGTCTTGAAGAATAATTTGTAAGTGATAGAGAAATGAAATTGAGAAGCCGTGTGGGAAAAAGAGTTACTTTGCCATTCTAGGCATTTGGGCTATGACTAAATAGGGGAAACAGGAGCTCAGAATAACAGGGAAAAACTGTTTGAGTAATAATGAATAAAAATTATTGCAGAGTTCCACTTCAGACTAATTCTAGTCTAGTTCAATTGACAAAATGCCTGCTAATACTTGTAGTGCATTAAGTGAGCTTCTAGAACACGTCTTCCCACTTAGTTTCACCTACAATAATCTGTGTATTCCAAGTGCATTCGATGATGAGAACCATCAGGTGACTTCTGAAAGCACGCTCCTGATCTGAATGGAAAAGCTAATAGGTCCGCATGTCAGGCAGAACTCTGGGAGCTTTCCCATTCTCTGGGGCCCAGAAGTTGTGTGAGCTTGTTTGCACATTTCCATCTCTTTGGCAGAATTCAAATATGATCCTTTCTATCTCAGGGAATTAATGGAGACATACTTAGGTATCATGCTAATATTTTAGGGATGGTTTTTTCAAGATTAGGCCTACTTATTTTAGGATTGGCTATATTAATACCTCCAAAATTGTCTTTTTAGGACCAAATTTTCTGTCAGAGATTTTCTTAACATCTAATCACCATCATCAAGCATACGCATCATTATGCAGAAGCTGCTTCTCATTTTCTGATAGCTGCTATCACTTGCCTGATTGACAATTTGCAATTAATTCTTATTGTGTGTATTCAGGCTCCTCATTGGGTTGTGACTGGAGCAGCACGTGTGCAGAACATATTACAGAACTGACATCAGCGAGATGCCTTCTTCAGTAGGAAAATGTATAACTGTGTCAAAAATAAACATCAGAGATTTTAAAAGCAGGATACGTGTGTGCTGGAGTTTCAGTGCTGGACTTGGTAAATACAGTCTTAGATTGGCTGTTTGCAGACAGTTCTGCAATATGATGCAACACACCCTGGTAACTTCTTCTAATTTCTGCGTTTCAGGATGCAGTTGCTTGTCCAGAGAGAATATAAAAGATTCGTAAAAACTGAGAAAGAAAATTAAGTCAATAACACTGTAAAGAGTATAATCCTGCATGAAGGTTGGCTATTTTTATTAATTACATTAGTTTGTTATGGCACTAGAGTTGGAGCTTTTAAAATAGTGGGCCAAAATACAGCCTGTTGAATGTTTCAAGACTGTTTTAGAATACTTTTAGAGTTTGAACATATGCACTGGGGAGGGTTTTCCTTGCACACGCTGGCTTTGAAGTCTAATATTAGCACTGTTTGCCATAGAAATAGCCACAATTCATGGGTTGGAAATTATGTTCAGAGTTCAGATGGTCAGAGCGAAGTAATTCAGTTCTCAGAGGACTGCATAGACACACCAAAACCCCCAGTTTTCTTTAACATGTACTCCAAGATGTAAGCACTCAAGAGCTGCATATTATTGCCATGATCTTTCTGAAACTAATTTTTGAGAATGAACTGTTGTGTCAATATAATTTCCTTTTCTGTCAAGACTCCTGCTTGTTTTGTATGCTTTAAAATAGGATATGTTCCTTTTGCCATTTCTCTAGAGCTCTAGATCTGTCTGTTCAACCTTTGTGGTCATCTATTTTTGTGAAAGCCTTCAGAGGCCTAGGTGAGCATTAATAGCTGGAAATTTGAGCCATTTGTGTGAAAATGTTGGATCTGCGTGTAGATCGTGAAAGGAATCAAAAATAAATGAATTTTCTGCTTCATTGTGTTGGTGTGTATAGTTCTTGACACTGTTTTACATCTATAGTATCCCTAAAAGAACTGTGCAGAAAAATAAAAATACTGGTGTGGGGTAAAATAAAGATACTGGGTTTTGCAGAATTTTCCCGAACCTAAGACTGGGATATGTACTAAGCTGTCATCTTTTCTCAGGGAAAACATAAACTAGGTTATGGGGTTCTGGAGTTCTTTCACATTTTTCACTTCAAGTGATTTTGAAAGTTCCTTGTGTGTTATAGCCCACAGCAGCATCATCTAGATATTACATAATGACCCACTTAAGAAATGCAGTCAGAACAGATGCTGTTAGGCTGTGCATTAACTCATATAGAGGACATGTCTCCAATCAAGTCAAAGAATTTTGCAGTTACTTGTTGAAAACAGGGAGCTGCTTAGCTGAGCTCAGGTCAATATTAGCCTCTTTTACAAAGAAAAATATTTGGTTATTGTCTCACAGTATAAACCAGAACATTTTGCTCTTCATCTTTATTTGAAAATATAGGACATTTTCACCTAACCTGGTGTTTTGTCCTTAATGCTAGGTGGGATACTGATATCACAATTATGGTGGTGGGTTGGTTGGTTGGTTGGTTGGTTGGTTGGTTGTTTTTTTTTTATACTGATGGAAGAGTGAGACACTTTAGTTCTTACACTTTATTACTAAAAAACTATTGTGTTAATAAAAAACACATTAAAATGCTTGAGGCAAAAGCATGAGCTGAAATGTTTGTGCTTTTCAGGACTCTTCTTGTTAAACAAGAATGGTCTTACATAGTACTTGTTCATTCTTAAAACACAGTGTCAACTTAACCTACTTTACAAGCATTTGTTACACGGCAAAAATGAAGCAAAAAAGCCCCAACACAGACAGACAAAACCTCAGCCTTTTAAGACTTTACAAAGAGTTTTAACTTAAAATTTTGATTATCAGATTATATTTTGTGTTGAAGGCACACGTAGGAAAATTATCGGTTAGATTTTGAAAACTCATGTGAGTTTAAAAGGAGTTTGATACTCTGGGATACTTCTGATGAGCACATTAGCTCTCTAACAGTTCTGAAGGCAAGACAGACTTTAATGAATGTCTTCAGGCCTACATGTCTTGTACAAAAGACTCCAGTGGGACATTCAGTCAAAGTATCTTTCTGTGCTGAAAATGTAATCTATTAGAACTTGCCAATACTATACCAGTTATTTTAGTAGAGAAAAGATGTCTATCCAGTCAGTTCAATCAACAATTTGCTTATTAAACTCCCCCATATTTTTCAAAGTGAATATTAAAAAAATCCTTTATTTTCAAAAATGAAAATTAGAATTTCCATATAATAAAACATGGCTATATCTGTACCTCAAATAAACCACCAAATATTATAAGAATTAAAACCACATAAAGAACTTTCAGGAAATGCTGTAACTACTATGCCCGAGCTTTTTAGTACATGCCCCCTACCTATACTAGATCTTCTAATCTGATACTACATTTTGGCTAAAAAAGTTGGACTAAATTGACTACAATTGACATCCATTTGGGTTTTTTTCTTTTCTTTTTTTAGGTGTGAATTAAGCTCAAAATGCTTCCACTTTTTCATTGATTTTTTTTTAATACAAGAACTGCATAACTATATTATGAATATTCATACCCTTCCACACTAGGAAAGCAAATTGTCATTTACTAACCAAACCTCCTATAGATACCAGACTATCAGAAAGCAGCTTCTCCCCAAGCTGGCAAGCCCCAGGTTCTTGGAATGTGCTGTATTTGCAGCAGAGAGCCCTGTGGTGCTGCTTGGTGAAGTCTCAAGAAATGTATGGCCAAGGGTGGTGAAAGTGGTGCTAGCATTTTGCAAGGAGTAATGCAATTGCCTGGGACAGGTGTCATATTCAAACTCACAAAGTCATAAGTGCAGAGCACAGTGTAGGTGGAATTACAGAGACCCAAACTGACTAAAATTACTTATTTCTGGAAAACTCTACTGGCTGCCACAAGTGGTAGAGTGGACTTCTGGAACTCCTTTGCTATTAACACGTTTATTTGATGATGTAGAGTCATCCATGGAAGAGATAAGTCTGACTGAACTTATACTTGAAAATTAAAGATATTAAAGGTATTTTTGATCAGGAGAGAGCCTTGCTCAGCTTCTTCAAGCTCCATGACATGATCATCACTGCTGAAGATGGTAATCCATGCTCTAGACTGCAAGAAAAATTTGTTCGGAAGAGCAGGGTTATATTAGTTTGCTACCTTTTACCAAGTTAATGTAGGAACCCCTCCAAGACCATGGCTTCTGCTTTCATTAGTAAGATGACTGTTAATAGTAGCTTGGGGCAACCTAGGGATACATGGAACCTTAATTAAAGCTAGTGCTAAGCGCTGTATGTAGGCATCCCTTTAGAAACTGAAATCACTTAGGTTCAGTTATAAAGCTCTGAAATTAGTACATTGATAGTGAATTTAAGTGGAGAATTAGTGAAGTAATTTATTCTTTTTACATTGTTTTTTCTGTCTTGCAACCAAGTTTAGCTTTCCAGGTTGGGACACAGATGGCACTGAAAGTTGATAGCAGACTTTTTTTTTAACATCCTGTTTATTAAAGTTGAAGCTAATGAGAACATAATTACTTTAATGTGGATGATAGCAGGCTTAGACACTATCCTGTGATTAATCTAGGAAAGGATTCTCATAACTAGTAATAGGGGAAGCACTTATATTTTAAATTGTTTTCACTGAAGAGCCACTCTTGTGGTTTTATGTGATTATTTTATAAAAGCTCTTTTATCTTCTGAGTGCTCTAAACACTTCCTTAAAGCACATTTGATACTTTAAAATTCTGAAACAACGGGTAATTTCCATGCTTTTCCTTTCTGTACATTTAAATATGTCTGAAAACACATTGCATCAGGCAGTATTAGATCTGTATTCAAACAGAAATTAGAAAAAAAATCGAATGGGGGAGAAGAAAATAGACAGTGATCCTGTCTATCTTCCCATTGTTGCTGCTGTTTTTTGCTCACAAGTGGTTATCATGACTAGGTATCTTTATGACTTAGTCTTTAAAATGTATGATGCAGCCCTTTATTTACGCTGCACTTGTAACTCGCTTTAACATGAATGAAGAAACCACGCAGCAAGAGGATAGGATTGATGCTGCTTAGTCCATGCGTGATGGGGTACTAAAACCAGGTTGGCAGTTACCTGGTTTATGCTTCTCTTCAATCAGCCTAAGACCTTTCTTTCCACAGTTTAGGACCAAAGTTTAGTTTTCTATAAGTAGTAAAAACTGCAGTGCAGCACGTTTGATGGAATAACCTAGGTGCTTTGCTGTTCTATTCAAATTATAATTCAACCTTCAGCAAAACCAATCAAATATTGATGTTAGGTCCTCCCCTCACAGATTGTCTATTCATAGAGTTCTTATGGATTCCTGTAAGAATTCTGCACCCTTGAGGACTTGCAAACATAGACATACTAAAGCTGTTTGCCATTTAGCAAACTCTAATGAAGTACGTTAGGTTGACTCATGTTCAATGGCACTAACTTCCCTTGATGATTAATTCAGTTTTTGTAGACATTTTTCTTCCTGTTCTTAATGTCAGTAATTTACTTAAACAGCAAAAAGAAAAGGAAAAAAAATCTGTGGGCATTGGAAGGGAGAGTAGTACTCTGAATCCTTTGCTTCTCTCTGTGGAAATCTTCAAGTATAATTGCTCTTTTTTGCTGACATCAAATTTCAAGGGTTCTGCAGAGAATAGCAGTTATTCTAAAATACAATTGTACTGTTAAAAGTGCACTACAGGGTCCTAAATTCTCCTGTGAGTTGTCCCTCTACAAAAAGAAGATTGAGACTAAATTCTGAGATTATTAGCTATTTTGTAAGATGAATTTCAAATAAAATAAAGATTGTCCTGACAAGAGCAACAAAAGAGTTTTTATGTTTTGTTTTATGATTGAGACATGCAGCAGCACTTCATACAAATATGTAGGGTTTTGGCAAACGCGGCGTATGGTGAAACGTTCTTTGCCATGTATATTAAAGGTTTTCAGACTGGATAATGATAATAGAACGAAGAAATAAATTACCATTTTTTACTAGTCAAATTACAGCTTTATGACAAGTGTACTTAACTCTAGTCTCATCTAGTTATTTTTAATTTAATGAAAAACACCTTTCACTTACTTTCTTATTTTGCCTGTTATGAAATGCTTGTTACAATTTGAAAACCATCCATTCACAACACATTGTTTTATCTGACTGGGCCCGTTATTATTTTTATAGTCATGGCAGGTTCAGCCTTCGGTATAAAGTAATTGGGGTTTCTTTAACAACTTTTGGAGATAGAAAACTACCACTAATATCAACCTCTTATTTCTACACTACTGCTATTCCTTGGCCTGCTTCTTTTAAAGGACCAGAAGAATATTAAATATGTAAAAATTAAATTTACATGAAGGAAGAACTATTCTGAAATTTCATAGAAGTAAGAGAAAGCCATAATTGACATAATTTTCTTATTAAACTGCGGTCCTCTATTTCAGCTTGAATGCTAAAATAATTTGATGTTTTTCCTTTGCTTGCGTGCTTTTTCGACACAACAAAGCAAAAATATTCTGCCCAGTTCATGCAGATCGCTGACAAACACCGCAGTTTAGGAGAACTATAAATGTGTTAACAGAGCCCTGACAATGTAGAGTTTTTTTGAAGTGATGCTAATTATACTAATAAGAAGATCACTGTTCACAGGAGAATTCATCAGAGCCTTTTTCAGTCAAGCAGATGGTTTAAAATTTACACTAAATGTAGGGTTGAGAGCCTGTGAGGAGAAGCTATGAACTGCAGCACACTGGACCAAAAGCTTTAGCAGCTGTGCAGCCAGTTAGTTCCAGGGGCTGTGAGCCCCACAGGGGCCCTGGTGACTTGCACAGCAATCACCCCTCCGGTGCTCACGCTGCTGCATGTAGGCACCTGCTTCTTGCTCTCCTCTCCTCTCCCATTACCAAGCCTCATGCCAGGCTGAGGAGGGGACTGTTCCAAAGCATTTGTACCTCAGCTGGGATCCTCCTCAGATGACCGAGAATATTTTACAGTGCTTGGCTTCATACCACTGAGAGCACTGCTATCCACCCTAGTCTCACGATTTTTAGAAAAGGTCATTACATTGTTATCATTAGTGCCTACCTGTTCTGGCTTTCATTGGATAGGTGCCTTGAGGAAGCAAAAATGCTGAATTCAAAAGAAGTTTCTTCTACAATTTTCTAGCCATGTGATAAGTGGGTAGTACTGGTCTTCTTACAAAGAGACTGAAATAACCCCAATGTTGGATTTTTAAGTAATTTCTTTGTATTATGTGGCTTTGCAATGATCTAGGCACTTCCTGGACATGCCCATTGTTTAGAAAAGTCTGATAAACCTGATAATGTCTTTTAGTATTGACTTTTGAAGAACATCAGTGGTTACTGCTTTACTTTCCTTTCAGTAGATGAAAATGCCTTCTCAAACAGCTTGGAAATCTATAAATGGAGATTTTAGTGGATTTGGGGGCCTTGGAAATTTATTTAATACTTTTGCATAATTTTATCCTGCTTATTATTTTAAATAGCAAGTGCATTTATGAACAAAGTTCGGGATTGGTTAAAAATGGTAATACATAATTTTCATGTATAAAAAATCTGCTTTTGCATATTTTGTGACTGTTAAATTTAGCAGTACTGCTGATACCAAGAGGTGCAATTCTTGTGCATTTATGCCTTTTTTTCCTAATGAATTTTCAGTCAATCCAGAACTTAAAATGAACAACCAAAGATTTTGGTAATTTTACTATTGAAATATTAAAGTCTTCAAAGACTTTCTAATAATCTAGGGAGTTAACAAGCAAATAAATGAGTATAAAGTTACTGCACAAATGTTGCTCTATTTTAATTCTAAGAAGTATTGATCAAAAATGAGCAGCAAATTAGATCTGAAGCCCAAAATGTAATATTTTTAAATGAAGCAAGTACTTGTATTCAGAACTGCATCCTGTTTTTTTGAGATAGTTAAAATAGTAAGTAGGCATAGAAAAAATGCAAAGGGTGAATATTTTTGCAACATTATTTGATTTCTTTCCCCAATGTAATTGAACAAATATTGTTGAATGCATACATATTTGAATCAATACGTGGGATAAAGAAATGTGTTATTTCCTGTTTCCTCTGCAAGTAAAATTAAAACTCTCTGGATTTTACTACAGAAATGGTTGTTTCATTTTGTGATGTGTGTAGAATAAAATATCCCTGTTCTTTTACATGCAAATGTGGGAAAAGAAAGGAAAAAATACGGTTTAGATGAAGAAGAACAAAAGCTACTTATTTTCTTAGAAAAGATGGGAGATATGTCTAGTTTTATGCCATGCAAACAAAAGAAGATACCATTATTCTAAACTCTGAAAGGAAAGGCATTTAGTTTCCAGAACTCCCTTAGAACCAAAGATCTGATTCTTAAAACTACTTAAAGACTGTGGGAGAACTGCCACAGGTGGTTTCCAAGAAACCAGCAAAGGCATGTCAGATCACAAATGAAGAGACTGCTGTGCTTCAGTTTGTCGCTTGGTTCTTAGATTTCTTGTTACCATCTGGCCCTATCAATGTCCTGGATTGTTTTAAAGCAGTAGATTACTATATTTCTGCTATCTTCTTATTTTGAGGCTTACTGCTGTGGTAATTTGAGTGCAAATTAAGCAAGAGAATTCAGTAGCCATCCAGTGCACAGTATATGGATAGCTTTTAATAATGTGCACTGCTGGAGATTATATAAATGATATTTCTTTGAACTTTAATTTCTTCCTTTTATAAGTAGTTCTGCAGCATTAAACCTACCTCTCTCCCTTTATCAGTTAGTTAAAAGGAAAGGCTTTTATGTGCCAACATCAGGCAGCTTGCACAAAGTTAACTGAATGCTAATTATGGTTCAGAAATGTTCTGTGCTCAGAGCTGCTTATACCCAAAAAGTGTCCCCCTGCTTGGTTCCTACCTTTTCAGGTTTTCTAGGTACCTTAAAACTGCAGTTCCTCAAGCATTCAAGTATATAAAGTCAAGCCACTTTCAAATTAGGCCACTTTTTAGAGATGTGTTGAGGAATCATGGAAAAAATGTTCAGTTCCCCTTTCACTTTGCTTCGGGTCACGTTTAGAAAAGCGTTTCTTCTAGACTGTCACTTGTAGGGATTAAGCATTTGCTGAGTCCTGGAATCAAGGTTTTTCTTCTACATGGAGATATTTTATTGACTCAAAGTCATTATAACCTCTGAACAGTGAAGGTGTGGAAGTATTTGCCATGAAGCCTCGGAGCAGAGGAACAGCTGTAAAATGCAGAGGGTGGAGAGGATTAATTAGGGTCTGTTTCTGGGATGAGCTTACACTTTCCAGAAGAGGATTATATGTTCTTCACATACAATTGTAAAATTTACCTCCCCTCCAAAACCAAACCAAACCAAAAAAGAGCTCAAAATCAACAGTTGGTGATGGAGTTTAATAAACACTAAGAATTAGAAGTCTTAACAGGAGTATAACACTTGAATTCAATATCCTCCAAAAGCAGTTGTAATAAAAGTTATGTCTTTCTGTCATAATCACTACAAAATTTGCAGGTTGTCAGATTTGATAATCCGAGAAAAACTGATACCTTTTTCCATTAATTGAAGTAATAATTTTGTAATATTTTGCTATTAGTCCATAATGTGATTAAATAGTTTCCTCATGTATTTCGATGTGTTTGATACTATCTACTTTAAATTTCTTTGATATGAGTGCAATAGAATAACTTTGCATTTAACTGGGTTGCAAAAAAGACTCTGTATTCACAGATACACTTTCAAAATGCTAGTTTAATCTGCTTTTTATATTGCATCTGAGGGATACTTCAACTTCAGTACTAGCCAGCATATATTTTAAATGGCTCAGATGTTCAAACTACCTTTTAATATAATAAACTCAATTCCATATAATTATTGCAGTATAATTACTTTAATCTAAAGCTTTGCCATTTTGTTTTCTATTTTCAAATTCCAGTAATCAACTACATCTGCTACTGCAACTGATGAACTGTAATGCTTACCTGCAGATGTTTAATTTCTACTTATAACGCCCTTAAATCTTGATTGCACTGGGATGAAATTTTACAGGTCTTTATGCAGGGGAGAAATGTTCAACCTTCGTCACAAAGCATGGAGAGGAGTTTACTTTTTAGTAAAAAGAAAAGTTTGCAATGCAATTAAGATAAAAAGTTGAGACTTGTCTAGAAAAAATGTCCCTTTAGTTATGAATATTTGAGTTTCACAATGAAAGCAGGTCAAGGTTAGATTGAACTATACTTTTTAGATGTGCAGAAAAAGTTTGATTCTGAACGGTCTCGTTGATGACAGTGCATACAAGACCCAGCTCTTCCGCAGAGAACATTCCAATGCTCTGCTTAAAAGCCTCCAACTAGAAGCCCCACAACTTTGAGGAAAGAACCAAGAGCTCTTATTGTTAGTAAAGTCTTACAGACTCCCCTCCAACCATATCGGCAGCCTAGAACTGAACCTGAATTGTTTCTCCCTTTGAGAACTCAGGCATACCAGGAATAAACCATCTTGGCAAGCAAGGCATAAGTATGACAGCAATGGGAGTTATTTAGGAGACAGGAATATATTTGTTGATTTCCTCCCACACCAGTGACAGTCCCTTAACTTTCCCCTGGAAGGTTGCATGGTTCTTAGTGTGTTCATTGTTGGAAGAAAAAAGCCCAAACAAACCAGTGAATAATATTCGGATGGTAATTATTTTCCTATTTTTGAGCTGCTTAGGCAGGAGGTACTTTTATTCATGGGTAATTATGCTCCGTAAATTGTCCGAAAGTTTTGAGAAGTATTTCTTGCAACCAGTTATTGTACCGACATGTCTCTTTATTCAGTCTCTCACTCAGGTGCCTAGATTCTTGCATTAAGTAGCTTCAAAATTAATTTTTAGGTTTTATAAGAAGTGTCAAAGTGGCAAAGCTGTGGCTTTGGGATTGACATCTTTTGCCACAAGGCCTCTTCTGGCAGTGATAAAATTAGAAGGTAGAAGATTATTACTTTTTCCTCATATTTTAGGGGGTTTGTTATGAGGCTCCTATCTCTTGAACTTTTAAAATGTATAAATTTGCTCATTATTTGTAGTATATGTGCAGAATGAGCATTCAGTATATTCTTTTGAAAGTTTCTTGACTCCTTTTGCAGTGGTAGTTAACTTGTTTTTCCATGTTCCAAGTGATGTGGATAAATAGGATCAAATTTTCAGGACTTGCTTAAGGAAATCAATGGACACCTAGCAGATTGTGTAACCTCTCTATTACTGCTGTGTCATTTGCCCTGCTTCTTCCATCACTGCTTTTTTCAGATGAAGATATAATTTTGCGGTTGTCTCAGAAGTAGGACTTCAGACTGTATTATGCATTTCCCAAGACTCAGAGAAGCAATACTATTCTTAAAACAAAAAACATCTAGGTCGCATTTTTGGCACATCTCATAAAGTTAATGTCTTGTGAGTATTTACATAACATTCTATCATGAACTAGTCTAGTGTTTTTTAGGGAGTTTTGTTTCCTCACTCTCCCAGTTCTAGGGATTATCACCAGCTGAGTATTTGGCACATTGATCTGTTAATTTATTATTTTAAATCTTTTTCTCTTTCTGTTAAACAAAGCTCACAAATACATAATTCATTACATTGTATAGGCTTAGAACTTAATAAAGTAATGATTCTCTGAAAACTTTGAAATTTAACCATTACTGTTTGTATATGTGATTTTTGACTTGCAACAAATGGTAGAGAAACCTCTTGTACAAATGCTGTGTGCAGCTATCTTATCTAAGACAGTACTTTTATTTTATCCATGTTTACTGTTGTTTTCATTTCTCATACTTCAGAAGATGGATGTATGAGGCACAAAAGATAATCACTCAGTGTAGCGACACAAAAGTGAAACTATTGTCTGTTTGCAGAACTGCAAAAATGTACATCTTTTGAACTGCCGTCAGAAGCATTTCTTGTAGTTCAAGTTTATTTTCTCTTCAAGTATTTAATATTTGATTGATGAAAAATCACATTAGTGGTTAAACTGAAATACTGTTTCATACAATCTCAAAGGACTTCCTTCCACTCTTGAATCAAATTACTGGAGAGGTTTTAAAGAACATAGAAAATGAAGGAAGAAACTGAAATCAATACAGCTTAAAATTTATCATCTGAGTTTTGAAGTTTCTGACTCCTGAGTATCATTTTAAGACTGTGATCCCATTAAACCTGGGCCAAAGCAGTCCCCCTTCACTTGCTAGATTATGGCCAAAAAATGCATAAAGAAGCAGATATTAATGAGAGAAGGCACTGGTCTGGAACTTGAGCTGTCTAGGTCAAATTCCCATCTTTGCTGCATGTCGCCTCAGGCAAATCATTCACTCTCACTGGGCTTCCATTCCCCATCTGTCAAATGGAGAAAATCAATGCAACCTTATGCCTGGCCTTCATTTTGCCTATTTTTATTGTTGTTCAGAGGAAAAAGAAATATTTCTTAATATGTGTTTGTATAGTACCTAATATACTGGAGCCTTTAGGTACTTCCATAATACAGTAAGGGATCACATCCTCTAGGCAGGAACATTTTGAATGTGCGTTCTGTGAAATGGATATGCAATCCACTTCAGACCAGTTGTAAAACGGTATAGAACTTTCTCCTTGCCTTTTTGGCAGATTATATATTTTATTGTTAGGTGACCATACTGTGATTGCTGTAAAGAATTAGTACTGTCAGTACTTACCAGCCTGAGGTGTTATTGTTTGAGTTCCCCCATCCTGCCTAATCTCTCCACTCACAAACACCCTTACAGTAGGGCATTATAAGTAGCCAGAGTACATCAACTGTTGATAGGTAATGGCTTTTTAATGGCTTCCATTGCACTGCTAGAAATATAACTTTCAGTTTTATGGCTCTTTTGCATTTCATGATCCCACAGTGCCTATGAATGTTAGGACTTGATAGAGATTGAGTGGACATAACGAAATACATTCACGCTGCCTAACTCTAGGCGCTTAATCAGGTTGAAAATTTAGCCAGAACAGGACAGTTCAGGGCAGAACATGCAGGAATTCTGGATCACTCTCTGTTCTGGCATCTCTCTGTAGGACTGTAGGTTGAATTGAGAGAATTTACCAACTCAATTTAATGAGGGAAGTTGAGTTCTAAAAGTCAGATGACTTCTCTAGTCTTCTTTCTAATACAGAAATTTTTAGGTTTTTTATCTTATTCAGGTGAGTATCTTTTCCAACTTAAAACTTTGCAACTGCTATGAAAAACTGCAATTTATAAATCCCTGCAGATGACTTGGGGTATGTAACAATGTTTTCAGCTTAACAGTTTTTACATGAAAACAGTCTCTGAAAGTCTTCTGACATGATCTTTTAATACAGAGTTATTAATACAATAAGTTCTGGTTTGAGCAAAATTAGTATCTGGAAAGAAATAATTTGTCATGATGTAAAAACCTGTGTGTACTCAAATTTTAATGTATCACTTAAAATGAAAATGAGAACATGAATTATTTTGACAGGAATTTAGCAAGGTTGGAGATCATTCAGTAGTGCAAGTGTTTCTTCTTTTTAGATTAATTTGGCCATTTTGAATTAGTAGAAAGTAGTATGTATTAGTTTGGTAAGGTGAAAATTTAGGTGCTATTTGTCCATAATGAAGATGGACTGAGTTACAATGTTTTCATCCTGTGCTGGAAGTTTAGACATCATAAAATCTTGCTTCTGGAATCATTATACAGATTTTAAGTAACAACCTGTCCCCTTGGATGTGTGATGGTTATTTGAAAAGATCCTCATGAAGTGCTACAATATAGATTCCATGAATTGTCAAAGGAATATAGGAAAGTCATATACAGTCACCTAAATTAGAATTTTTTTTGTGATAATGATCCAGTTATTATAATAAATGGTAAGTAAAACTTAACTATCCTAGGTAATCAGAA
The DNA here is from genome assembly GCA_013397725.1 of Rhagologus leucostigma. Taxonomy (NCBI): domain Eukaryota; kingdom Metazoa; phylum Chordata; class Aves; order Passeriformes; genus Rhagologus; species Rhagologus leucostigma. The sequence continues at coordinate 3,148,481 of VZTD01003639.1, read as the reverse complement.
CTTCATAGGACACTTAGCAATCCTAATGTGGTACAGAATTAGGTCTGTGAGAAGTATCTGGATACTAAGTCACCCTTTCATCCTTTTGCAAAGTGTTAATTTCTCAAAATATGTGCTAAACCCTCAGTATTTCTCTTCTTGGATGATAAGTAATGACAGAAGAAGAATTTGGGGCCTTGTGGGACAACTGTCATATTACTTACATGGACTGGTAGTGTTCCCACTTATCAATATTTTAATATGTGGAAATTAAAAAATAAATTTGATAATGCCATGTGTCCTGAATCTGTTGCTCTCATTTTCACTGTTATTGCATCACAAATTGAATTTTCAATTTATAAAGAAAGGTATAGTATGGAAAATCCTAATGCAGCAACATTTCTTCTCCTTTCCCCTTCCTTCTCAGTCTTCTTCTTCCTGCACTCATTTCAATCTCCATCCCTCATTACAGAATCACAGTCAGGAGTTTCTTCAAGTTTCATCTTCCTTTTTATATTGAAGCAATTTTTGTGTAATTGTTTAATACATGCAGATAGATACACATCACTTCATTGTACTGCAGTATGCAGCAGTATCACCATGGCCTGTTGGTGTCAGTGTGTGGCGTGACTCTGCTGGCAATTCCTGTCGTGAACATGCACACCAAGAGCTGCTGTGGTGACCCTGTCAGGAGCACGGGGCACACCTTGTAGGACCTGCATATTATCCTGAATGTTTGGGTCTTTTTTATTATTACCAATGCACATGCTTAGCATTTTTCTTTGCTTGCTCTTGTCCCTCCAGCCTGGCAATATTTCTAAGTTAGTCACTCAATTTATCTAGTTTTCTGAATTAAAATATGGGACAGTAATGCAGTAATGGTGCCGAACCAACTCTGTATAGCTTGCCCAACTTTGCAGTTAAAATTTGCTCAGTCATCATTGCGAAAGATAAATTAACAGTGTTTTGCTTGACCATTATACGGTGTGTGGCAGAAGTGGCTGTACCAAAGTGCGATAATCACAGTATTTCAGCTGGTGGACTCCAGGTACTCAGTACTGCCAGAAATGAATGAAATATAAATAGAAGTCATAATGAAAAAGAAAGAAAGAAAATCAGCATATCAGAAGCAAAGCTTGAAAGAAAAAAGTCAGATAAGTGGTATGAATGAGTATTTCTCATGAATTTGACTTGATTTTTACAATTTGAAAAGCTAGGTACTGGAGAATAACCTGTATTATAGTTCTCTATACATTAATTGTCAGCATGTATTATACATCTTCATTTGCTATAAAGTATTTAATAATTTTTCTTTTACAGGAACTCAATATGTGTATGTTTTTTGAAAAAGGATATTCATTTCTTCCTAACTCTGTTCCCCGCTTTTGCTCTTCTATTTTAATCCCTTTTAGAGATAACACATCCAATTACAAGATGGGGACAATGACAAATCTAAAAGCTTTTGAATTTAGCAGCAAAGTCTGCCTATGCCAAGCACACATCAATTTACATGGCAGTGGAAGGTCAAAAATCTCATTATTATTTGCACTGTTTATGGCTTCCTTCCTAACCAATAGCTTCAAGTGCTGAACTGTAGGTCCTAGAAAATCATCTGATCTATGAGATGATTTATTAATTTTAACCACTTGATATTGCCTAAAGCTATGAAAATAGGATAGACTAAAGAATATTATTGTAATTATTCCACTAGGAATCCTTTCAATTATTCATGTGTTTTAATCACTTGGGCATTTAACATAGTGCTAAATTATAATCTGATTACATACAGATTTCTATGCTGAAGGACAACGTAGGCAAATGCAGACAAATGATTGCATCCTGAAGAAACAGATTAATCTTGACTTCACCTGCTAGAATTTAGGTGGTGTTTGAAGCATTGCTGTAACCTCTGTAATTTGCCAGAAAATTTGATAGAATTGCTACAGAGCTGTGTTCTATATTCCTGTTTTTACACTTATATTTCCAGCTTTTTTATGATGACGAAGGTTACCTTGCAAACAACCTGTGAAATGAGGGGAGAACAACATAGTGCTCTTTCCTTTAATCTGCAAAAAGTGGTATTTTTTTTAAATCCAGAGATGATCACAGTAATCTTCTAATCTGACCTGCTTCAGGCAGAGGTCTTTTCATGGGAATTGGATCATGATTTATGTTTCAGATGTGATTATTACTTTTAACACAATGAACCAATAAAGGGATGCCCACACATGTTTAATTACTTTAAAATTCTATCTTATTTTCCAGATTTGTCTAGTTTGAGTTTTCAGCTTTTCAATCATAATTGCTCCATGTCCATCAGCCTCAAAATCTTTCCATATTCAGATCTCTTTGCCACTGATGAGTGTCTTCACAGAGAAATGTAGTAATCCCTTTATTTCCTTCGCTTTGCAGTCATTCTTTGAAGTTACTCCTCTGTTTTCTAATCTTGGAAGTTTGCACTCTAAACCAGAATGCTCGTCTGAGGGGCTGAGGGTTTTTTTTGTTTGAACAAAGGTAAAGTCTCTCTATTCTTTGCTCCTAGAAGTGTGGTTTTGCATTTTGCTGAACTGAAAAAAAAAATTGCTGAGTTCATCTTGTAACAACAAAATGTTCTGGTTATTTATTCCATCAGTCTTTGTATTTGTCCATATCAGCACGTAATAGCATCTTTTAAATTGCTGATAAAATAATTGACAAGTTGGACCAAGAGCCAGTCCCTTCTCCATTCATAGATGTATTCTCACTAAGGAGTGACCCCTGCCACCCATGTTTAATAGCATCTTACCTATGACAGAGTAAAACAATAAACAGAGACATAGCTGAAGACATGAAATCTGGTGGATATCATAGAAAAATTGAATGGCCTGGCTTGGAAGGAATCCTAAAGATCATCTAGTTCCAAGCCCTCTGCCACGGATCACACTACTGACAGCAGAGTGTGTAGCTAAGGTACTATGTCAGACATCTTTATGTCACTTGACTGAGAAGACACATAAAAATACCCCTGTCTAAGACAGGTAACATTTATAACTTGCTGGTATCTTCTCATGCTCCTTGGGTTCATAAAAAACTAAGTTTGTTACTCAGCTGTCAAAATCTGCAGTTACTGAATATAAAGTTTATTACAATTAGTCCAAGATGAAGTCTCCAGCTATGCTGCATTCATAAGCACTGTAGAAATACATACAATTTCACTTTTTTTGTCCTTTACTAAACACAGTCTAACTCCAGACTCACTTTTTGAAATGTAATTCTGTTTAATGTATGTATTTGCCCAAAGAGGAAAACGAGAAACGATAATTCTTGTTCATTAAAAATGAGAAATAACTGAGTTTTCTCTCATTTAATAAATATAGATAAAAATGAGACTTCTCTTTGTTTTTCAAATATATTGTCTTCCAAATTATATGAAATCTGCTGCATTGCAAAAGTGTGAGAATATTAAATTACAGCTTTTCTGTGTCTTTCCTGCAGTACTACTCTGCAGTAACAGCACAATATGGAGATTTCTAAGAGTGCAGTAGTTCCCTAGGAAGGGACAACTTTGATTTTCTGACAGTGATGGAAGTTTGCAGAGTGCTTTCTGTCACTGGGAAGTGTTAGACTATGGCATGCTGTTGATAAATCTGTTTCTGTAGTTTACAAGTACCCGGTATCACTGTTCCCTTTGAAGACTTTACTGTAACACTGTGAATACTCTGTCACAGCTCTACCTGGACAGGCATAATCAAAGATAGCACTATGCCTTGAATGCTCATGAATGGCAATCTTTCAATTTTAAATAATGCTGGCCTGCTAAACCACTTTAAAAATGTTTCCCCCCCCAAGCAATACAATAATCAGCTTTTCCCTGACGTGATCTTATGTAAATGTATGACTAGATAAAGGCCCGTGCTGATAAAGTTCTTTCTGTAATGAAAAGTTCTGTTTCAGTATTTCAAGATTATTTTGAGGAAGAAAAAGCTCTCAGGTGTTCCAGTTACGGGAATTCTGGAAAGTGCTGGCAACTCTAGATAGTCTATGCTGTACAATTTGGTTACCCCATGCCCTGGAAGAAATTTTAGGTGGCTAGAAGTATGAAAACACAGTCTTATGCAAGTGTATAAGTGCATTTATAAGTGTATAAGTGTACACTTACATAGTATGTAAGACAGCGTTTCTATACTTAAGTTTAAAAAAAAAAGTTCTTATGTGTGTTTCTGAGATAGGGATTAATAAATTGATGAGGAGCTCTTAGCTCCTATGGCACACTTTTATCCACACATTTAGTACGCATAAAGATCATTAGACTCTTGTAGGAAATCAATAGCTAGAAGCTGGCTATTACAGGGTCTTTCTTTAGCTGCTGATATTCTGTGTGCTAATTACTGAGGAAAGCTGTTTCTTTTAATGGTAAATCTGTAGTTGTTATTGGTTTGGTAACTCAATTTGTGTGTTTTCTGTTCATTTTCTCTGAGAAACTGCAGACACAAAAGACACTACAACTAGAAGTTTTTGTGACAAACTGCCTTATTGTTCTCTTCAATTAGACCAAGCATTTAGAAGTCAAAAACATTAGATGTCGTTGTTCGAGTGGAAGACTAAAGGTGTTGCTCTCATATAGCTTTCTCTATTCTGGTGCTTTCCCTATTCTGTGACAAAACAGAAGATTTCTGTTCCCATTGCTGTCAGGCACGTTCACATCACACACTAAATCTTTATAAAGTAATAATTTTAAATCTTATGGGTGGCTCAAGTGATTAGTGGTGGGGGCACTCAGCCTACCTGATGCTGGTTCAGCTTGAACCTAAATTGCAGGTATTGATCAGCTTGGCCTGTAGATATTTAGAAACAACTGGAATGCTTTTCTTAATGGCCATGGCACATGCAACTATTTTTGATCACTGTGCATGTTGTCTAATGTACTGAAGGCTAAACATTACTGGACATTCTAGAAGTAGAGAAAGCTACTCTGTGTTTCTGAGGAGACAGTTTTAACTTTCTGTCTGTTAACAGATACAATAATTCAGGTAAATTACTGACATGAGGCAGCAGAAACATGTCACTTAGTAATTGAACTTACTAAATGGTAATGTGATTAAATACTGTATATAGAATCTACTTACCCAAAATTGCATAAAAAGGCTCCTCCTATTACATTTTTAAATAATAAATAACTTCATTGCTTGCCAACATTTTTTTCTGTTTCCTGAGTTCCTCTCATCTTGCCACAGTGTGAATTTCAATGTTCTATCATTTTTGATCTCACTCCAGGACGATTGAGAAAGAAATCATAGATGGAAAAAAGTTAAAATAGTTTCAAATGATAATTTTTCAGTGTATGACAATCAACTGAGTGTGATCTTGGAAGATGCTGGACACTACATGACTCTTTTATCCACTGTAAGATCTGGAAGTGCTCAGCATATCACAAAATCAAGCCTTATGATGTGACTTCAGTATAGTGCAGTTGATTATATTATGAATTTTTATTCTCTCAACCTCTGTCCAATCTTTGAGGCTGTTTGTATCTGGGGAAATATAAACTATTTGCAAGCAGTTTCATAAGAATAAAGTTTTATAAGAACTTTTTATATGAAATCCTGTATTAAAATTTGGAAATTTCTACTACTTTTATCTACTTCATAACTTTGTTCTCTTTGCATGTATATCCAAATAAACACAACTTTAAATTCTATCTGGAAATATCTTTTCTTTTATCTTCTATCTCATTTTTCCTGACTGGTTATAATTATTTTGCTGAGCATAAGGTAACAAGCAAGAAGTTAATGAACTTATAATTTTTCAACGTGATTTTATTTAGTACAACATTATGTGGCAGCCTAAAAATGCAAGTTTGTATCCAAGCTGCATTTTTTTCTCTGAATTTGGAAGATCATTTTAAAGTTTAGCTGATACTTCATCAGGGATTCAAGTGACAAATATGTTCATACTGATTCATGGATACTGTCTCCAAGCAATGTATATATCCCTGGTAAATGAGGCTTCTGTGTCTTTTTGGAGGAAATGTATGACTTATGTTCTACTGAAATATGAAATCATAAAACTGCTCCTTATTTATAATCAAGTTTATTCAAAGCGAAATACCAGACTGTTTTGGCTTTCCTTCCCAAGAATATTGTGCAGCAGCATCCTTCTATTTCTTCACACTCCAGTGACCATATTATGGATAAATACTTCTTGTGGTCAAATAAATTTTTAGAAGCTTCTGATTTCAACTAGTCAATTAGTTGCTTAGCTGCACCCCTTTTCCTCTCTCTTATTTAACCATTTAAAGGACTGTATCTATCAACATGGCATTACAGCATCTGAAATCATTTAGATTTTGTTCGTGTTCTTCAGTGAATAAAAGACAGCAATGATGATTGTTTTGTAGCAGTAAGGAACTCATTTTGTAGATGATTTATTATAACATTTTCTTATTCTAAGCTGTTTATGTCTGAAAATACCTTGGATTAAGGAGAGCATAAGGAGCTTAGAAATAATAATTTCAGATTCTAGTAATAAATTGTTTCTATAAACAAGGAGGTAAAAAAAAGGGGTCACGGAAATGTTTTGCCGTTGTTCAATTAGCTTCATTTGTTAGTGCTGCCCCATCTGCAGGCCAGTCTCTGATAAGCAGCTTTTTTTGGGATAGGAGTTGATAGTAATGAGCTTTCCTGTTACCACTGCTGTGCTAATAATAAGTGTTTTTCACTGCTTCCAACGCTACTTAGGTGTTCATAAATAAGTCACAATCCCTGTGAAGTTAACTGCATACGTTTTTAATTCTGTGGCATTATAAAAAATTAGTTAAATGGATATGTGAGAATTGAGCATGATTTCTCTGTCCTGTACTGGGTGATCTATACATATGGAAAAAAGAAAAACTCTTTATGTTTCCCAGACAAATTTATTCTTGTTGCTTTTTGGAAACTCTGTGGCACAAAATAAGGATGGACAGTTTGTTTCATGTTTCTTTAGGTATAAAGGATATGTAAATGATAAAGATCTACAGAGAAAGGAAATTCCAGTTTGTTTCTAGAGATATTTTGACAAATATTGGGCTAATTAGGAGCCTGAGCAAAAGCAAAATAAAGCACTTTCCAAAGCCATGATCATCATCTAAAATGGAGTTCTGATAGTTACGAGTTAACTGGAAGTCTTCTGCTATTTATTTCAATGCTTTCGAGCACAATAGATGTGGAGTCATAAATGAAGTCAAGGCAGTTGTAGGAAGGGAGTGTATCCAGTCCATATAATAAACTTGAGACCAGTTTAAAAATTACCTCTTACTGTTATCAAACAAAGCATATGCATTATATATTATAGTACACTCTTTACAATTTTATCATTAATATAAAGCACAAAATATAATTAATACTGCTACTGATAAATAAGGTCACTTGTAAAACCTGTAAAAATAACAATTTCAACCAAGAGCAGATAATTTCCAACAAATTCTAGTGGAACTTTCTCTTTAGAATTTGTTGGCATTTTCATAGGTTTACAGAAGTTAATCCAATAATCTACTTGTATTAATTTCCTCTACTTATTGTCTGTCCTTCCCAAAGTTATACTCTCATGGTACTACTTTTGGTACAGAATACATTATTTCACACATTATTTGGGACCAGTCTCCTATTCTGTTAGTTCTAAAGAAGCAATTTGATCTATCAATATTTCTGATAACTTATACACTAGGCCATGCCATAATTTGTATACAAAGCTATCATGATTAGTCTCATAAAGCTTTAGTCTCGTCTGTTTCAGTTATCAGACTTTTAAAATTGGAGTTTTTCTTGTTGAAGCATGATGATATACAGATGTAGAAAAAGAAAGGTACCTATTTGTTTGGAGTCATGTGAGTCTTGGGTATATTCATCCTGTGACTATGAGATAAAAAAATCTTTGTTTAGAAAGTTAAACAATCCAACAGACTCATTAATTCTTCATGAGCTATGACATTGATGGCACTTTCTGGTAGATTGCTACCCTTTTAAAGTATCAGAACACACCATTCTCATGAATAAAATGGATCAGTCCTGGCACGTTTGCCTTAGTCGAGTTATCTCTCTGACCTCCCTCTGCTCGAGTCCCTCTCAGTGGCAGAGGATGGACCTTTTCAGCTTTGGAATATCCAAGCCAGGTAGTCTTCTCAGCTATGTGATTTTACTTTATTTTATTAAAAAAATATTAATATTAATAAATTAATAATAATATATATTATATTTATATATTATATTAAAAAAATATTTTCTAAGGGTCATTGCATTTCATAGCAATGGCATGCGATTGCTCAAATTTGCTATGTTACCCATGAAAACGTTTTTAGAAATAACCAAAAAACTTCTTAAGGCTTGCATATCCTTTTTATTCCCTTTGATTAATCCAATTTGCTCCTGTGATTTTGGAAAATGAAATGTTACTGTGTACCTGTAACAAGTCTTGTTAGAATTCAGTCTTTGACATATTGACAAGAAAGCTTCTTGGCAGCTATAACACACTAATTTTTCACCAGTAATCTATCACCAGAAGCAATCTATTGATTGTTTCTATTTGCTGAGAAATATTTATCACCATTGAAAACCTAAAACTCCCTGCCACTTTAACCAATGAGAGTAGATATATGCACTCCAGACAACTGCTAATAGCAAGCAGGAATGTTTTAATTACCACTGACAATGGATTAGCATTAAATCCTTTCTACTCATATCACAGTCACTGTCATCTCTCATACCCCATAATCTCACAGGAGGTAAACCTTTTCTCTCAGTTTAGTTTGGCTACTGAAGCATCCAATGAGAGCTTATCCCAATATACCTATAACCCCAAGAGGGCTCATTATGACATGAAATTCCTCTGGCACAGCAAAGGAGCTCTCTGAAATTCTCACCCACAAATGTTTGCTCTTGGTTATGTTGCTCATTGTTTTTGATGCAGTCAGTTAGTTATTGCAAGTATCACAGGGTGTTCCTGTGACCCATACAGCACTGTGAGATAACGTGTGAACATGGATGTTTTCCTTCTAAGCCAGGCAACCTGAATACAACCTGAAATCAATTATTAACCTTTGTTGTCCCAGCAAAATGTTCAGAGTTAAAAAACCGAAAGAATTCTGGAGCAGTCTGCCCCACTATTCCTATTTCTTTTTTTTCTCCTCATTTACAATACAGAGATTAACCTTGCATGAACAGGCAAGACCAATAGATATTTTATACATAAAGGAGGATGACCTTTATAAGATGAGAAAAAGCAAAGAGCAGTTTCCCCTATACCTGTGGAGTATTTTCAAATGCTTCCCACAGACTTTCCAGAGAGACTAGCACTGCTCAACTCTTCACTATATTCTAGACAAATTAAAATTTACCTGTTTTCTTTTGGCAAAAGTAGAACTCCAAATTTTAGTCAATGTTCAAGCATACAGGAAGCTTTTGTTACCTGGTATTTATCCAGCCTTTTTTGCCTATAAATAGACAAACAAATGATGAAAAGGATAAAAAGATGTAAATGAAGTTCAAGTTAATGAAACAGGAAAACCTTAGAGAGCACTCCACAGTGGGGGTAAATAAATAGCTGATATATTTTTGCTTCCCATCTTTTTCTGTTTCATTTTTCATTCTACAGAAAGAGAATGAAATTTTCCTTTCCACTCACAAATCCTTTCCTTCATCTGCCAAAATCAGGTATCATAAAATACTATTGAAAATTGCCTCTGCTGAGAAAAAAATCAAAGCAAACCCTGGTTTTTCTCTGAAGCATCTCGTTGTAATATTCCTTAGTACGTCAGCAGTCACCCACACATTCATCCAGAACCGGATTCTGTAAGCTTGCCCTATTTTTCAGTATTCATTTCACAACTTATAGCTGCAATCTCTAGTGGCCCAAAGTTTTCAGCAGATATCACTTGTTTAATCTAGCTTTGTTAAAGTTAAATGATTTCTTTCTTCCAGGCCCTTATAACAACACACAGTCATCAGTGAAAGTTCTCAAAATACTCATGCTAGAGTAGTCAGCTAGTGCAACCAGACAGTTCTGTAAAGATTCTTCCCCAAATCTCATATAGATTGCCAGTTTTGACTGTTTCAGCTGGAATATTCCTGAGGTATTTCTCACTCTATGATTCCTCTGCTCTTTCCAGCTGCTATTTCATTATTGAGGGAAGAATTATACAGTTTTCCATGAATCCATATAAAGTTCAGTTTCATTTTCCAAAGATCAAATCTGATCAAGCAATATTAAGACAACCTGCATACACCCATGGACATGTACACCCAGCTAGAAGACATTTCCTTGTACTTCAAATAAGTATTGCTCAAAATATCTGTAGCTATGTGGCATCACACAGCCCTTATATGATTCATCAGCTTGTGACTTTCTGGAGTTTTTAGCTTGTATGATTTAGATCACTCATAAAAATAGTTATTTAACCATCAATAGGAAATAACAAATTTTATACAAAAAACCAGCCTTGCTTTTGGGTGTAACTGATTGCAGATAAAATCCAATAACATGAAATAATGAAAACCTGCTTTTTTAGGCAGTCCCTGTCTCTGTGCACTGTTACAGCTGCAGTAAACAGTTTGCCTTTCCTGACTTGCATGTGCTCAGGAAGATTTCAGGGTCTTGGTTACTGCTGCGGCGACATGTAAGGGCTCAGACCAGAGGTATTTCATGTTTCTTGCAGATTGTTGCTCCACATTTGTCTTGTTGTTGGTACTCCCACTAGTGCATAGGTCTATTTATTTTCTTTCTGACCTGTTTTACTCTCAGTTGTATGATCTCCCCATTCCCAGGTCCTGAAGCTGCTCAGGTTCTGTAGAGCACTCTTTAAATTCCTTTTTCATTTCACCTAAATTATGAAATGTTTCAATGTATTTTGGGAAAGGAAGGATCCTGAACATCCTGGATTGATACACTTTTCACACACGCTTTTCTCATGTTACTTACCAGTTTTTTTCTAACATTGTGTGTAATGTATTTTTTAAAGCCCTTGAGTTTATAAATGTGGAATTCACTGTCAATCCATTTCCTTTTCTCAAAGCCAGAGATCTGAAGAGGAGAAGGAGGTTAATCAAATACATAGCTTCAGAAAAGTGATGTTAGTTCCTTTTATAAATCATTATTATGATTACATGAAGTACATATAATCATAATATCATTTGTTTGAAAAAATTCAGTGGTACCTTGAAATTTAGTGTTCTACAGCTTAAGCTTATTTTAAACTCACTACAAAATTATAGCATGATGATTACTACTGCAAAGAACTTCTGATTCATGTATACTATTATAGAAGACAATTGCTATGGACTTGATTAAGGTTTGAAGTAAGGAGACAGATACAGTGCAATCTGAACATCTTGACATCTTCTGAACCAGTTTTATAAAAAATACTTAGTTCTACAGATTTATCTCAAGTTAATCTCTTCATATCATGGCAAATAAGACATGGTTTTCAGGTGCATAGAACCAAACCCTGAAAATTTCAGCAAGGATTCTACCTCTCCATTCCCTCTTGAGCAGTGTTACTGAATTTGTGCTTTTATACAGCCCATCTCTGGCAAAACTCCTCTGTATTCTTGTACCTCCTGAAGACTTCATTCAAATACTAATGCGGGAGCATATCCAATAACCCTCTCCCACTGCATGTGAACAGTTGCTCCATTTCTAGGCAGTACACATTCCTGTTTATTATCCCATCATGGGAATCATTCTCCCAGAGGCTTGTCTCAGCTCCTGTGTCTGGTTCCCCATTCACACTCCCTATGGATTAATGAATCTCTGAGATGAGGCCCTCTGAGAAGCGTGACAGAATGTGTTGTGAGAGCTGGACTTTGAGCTGGAACATCAGGGATTTTATGGCTGACTGTTAGATGGGCAGGCAGTTTCTCTGAAGGTTTATATCCAGAAAACTTGAACTTGAATTACTTTCACAACATTTTCTAGTTTTAGCTGTTTGAAGCTATACTACATGATGCTATATTCCAGTGCTCGTGGGCATAGGATTGGTTTTCTCCTTGCACTGGACAGGAGCAATACAGATGTGTTTCACCAGAGAAGATGGGTGACTTTCTGCAGACGTCTTGCACAGACTGATCAGAAGAGAACCTCCAGTGTTCAAATGGATGAACTCTTAATTTCTAGAGTACATTAGTTTCATTCAAAAACAGGATGTAGGAATAGTCGAGAGCATTATCTTTTAAAAATAGCTATTATTTCTAGGTAATAACTAGCACTCATGTTTTGTTTTTGCAAATCAAAATTCTGTTCCAGTAATCATCTAGAAATTCAGACTGAATATTGCCTCATGAAAATGTATTTCTTATCCCAGTAAACACCAATTTAAAATTAATATTTATTCTCAGAATTCCATTTTTTAAAGATATAAGATAAAAGACCTGTGAAATGTGCTTAAACTGGAAGAAGTTTTTCTGCTGAAGTTTCAGAAGTTTCAGAAACTGTTATCATATTGAAATTCAGTTAACTTTGGTAGTGGTTTGTGATGGGCATACAGCCATGTCTGGAGTGCTGTGTCATCCTGAGGACTCAAAGGACCTTATACCAGCAAGAATTGTTCCAACACTGCAAATCCAAGAATTGTTCAGTTCTAAATAGCAGGGGGTCTGAAATATGTCCCTAGATATGAATCTGAATGGAAGTGCTTCCCTTTAATTTGGCAACCTAAAAATCAGTTGTTAAGGATGATGCTTCTCTGTTGTTATGGACAGAGTTTACTGACAGCTTTTCCCTTACAGCTGATTGATAGGGTGTTTCCAGAAGTGGAATTAGTGTCCTAGCCTGTGTGGATAGACCTGAGATGTCTCCAGTTGTTACAGACAGGTGTGGGGTTTTGAGTGTTAACATTTTGCACAAAGCGACATACTTAAGCCGTAGTTCAAATGTCCGCAGGCAACTTCACCTACATAAAAGTTGCAAATGTATGTAATTGGCATGAAGATTAATTCAGTTCAAAGGGATTGATTCAAAGGACTGATTAAAAAAACTTTGAGTTCCAGTATCTTATAAAAAATAAATTGCAGAAAATGGAAACTTCTTTGTTTGCATCCTTTGATTGTTTTGCATAATCAGTAGGAACTCCTGATGGAAGTGCAGGCAGTGAGTGTGTTCCAGTATGCTTGCTTTCTTTAGGAAGCAGTAAGTTTACAATTGAAAAGTCAGCTTTGTTTATCAAACTCTGGTGTGTACTGTGCCAATTTGTGGTTTTTTTCCTTTGGCTCTTTCCTACCTTTTGCCTTTAGAAATTGTGTTGAATATTGTTAGATGCAGACCGTGTGTGAGAGCACAGTGTGAGGGGAAAAAGAGGGGAGTGGAAAAGTGGAGGGGAGTGGGGCCACTTTGGTGTCCTGCCACAGGCTGGGCGCAGCTTCTGTTTGTAATCAGAGTGGCTCCCCCGGTGCAGTGTATGGCTGCTTGGCAAAGGGCTGCTGCGGCTGGCAGCATGGGTCTGTCCTCAGCAGCAGTCATCTCCTCGGCATCTCCGGCTGGAGCTCACTGAAGAGCAAACAGGAATGCTGCTTAGGACTCTTGCGTGACCTTGGAGTAGCACCAAAGCCCTGGAACGCTGGGTAGGTTCCTTTTCTTCGGTTTATAGCCACCAAGTAGAGCTTTGGTTAGGTCCTAGCCGGTATTGGTTGTTGCTAATGGCCTCTGGCTCCTTCAAAGTGTCAGTCTACAAAAAAAATAATGTCATGTAGAAATTTATTAGTCTGCCTCTGAGAATGAGAAGGTAGTGTAGAGAAATGGTCCCCAAGCGTACAACTGGCTTTAAGTGGCTCAGCTGCTTTTCTGAGTTTGAGTGACAGTGGCATTAAGGCAGCACAGAATCCGAACTATTCATCTTTTCTGGGTAGAGCAGCTGTCTTTCAGTAATAGCTAGAGGAATGCAGCTCTCCTCTATGACACTGATGTAAGGCAAGCTAAGATAGGAAGGATAATAGGTTCATGCATAGAGGATTACATTATTTCCTTTACCTAAACAACTGACTAAGGTAAGAGGTAAATATTTATTTACCATCTAGAGATATTATATAATTTATATAATTTAAGTTAAAATCAGAGTTTTAAAAAGTAGTAGATAAAATCTGATTTTACCCCATCTGTATATTTTACAAATACATTAATGTTCCAGATAAATAATTAAAACCAAAAGAATATTAATACACTAATTCCACTTAATTAATACTAGGAATGTATGAGCTGAGAATAATGGTTAATGAAATTCTAAACCTTTTCCCTTTATCCCCAGTCCATCTCATCTCTTCTACCCCCATCTCCCTTACCCATAGTCTTTGGATTTAAGTTGTGTACATATCCTGCAGGAAAACTAAAGGTTAAGTTTTTGTTTAGGATGGAAGTGTTAGCCCCTGAGAAGAAAACACATGAAGAGAATGAAGATTTGCAACAGTATCCTCAGAAGCCTGCAAGCTGTAAGAAAATTCTGAGGAATTGCTGTTTGATAAAGCGAATTTTTGCCTGGAAAAGTTTGAGCTCTAAAGGTACCTTTTCTATTGAAAATTTTAGTGTGGGAGAAATTGTTGTCCTTCCAAGAATTCTGAATTTTTGATACAATGGTATTACTGAATTTAACATCAGTCAAATTACAGGTACAAAAAGTCTCTACTGTCTTGAGTCTATTGTGCAAAGAGATTAAAAATGGTACAGCTTTGATTGAGGTGCTCTATCATAATGTGATAAAAATAATTGTACTGCATGAGTATTCATTTTGCAGCACATAAAAATACATGGTCTGCAGAAAAAAAAATTCTTCAGTCAGAAGATAGATGAGTAAATGTAAAATCTCAGCAATTAGATGTATGAATTTATCAGGGCCCAACCCAAAATTCTGTTTTGATAAGTAAAACCTCCTTTCTTTGTTGTCAGAGTGTATTTGCATAGAAATTACATGATCAATCCCATTGTCTTTGAGGAAATGGAGAAAAGCAACATTCTGTCACTTTTATACGTAATGATGTTATGTACTGTATTTATTAATAAATACTGAAAGAAATGCTTCTTTTTAAATTAGAAGTTGGCTGTGAATTATCTCACCATTGAAAGTTGAACTCTTTTATGAATAATAAATTAAACAGCAGCCATCCTGAAATGATGGTTACTCTGCTTTACATTATTTCCCTTAGGAACATACAAACAGTTAAGAATTTTATTCAGCATAGATTCCTCTTTTTACCATCATATTTTTACTTTGCAACATTATATAGAAACAGAATAAAAAACACTGCCCCAAACAATTCTTTTGCATTTTGGCAGCGTTTTTCATTCCCTTATACACAGTTTATGACAGAAAAAAACAAACAAACAAAAACCAAACCAGGTCCTCAATATATTCAATTTGTGTCAAACAGAATGAAAAAAAATGCATGACATTGCTTTGTCATGAAGAGCTAAATTACCATAACCTAAGTGTATGATATGTTACTTTATGTACACATTTACTTTAAAGGCTATGCTCTAGTAGCTTAATTCCATCTTTTAGAAACAATGTTCTGGTTAAATACAACATACCTCTGGTTTTAAACTGCACTGATCTCTGCATTGTCCAAGTAAATAAGTGCTTCTTATGCCTTTTAATCTAAACGCAAACATTTAGCTATTCTAGGCCACTCATTTTAAAAGCTTTAAGTTAATAATTCCCACAAATGGCTGCTTTAATCACATACGTATTATAGTTTGCTAAATACATGTTTGATTTCCTATTATTGTGTCAGGTTGTACCTATAATTTGCTGCACTTTCTTTTTTTTTTGTATTGTCACTGGAGCTAATGATGCAAAAGTAGATTTTCTGTAACTCTTTCAGAACACTCATCCTTTTGTTCATGTGAATTTTCAGAATTTTTTTCATTGGATTATTTATCATCAATCTCAGTAGCTTGAAGCAATCACCTTTCTAGAAATGAGGTGAATCTAAAGCAAATGGCATTGAAGTTTATGAGTCTGATTCTTCAGTACCTTCAAACTGGCTAATAATTTACACCTCCAAAAAGGGTCTTAAAACAGTCAATAGGTGATAATAGAATTAAGGATTTGTTTTATTTTGGTAAAGTGAATAAGGAGACAGATGAATCACTGTAAAATAGGGCTCAATTAGGTTACTCTTGGCTACTCCAACAGGGACAAAATCAGAATCTGACACGCAGTTAACTCAAAATGAAGCTATTATTTTTGCTTTATGTAGAACCAAATGAAAGACAGCATATTCTCATAGGAATACCTTTACAAGAAGCTTTGAATATTTATCAGGATCAAGAAAACAGACACCCTGATGTACTTTCTTTCCATACCGTGCTGTTGTCCAAGGTGACCTCACTGGCCAAATTTTGTTAGACTGCAATGATGGAACATTCCTAGTACTCATAACAAATGCTGTAGGAACTAAGAGCATGTGGATACAGAGCTACTTGCTCAATACCTACTGTTTTCTGTTGGAAGAATGAAAGTGGGTTTCGAAATCATATTCTGATGGCTCATTCCCACTTAGATATTCTTTTACACAAATCAGCTTCCCCACTGGTTATCTTAAGCTAACTTACATTGGTGAAGTATAAAAATAGTCATTAGGCAGTTGAAGCTTGCAGTTTAGTATTTAAAAAACAACTGAAATTATTTTGTTCATATTTCTAAAAAATCATGATAACTCTAAATACCAGATTATTTGGTAATTCATTGCTCTTATAACAGTTTGCAGCTGGAAATGCTGGAAAGTAATGGATATTTGATCTTTCTCTTAAAACAGTTACTGTTTCTCCTCTACAATTCATTTTTCATGTCTTAGTTTATTTGTATGATCTTGCAGCTGAGTTTGTCAACATGTTTTAGCGTCACAGAATTAATTATTCTTTCATAGACAATTTCCATTTATGAATTTGGAGCAGGAAAATAAATATTTGATTTACTGCAATGTTGGGATGATTTAACTATTTTCAGAATGGAAAATCATGACTATTATGATAAAATTTTAGAATATCCTCACATTGGGAATGTCTTCCTGCTCTTCCTGTTTCAAAATCTAGGAATAAGAAGAATGTTATGCCATAAGTACCAGAAAGATAATTATACACAACCCTCTTTGATGCAGTATTTGAACAGCATGGATTCAATGCACGAGTGCATCCTCAGAACGATGATCAAGAGAATTAAAAAAAAAAAAGCACCTTATTTTCTTTCAAAGAAAAGTAAATGGAATAACATGGTTGTCAATGGGAAATGTTTCCCTACTAAACCCAGTATTTTAATCAATGCTCAAGGCTTGGTAATTTGACTAATTCCATCGGACAGTCATTTCAGAGAGCAGGTATCTTGTAACTGAGGCCAGAGGAACTTAAGATGACAGAGCCAGGAATGCATCAGTGAGAGCTTGATACTGTAGTAAACTCTGAGCCCAAGTTTAAAGGATGTGTTGAAAAACTTTCAATTTCAAATGCTCACTTTCAAAAATGGGCAGCCCTGAAGTATTCCCTCTCTAAAGTGGCAGCCTCCTCAGCTAACCTAGGACAGTTATGAATCTTTCATGATCATTCTATGCCATGAATATACATTTCCTGCAGATTTTATGAAATGCAAATGAGAGACACCAAGAGGACAAGAAGTTGTCTGTCATGACGATAAATTTGGAGGCATTGTACTGCTGAATCTGCATTTCATACTGCTAAAAGTATTATACATGATCAACTGTTTATTTATGTTTTTTACATTGTTTGCATTTCCCCATATCACATATTTATGAGATGAGATATGAGTGCTTTAGGAATAATCCCAAGCTGTCAATCATTGTGTGTGTTTTTCCCTGTCAAACAGTACATTTGACAAAGTATGTAAGGAAAAAATAGCCCAAGCTATTTCAGAGCTAGTCAAAATTCTTCTTTGCCTAGGGTACTTCATACCATCTCAGACCTTGGATAGCTCAAAAAATTCCTGCTGAAGATTTTCAGTGCCAGATTTTTAAATATGGACTTTGTGTGAACGGGGTAGTAGTTTGTCTCCTGTGACCCATTTGCCTTTGCTTGTTGTATGCAAGTAAGTTGACCATTGCTTTGAAATCTAGTCACGTCTCATGCTCTCTCAAAGATCATGCAAAACTTTTCCTCCTAGTTGTAAAAAATTAACAAAAACCTTTATTCATATATGATAGGCATCCTTTGGACTGAAATATTTTTCAAATGTCTCTCAGCATTACTTCTTGTGTGCTTTTCTATTGAGCAGTGATGTGGCAAAGACAACATGTAAGGTAGAAAGTGATGACATCAGGATTACATACAGGGTTTGCATTCCTCTATCAAAGCCCTTAACTGCCTTAATTAGAAACTATCATGACTCATGGAACAGGACTTTTTTCCTAACTTGATTACTGAAGCAAAAACATCTTTTTTGTTTTCTTGTGCATGGAGTGATAGTTCCTGAAATCTGCCTGGTCATAGTCAACCTTCCCTACAGGAAAAATATGAAATAAATGGTGTACATAAAACTGTCAGAAAACAACAATAAAAAATGGATATTCAGTGTAAGGAATACCATATACTCCTGACTTCATTCCCTTGTCCCAGCAGCTACTCTTTACTAGCAGTCCTCTCCTACAGGATTGCTGATACACAGTTCAAATCTTAACTTGTCCAGTAATTGAATTTTTATGGCCTGTCAGATGTGTCATTTTTTATTTCATATCACTTCAAACTACATCCTGTAGTTTTTGTGGACTTTTTCCCCTTCAGCTTTCTCACAGCTACTTTGAGCATTGTTTGGTTTCTGTTGAAATCGCAGATTTACATGAGAGGACCTTTATATGGGCACTAGAAAACATTTGTACTATGTGCCTACAGAAATGAAGTTCACAGGACTTTCAATTTTGAGTGTGAAAGCCTCTAAGAGAAAAAAAGAGGGGGAGGAAGAGGGCAGAAAAAGAAGGAGGGATCGAGGAAGGGAGAGAGAAGTTGTGGAGGGACCGAGGACTGTGTCCCTTGCCGAACTCGCTTCTCCTTTCCGTTCTAGATGGTCAACATGTAAATAATTAGATCATAACCCTATGCAATATTTCTTGAATGCTGAAAAAGGAGGCTTTGCAGTATATTACTGCATGTATTAATGACTGAAGAGATTAACATAGCTGAGATTTTATGCTCTGAACACAAACGTAGAAATCCATTTAAAAATGGAACCTTTAATAGTTTTAGGCAATACAGAAATCTTTATTTTCAAAAATAAATTTACTTGAGAATTCAAAACAAGCAATGTTTAGCCCACTTCATCTATTTGAAATATTTATTATAATGTTTTACAATTTGATGCTGCTGCTCTTGGTGTACATGTTAATCTTAAGGAAGTTTGCTACCCGGAACTTAGACCCAGGAAAACTTTCAGGGCAAAAAGCCTATTCACTTAGTGTCCTTGAATGATATTTTTTCAGAATTAATGAACATTGCTCAATTGCTTTGGATATTTCTTTAATTACAATGAACTGTAAATTAGCACTGTTTTCTCATTTGGCTCTAATAAGTCAAGGTTTCATGTTGCCTTATACCTTCTGGCTCTCTGTGTAAATGATCCATTTTATGTTACGAGTTTTACCTTCTGAACAAATATTCAATACATTGTATATACATATTTTTTCAACTCACTGAACTGGATGGAAAATGTGGATATACTCCATTTATATGTAAAAGTGTTGTTAAGTGGACATTTTTATTTATTTCAAATTTTTTCCTTGAAAACAATGTAGGATTCTATTCTTAGCTAAATAATTCTTCACATTAGAATAAAGATGTAGTAGTATATATTTACTAGGTGTGAAAAAACTGTTTTAAAAATGCTAAGAAAAAGAAAAAAGATGAATCTATTTTTAATGTTTTTTCTTTTGCTTCATACTAAAGAATGTTCACCCATTATAATCTCAGACAAAGGAGTATTAAGTTACCTGGCAGAAAGACCACCTTGCAGTTTTTTCCCCTTCTTGCCAAATGCTAACTCTGAAACACAAATCATGACAATAAAATTAGAGGCTCTCCCTGGTGAACATAATTTTCTTTTAAATTTGTAGCACGGAGAGATCTAATCTCAGTAAGACTTCTAATACTCTCTTTAGGGCAGCAGTAATAGTTAACGTCACAAATTACCAGGGAAGTGTACTATTTAGGAATCCTTGCTGCCTTTCAGATCATTAAAATGGGAATTGGAAAAACATTGATTCTCACAATTTAGAATCATTCCAGAGTGATGAATGTTTTGAAAAGGGGTTTTACTGTGTGTTTGTGTACGGACTTGTTAAATGGAGTAGTGCATATAGCTAATGAAAGTGTGAAGCTCTGACACACAGTTTTGTATGTATAAAATTAAGTCGCACCATTTTTGGATCAAGAAAGTTCAATAATCAATCTCCTATATTTCTCATAAGAAACACCACATGAACATATATCTTATGAAGATTTTAATTCTTCTTAAAGTTTTAAAATTAATAGTTAGAGGCCGCAGTCATTACAAAAAATCTTGCAGCTTTACTCAGGACTTACAAGGTTTTTAAACATTTCCAAATTTTAAAATAAAGTGGCTGAACTCTTGCAATAACTTACAGTCTGGGGAGAATTCATACATGTATCTTTAGAGTGAAACAGTCATTAGTGTCTATAAAAGTAAGTATTATCCATAACTAAGTTTTTAAAGATGCTTAATACAAATATAGCAAGTTGCAAAGTGCAGATTATTAAGTCAGTTCTTCTTAGAGTGAATGTGCCTGTAATGCAAGGAGAATGATATTTTGTGGAAATCAGATTTCCTTAGGGTTTGACATTCAAAGGATAAAATGTGCTCCACAGTTAACCCCTGAGAAATAAGGCTCAGAAAGATGTGGGTGTATCACTTAATGGAGTTTTTTGCTTTATGCTTCCCTGGATATATAAACATTATACAACAAGGTCTGTTTCTCCTTTTTCTCTTGGAGATTTGTTTCCTTCATGTCAGAATGGATTTTTATGGTCTCCTACAATTGCCACCGTTCTAATTCCGGCATTGCTGTTATCAGGAGGGCCATAATACTGGAAGATGAAGCCTTAACTCATGACAGATTGCTATCTAAAAGCAACAGCACCTTGAACTCATGAGCTTTTTTGCTCTTTGTATCTCTTTCTCTTTCTCTTCTTGCTGACCAGTATTAGCATGAAGCAGTTTGCGTAAGTGTCCTAAGAGTGCACAATTTTAAATTAGCTCTAATTAAGAGCTATGAACAGACCCTTTTTATTAACCATTTAGTTTTTGATTAATCGTTGCAAATGTGTGTTTTCTTTTCATATAAAAAGCGTGAGGAACCATCAAGATGACTGGAACCTTTCCAGGAATGTCACTCTGGACTCTACATAATGAAATTTTATTTTTCTATTGAGATCATTAATCCTGCTTATCCTACTCATTGCCAATGATCACCTTATTGTTCAATCAGTTTAAACTATTAAAACACAATCCTACCATCTTCTTGAATTGGGCTGAAGAATGTAAGGAATAGCTGATTAACTACTTTTTAATCTGTTAGTTATACCAGAAATATAGTTGTTTCTCTAATTCGTCTTGTTTCTCTAGCAAAATTGGAGTTACTGATTCAGTATTATGCAGTTATTTGAAAATTATCCATTTCACTACGATATAGAAATTATATTCCCTGAACATGAAAGCAAGCTATGAAGTTCTGACCTCTCCGTTGGAGAATCTGATGTCTAATTTTGCTTCCCGGTATTTTCCTTCATTTCTATGCAAAGGTCAGTGTCCCATTTCTAGAAAGAAAATAAAAGAAGGGTTGCTAATATACTGAAAATTTATTACCTAAAAATCAAGTTCTAGCAATCAAAGGTTTAGAATACAATAAATGGTAGAGGTTCACTGCTTTTGGAAACTTAAATATATCCTTTAAGAAACCAATATATATTCCTATTAAGTCTCTGTACTCACAGTATCTTTGATTTTTGCTGTGTCTACCAACTGCTGATTTTTTATTTAAAAACATTTTATCAATCCAAAACTAATAGGCCAAAGAAGCATATTAGATTAAGTGGAGGGACTTTTATATTCATGGCATACTTAGAAACTGGAATTAATCTTTAAGTCACTTGCCACTTTCCATCTGGGCATAATTCCAGCAATTTAAATGACTAAATATACTGAGAGTATTCCAGATTTAATGAGAGCTCTGAATGTGTTTTTATAGATGGTACTGCTCATAAAGAACTGAATTTGTTGTGGTGGTTGGCGATATCTGCATTTCGTTTACTGAATTTACTGGGTATTAGTGCAGCGTAACACAACTGCGTTTGCAAGCATCTGTCCCTGGAAAAAGTCCTATGACTGGAAGGAGCACTTCTATTGCAGATTAAGGTAACTGACAGAAGCAGCTTCTTAAAAGAAGTATGCAAAACCAGTGGTTTTTTGTTTTGTTTTGTTTTGTTTTTGTTGTGCTGAATCATTATGACTGGATAACTTTTCACAAAAGATCAAAATAAAAGGAAACCTAGCATGTCTCAGAAGTGAAAAGTTAGGGCAGAAGAAAGGAGGGAAAAACAGTAGGAAATGACAAAATTGCATGTTGCTTTGTTTGCTCCCACCGTTTCTCTCCCGCTTCCGCCTTTAATTTAAATGCTTGTTTCTGTGGGAGGCTGCAGTGTGGTCTTGGTAGTTCTGGCACACAACAGTTCTGATAGGATAGATTTGCCTTTCTTTCAGCCCAAAAGGGATAAGTATAAGGATGTGGGGCTTTTTATTTCTGCAGTAATGCTGTCCTGCTGGCACTTCCCTGTTGTTACTCCCAGTAGTTATCTTCTTGGCAAGGAGATACATTCTCAGTTATTCTTTAACTTTCCTACTCATCCTTTCTGTGTGCAAGAAACTAATAAAAAGTCAATAAGGAGGTGAAGTTTTTCACTGAGCCACCTAAATGTTTAGTGGGCTCAATGACAATATTAGTCATATGTGGCAACAGTGCAACTGAATTTTCCAGATCGCCCCAGCCAAATGCCAGCAAGCCTATACTGTGTAGGAAAGCAGAAGGCATACCTGGCTTCACTTATGTCGCAGAAAATGGTGCAGAAAATATTGAGCTACCTATGTGCTTTTTGTACTGTTCTCTGCAACCCTCCATGTTTGAGGCCAACCTGATTTGTTTATTATCCAGGGTGGGAAAAGGAAAATTATAAGAGGTGAAAAAGTTGAAAAATTTCAATACCTCTAATACTAAAAGTCCTCTTCTAGTGCATCAGTTAATTTTTGTGATCTTTGGTCTTGAGAGTATAAAAACAAGATACTTGAAAGGGTTGGGCTTATCAATCTCAACAGTAGAGAAAATCTTCTTCTGACAATACAAGAACTCAAGGTCTAGGGCAATAGTAAGGTGAAGCTGGTTTCATCACCCCCTACTGGCCTAAGCATGTGCACAGGTTCAAGTTCTCTTGAATGTAACAGCAAGAAGGACTGCCAGCAAGAATACATCGTAGTTAAACCTCTGTCAGCTCACATCACCAAGTTCCGCTGAATATAATTAGCATCACTACATCTGACTTCCTTGTTATACTTAATGTATATATATATTTAAAGCCATAAAAATACTACAGCTTTTGACTGTCTCTATGTTTATCTTTGCACATGTTCGTGTTCATGTTTGCTGGTTGAGAGGTGACATTTTTTAACTGAAGACCCTTCAGTTGACAAGAGGTACCCTTTCCAAGCTGTGCTAGTTTCACTGCTTAAACTAAATCCTTTCATTCATACCACTTCTGGTGAAACTGAGAGAAAGAAAGAGTGAGAAAAATCAAAGTTAGATGGAGTAGGGGAATCATCAGAGTACGTCCCTACAGTAACATAAAATCCATTCTTGCATTTCTGAATCTCAGTATTCTCTGCTGTGAGAAAACCCAGAAGTTATTCCATCTTCTTCTAGTTTTGAATTATATGGGGACACAGTAACCTACTACAGCTAGCTGTTTATCTTTTTCCTAGCTGTCAAATTTGTCTGAAACCAAAACCCCTCTACTTTTAGTAAAAAACCAGTGCAATTCCATAGTTGTTGAACGAGCAATCTAGAAAATAGTGAACAAAACAGGATACAAAAAAGAAAAGAGGTCCATATGGTTAATTTATGCTGGGAAACCAGATTTCTTCTCCCGTGGAGCACCTGTGTCATATAATCATAGAATATGCTGAGTTGGAAGGAACCCATCAGGATCATCGAGTCCAACTCCTGGCCCTGTGCAGGACACCCCAAGAATCACACTGTGTGCCCAACAGTATTGCTCAAACACTCCAGTGCTGTCAGGCTTTATGCTGTGGTCACTTCCCTGAGGAGCCTGCTCCAGTATCCAGACACCCTCTGGGAGAAAATCTTGTCCTGATACCCTGATATCTATCCTAAACCTCCCCTGATGTGACGTGAAAGGAGTCAGTTAAGACGAATTTTAGGTATTAACACTATGTGTTTCTTGTTTTCTGGGTGAATCCTTGGGGTTTGACTTGCAGAATATTGAGCAGTTGCACCATTACTAACTAGGCTTTGAACATTTATGAAAGGCTGTATATTAAGCATTGTGAAAATGAGCTTCCATGAGTTTCCTTCCAAGTGCCCAAATTAGTCAATACCTTTGATGTTAATCTCACTGTGCCTCTGTTCAGCATAAAGTAGGTATAATAATAACATCTCACCTCACAAGGATATTTTGAATATAAATGTAGTAATGTTTGTGAAGCACTCAGACACTACAGTGATGAACATCAGAGAGAACTCGGTGTTCAGTTCAAATTTTCAATAATGTTTGCTAAGTAAGTTATGGGGGCACAAAATGAGTAAAGTGTGAAGTTTTGAATTTGGTAAATAGCTAGTATCTAGAATCTAGAATTAAATTACCTTATCAAAAGAAACTCCTGTTCAAACTAAAGCACATCATCATGTCATTAAAAGGTTGCACCATAATGCATATGTAGAAAGCGGCTGAACTAATGCTGTTATGATGTATGATCATGGTACGGTTCTTTTGATGTATACTTCCTATGTAATTAATATATATACACCAGAATTCTTGCGTGGGAAGGATTCATAACATAATACTCAGATTTTGCTTGTAGTTCAGCTTAAAAGCAGGGGTAATGTGATTGATCTAAGCATCAATCCCTAAGTTACAAGGGGTGAGGGGTACAGAAGGATGTACACTTTTCAGTTAATTTTGTGATGCTAAATTTTGGCTTGCTGGAATGAAGGAGAATCTTGCCATTAAGTCTCCCTGTAAAAGGAATTTCATTCAATTTGCTTTATATAAATAACCGTATTCTGGTAAGTTAAGTCTTTGTGTAGGAAAACAAACTATCACCCAACTGTTAGCTTTGTAAAATTACTTTTTTAATGTATATTGTATTTGTTTAGAAGGAGCATTTTGGGGAAAAATATTAATTTTTTTAGTTGATTCTGTGATTTTTGAATAATAAATAATAACAAAATAGTATTTCATTTTTGCTAGAAATGGTTAGTGTCTCATTTTGAACATTGTGTCAATACCTAACTTTCTTAATTTATAACCTCATTTTACCTATTTCTTTACTTCATTTTATGTGATTCAAACTATAAAATCTCCAAATCTCAAGAAAAGAACAGGAAGTTTTAAAATTTTTATTACCAAAATTAAATCACAGAAATGGGAAAAAACACCAATATAAATTTATTTTTATAATTCAGTTAAGCTACAATTGAATCTATATAAAAACTAATCAGTATACTATAATTGAAGAGATATTTTTGGACCGATGTACCAGCTGGTATCACAGATGGTACAGATGGCATAAAGCTCTTTAATGGGACAAAGATAATGTGTTGGCACAATGAAAGTTGAGTATATGAATATGTGATTTTTCTTTCTCATTATAAACTGTCTAAGCAGTGTAATTTTAATTGATACACAATTGATACATTTGTATTCCTCAATTTGAGTAAATACTAAGATAAAAACTTTGCAGTCAATGACATCAGTATAACCTTAAGCTGTTCTGGAAAATCTTGTATGTCATAGTAGGCAACAACTTATTAAACATGGCGGTTTGACAGAAAGAATTGCAAGGCACGTTTGATATTACTTAGCCTACCTGATGGGATTAATGGGGAAATTTATGGAAAAATCTGAATCTGTCATAAAAGTTTTATTCCATGAGCTTTCAATATTGGTATAGACACAGCGAGGAGTACGACAGCAGTATTGGCAGTGAACAATCTTGTCCTGTTGCTTGGCACCACTGAGCAGAGCCTGGCTCCATCCTCCTGCCACCCTCCCTTCAGATACTGATAGACATTGATGAGCTCCCCTCTCAGTTGTGTCTTCTCGAGACTGAACAGGCCCAGCTCCCTCAGCCTGTTCTTGTAACAGCATGTCCTCACGGCCCTCTGCTAGACCTGTTCCAGGAGCTCCATGTCTCTCTTGCACTGAGGAGCCCAGAACTGGACACAGCACTCCAGTTGTACCTCACTAGGGCTGAGCAGAGGGTCAGGGTCACCTCCCTTACCCTTTGGCAATGCTCTCCCTAATGCACCCCAGGATACCACTGACCCTCTTGGCCACAAGGGCACTCCTGGCTCCGGACCATCAGGTCCTTCTCTGTGGAGCTGCTTTTCTGTGCTGGTGTGTGGAGTAGCTCTTCCCCAGGTGCAGGACCCTGCATTTGCATTTGTTGAATTTCAAATGGTTCTTTTCTGCCCCTCTCTCCAACCTGCCCAGGTCCTGCTGAAGGGCTACACAGCACTCAGGGGTATTGGCCACTCCTCCCAGCTTTGTGTCATGAGTGAACTTGCTGAGGAGGCATCTGGACCTTCATCCAAGTAATTGATGAGTAAATTAAACAGTACTGGGCCCAGTATTGAACTTTGGGGGACACCACTAGTGACAGGCCTCCAACTAGACCCCGTGCCACTGAATACGACTCTGCGATCTCCTGTCCAGACAATTTTCAAATCATCCCACTGTCCACTCAGCCAATCCATACTTCCTGAGTTTACCTATGACAGTGTTGTGAGAGACAGTGTTGAAAGCCATGCAAAAGTTGAGACAGACAATATTCACTGCTCTTTCATATCAGATCCTGGATCTTGTGATTGAAACAAAGCTAGCAAAAGCTATTTGGTTGGGATAACAAGTTGCTTCATTCAGTCACTGATCCAGAAGAAAAATGGTATAGCTTAAAGCCCCAAAGGAAAACTTGTGAAGGAAGACATTGCCCCAGGACAGGGCAAGCTCTGCTAAGCTCCTGATTAATCAGGAGCTGCAAGATTCCTCTAAAGGGCCATGAATGAAGATGTAGCCAAAATACAGCCTTCTCACAAGTCCTGAAAGTTCTAATGCAAAAAGGAGAATTTTCTTGCCTTCTTTCAGTATCATAAAGCCCATTTATCCATTTTTGATCAGATCTTTCAAACGGCAGCTGTTTTATATCCCGATCTTGTAATTTTTAAATAATAATAACAATATTGAGCTTATGAAATATCTCAGAATAAATGATCATAAGCTTCATGGATTTGTAGAGCTGGTATATTAAGTAAGTGATTTCAACTTGTATGAAATTCCTTTACAATTCTGTGAGGCACTACAACTCAGTGAGAGTTTGACTCTTAGACAGCAATTAAATTCTTGATTTCTGGGTCATTTTTTCACATAAACACGTCTGGTTTCTTCTCCACAGTGTCTATATTGACTGTTAAAATTGTCCTACAGTTGTACTTTCTCTGGCTGTCAGTTTGTGATTGCATAATATACAGTTTACTTCATGCTAGGTTTGGAGATTCTGAAGATTTGGGAACTGCAGATGAAATTGATGCAAGGCTTTGTCCTCTGATCCACTGGTCCACCCACACAATAGACTGTCATACCGTTGCTGGAGGAGTCACCTTCTGAGTGGTTACATTTTTGTTTACAGTAACCGCCAGGGTACCATAGTCCTGTTTCTAAGGACAAGATACATATGAAAATTTTTGAGCAATTTCTAGGTTTGATCTTCCTTAAGCTGCACTAGAAGTAAAATTGAAAACTTACTGAATTTTAACAGAACAGGGACATACATCAATGTGTTTCAGTAGCTCATAAAATAATTTGAAGTTAACTATAGAATGTAGCATCTGTTGTCAGAGCAGAAGTCTGATTGTCAGCTGCCTTTCATTGCATTAGGCTCTTGGAGAATTGTGCAGGAAATTATTTATTCTTTTTGCTTTATATCACTTATAGGAATATTCTTAACCTTCCTCGGAGAAGTGCAGGTGCCTTTGTTCTTGCCTCTGCCTGCTGCACAACAGAGCTTGAGTTCAGTTCTTTGTTGCCTTTCACTTTTTGTAATAATATGCACTTCTGAAAATTGAGTAAAAAGTCTGCCAGTTGAGAAATAGCATTTAAACCCCTCTTTATGCCAGAAATAAATTACTTCACTAAGGAAAAGGCTGTGGGGAAATGAAGGTTTTGCATTTCATAGACATTGAATCTTTCAACTTTTCTAAACACCTAGCAATGCTCTATAGATCCTCAGGTGAATTTTCTAATCATTTTTAGTTATCTTAATTTCAAGTTTTATCAAGATTTTCAAGTTCTAGATAAAAAGTTTTATATATTTATTTTTTGTTAATTTAGTAAATGCTGTCATTTTCTAGATTTTTTCCAAGTAAAAAACTGATTATCAACGTACTGCATGAGTTCATAAATTCCTTTATTTATAATTATTCCATAAAAAGCAGTCATTGCCAGGGAAAAAACATGCCCACTTACACCGGTAAGATAATGAGATATTTCCCCCAAGTAATATTTTTGGATCATTATCATGTACTATTTTAGTAAATTAAATGTCAAAAGAATGTAACGAAGCAGTCATATTTAAATTAATTAATAAGTTAAAAGTATCAGAGCGCTATGGTTTGGAAAAGTTCGATGGTTCTACTTGCGTTTTTTTCTTATAATATAATATAAATATTCTTTCAATTTTGTAGTAGCTCCTGCTGTATGACTTATTTAAATGACTTATTTAAAACACAGTAGTTGGTCTAGAACTATAAAAATATATTAAAATGGGACAATTAAAAGTTTATGGACCTCTAATAAGCAAATTTTTTTAACGTGCAAATATATGTTCTAATGTTTTTAAGGTAAAATATTTACTGAATATGTGTTTCCCTGAGACATGTAAACTAAGAACAGAATTTCTTCTTTCATTCGCTCAGCTTAGGAGCAAAATGTAAGTCAAACCACAGAGATGGATGTAAAGATATTTGTTAGTTATCTGCTTGATCATCACCATACAGACATACCAGGAATCCAGTTCTTTTTCTGGACAGTGACGAATTATGCAGAGATATCATAGCTGAGTTAACTCTGCAGTGAGAAATAATATGCAAGTGCTCATGTAGGACCTTCACTTGGCTAATTAGCCGACTAAGCAATGCTAACTATAGCAGGCATTATGCCATGTAAGCAGAGCTGCACTGCTTCTGAGACACAGCTACTGCCTGTACACAATGCTATTTTTGGGAACTGTGAACTTCTCACCGCTTATTCAGAGTGAACTGCATGCATCTAGCTCCCCCCTGGAGTGCAGAGGAAAGAAGGCTGCTTCAAACGACAGAAAAACTTAAAAAGAGACAAACGGCATTGAGTTTCATTCACCTGTGGGTGGGGTCTCCCAGAGGTATACACAGAGTCTCAGTCAGTGGCTGCTGAGATTGGCCTCAGTGGCAGATCTGCCAGGCTGCCACTTGCTCAGTGAGTGTGAGCAATCTGTTTTTTTTCCTGTCATCTCTAAAACTGGATACCTCTCTACAAATTTGGAAAGAAAGACACCACAACAACTGTTCGAGGAAATCTCATTCTTTTCATATAAACATCATTACTGAGACATTAGTAGCAACTTTGCTAGTGCCTGTAAGTAGAGATCTGAAAATAGCCAGATATTAATTCTGGTGGTTGATCCAAAACTACTGGAAAAGCATGTTTTGAGACTGAGAGAACTGCTTGATGCACCCCAAAGATGTTGCCAGTGACACCAAGTGTGTGATATGGTTGTCATACTGGAGGGAGGGATACCATCCTGGGGGACCAGGACAAGCTTGAGAGATGGGCCCATGTAAATGCCATGAATTTCAACAAGGCCAAATGCAAGGTTGCCCGGAGTGGTTGTGGAGTCTCCTTCACTGGAGATATTAGAGAAGTGTCTGGACACAATTCTGTGCAATGTGCTCTAGGATGGCCCTGCTTGAGCAGGGAGGTTGGACCATGTGACCCACTGTGGTCCCTTCCAACCTGACCCATTCTATGATTTTGTGATTCTGTCCTGCAGCTGGATCAGGGCAATCCCAAGCAAAAGAACAGGCTGCAAGGAGAATGGATTGAGAGCAGCCCTGAGGAAGGGACTTGGGAGTGTTGGTTGACAAGAAATTCAACATGACCCGGTAATGTGCGCTCACAGCCCAACCGCGTCCTGTCTGCATCAAAAGCTGTGTGGCCAGAAGGTCAAGGGAGATGATTCTGCCCCTCTGCTTCCCTCTGATGAGCCCTCACCTGGGGTGCTGCATCCAGCCCCGGGAAAGCCCAACATAAAAAAGACATGGAACTGTTGGAAGGCAGTCCAGAGGAGAGCCACAAAGACGATCAGAGGCTGGAGCCCCTCTGCTGTGAAGACAGGCAGTGAGAGTTGGGAACATGAAGAAGCAACCTTCCAGTACCTAAAGGGGGCTACAAGAAAGCTGGAGGAAGACTTTTTACAAGAGCATGTATTGATAGGATGAGGGAGAATGGCTTTAAACTGAGACTAGGTTTAAACGAGAAATAAAGGAGAAATTTTTTTATGATGAGGGTGGTGAGGCACTGGCCCATGTTGCCCAGAGAAGTTGCAGAAGGCCCATCCCTGGAAGTGTTCTAGGCCAGGTTGCATGGGGCTCTAAGCATGCTGGTCTAGTGGATGGTAGGAGGATTGGAGCTAGAGACTTTTTAAGGTCCCTTCCAACCTAAAACATTCAATGAAACTTTTTTTTTGCATTTTTAACAGCTGGGAAATTGATGTTTTGGTACAAAATACAAGTTAAAAAGACAAGAGCTTCAAATAGAGTAACTTGGGTTTGTTCCTGTATTGTGAGAAAAACTAACTGATGTTGATGTAGAGCCACAAAATCTTTCAGTTGAACTAAATAATAATTTAAAGGTGAAAAATATTCTGGATAATTTTTTTTCCAGCTATGGGAGTCAGTCTCTCTAAGAGAGGAAAATGTTCTTAGAAGCTGTTTTGAAGCAGTCGTAATGAGTAGGTGGTAGGAGTACCAAAACTGCAGCGATTCAAGGTAAACCATGCTCAGAAGAGATAATTAAAAATAATTCTCCTTCATACTAAGGTGTATCATGGTGTTAATGCCTTCCTTAATGGATTAGATACACACTGCTTTTTCCATACCTTTTTTTACTGAGTTGTAGTTCATTTATCATCTTCAGGAAAGCTCTGGCACATTTTTCATCTGGTCAGCGAATTTGGAAGGAAATTAATGGATGCAAATTATGATTAATAACTTATTTACCCAGCTTTTCTTTCTAAAGCAGCACCACCACAGAGCACACATTCAAAATGCCATGAAATCAGCAAGTAGTACTATACACAACATATACAGAAAGTTATTCACTTGGGAAAAACTCATTCTGCAGACTAAAAATGCAAGGAGAAATGTTCGTATAGGTCCTTTTGGCCTAAAGCAACTCTCAAGTTTTGACAAAAGGTCCCACCATCTTAAAGGCTCTCTGTGTCATTTGATTCAAGCTCCATGTCTTTAGCGATGCCAGTAAGTGGTGTCCTCTGTGGCTCCATCCATCCAGAGGATGACCAGCAGCATCCTCTCCCACAGGAAATGACCTGCTCATCTCTTACCAACAGCTCTAAGATGATAAATGGAGTTTTTATGGAAATCTTGCACATGATAGTTCTGAAGAAGGAAAGACTGGTTTCTTGTGTGGGAAAGGAGAGTCTTTTCAACTCTGAAAACGCAGTATTGTCCCTTCTGAAATATTCCCCTTCAGGAATATCAACTTTTTGAAGTTGAGTCATTTTGCATTTCCTGGACGAAGAATGAATACACAGATATTTAGGAGACACTGTTGTTTAAGCATTCTTTGGTTTTGGTAGTAAATTCTACCTTGCATTGCTCATGAAGTGACTAATTTAAGAATCAATCAGACATCCTATCAGATTGTGTTTTTCAGAGCACTTAACGGACTAATATAAAATTACATGGAGATATTAGATTCTTTATAATTAATAACGTGTGTATTTTGGCCTCATATTAAGAATCTTCTCCTATCTGGTTTCAGTAAAGGATAACTACAAAAGCAGGCCTGGTTAATGAATGAAAAGACCTACTGTATTTTTTAAGGTAGGAGGAGATGCCATCCCTGGTATGAAAAGGAAAGGCAGCCTAACATCACAAATAATTTTAATTACACCATAAGAAAGAGAAGAAAAGAGGAACTTCTTTTCTTCTGCTTCTGAAAATATCATCAAGTATTCAGAATAAACTACAGTGGGTTGGGAGGGTGCTCACACTATACCTACTAAATACAAACTTCTTTTATTTGAGGGGAGTAGAAAGAAGCCTAAAGAAGGTACAGAGACAACTTCTCTTAGTTGACTTCTTTTGTGCCATTTTTCAATCTTATTAGCATGAAAAGGATTGGGCTTCTATGACTGATGTTGGTCCTAACATAGCGAAAAAAATTTTATTTTCTTTGAGTCTTTTTTGGTTGCGGCTTCCTTAAGACTTCGATAGTTTGAACTTGACTTGTTTAGCAACTGAAATTCAAGGTAAATGTTAAAATAATCAAATATATCTTTTATTTAAAACCTTTGGCTTTTTTTACATCAATTACTGTAGAAAAAGACCAAAGGGAAATTTCTATTGGAGAATTTTTCTACTTAAGAACTGAAATTATGTAATACCTACAAAAATGCTATCTTTAGGTTGATAGAAAGGGAGAGGTCAAGCAATGCTCAAAGGCTTATTATTCTTTTTTCATCAACAATAGATACCAAACATTCTGTTCCTCAGAATCAGAAGCTTTATTTTAATTCCTTTTATCTAGCTGGAGAAAGGTTAAAGGGAAAGATTAAGGCATTAAGATTTGTAAGAATTATGAGATTCTCTAAAGCATTTTCAAAGAAGCTTTATTTTTGGCTCAGCTGCATGATAACACATCCCAACTTTTGTTCTGCTTTCAGCTGAGCTATTTATATTTTGGAATTCACTGTGGACATTGCCTGAGGTTATTATTATTTTCCCTTATGGGTTTGTTTGTTTGCTTGTGGTTTTTTTTTGAAACAACGTTTGATAATACTATTCAAGCATTTATTTTTTGCATGGGGTGCTTTAAAATGCCCTTTTTGCTTTCTCAGTTACACTAAGTGACAGTGCTGTGAGTTTAATTCAGTCGAAGAAAATCTGTATCATACAAACCCAGAAAAGGAGGTGATGTTTCTTGCAGCCTGAAGGAATGAGACTTGGCCCCTATTTCTCTTTTCAAAGTGAAGTAAGGGAGCATGACAGGTGGCAGCAAAAACGATACCAACACAAATTTCATCCCTGAAACAGGATCCTATAGAAATGCAGCAGAAACATGTCTAGTGAAAATGGTTAGCTGTGTGGAAAGCTTCCCTGGGAACCTGAGCAGTGCTTCTAAACCTAAGGATTACTAAGAGATACTAGAAACTTGACCAGGTGCTGAATGGTGCAGACTTGTGTTGAATGTTTCTAATTTCTCCTTCTTTAGAGAATTTAACTTTGCTACCAGTATTAACTGCAGTGTTTTTAGATCAGCACAAGGCCAAGAAGAAAATCTATGAATTGAAAGGAAACAGATCAAGCACTGAACAAGGACAGATTTTACTTTGTGCACCTTCTTTTTTTTTTTTTATAATACAAAACTGACTTGTGGATTGAATTTTCTCATGGGATTTTGTTGGTTTTTTTTTTATATAAGCCATAACTGATCCATTGAATTCCTTGCTGCAGGACAGAATTGGGGCCAAGGTCTCGGTCTTCTGCTAGCTTAAACCACTTTTGAATCCAGGTGAAAAATCTGAGTGGCCGTACATGTTGAGGCACACCAGCACTGTAAAATTCGTGCCCTGTGTCATGGAAGAGGCACCAGCTTGAACCATGGGGTGAGGTGGAACATCAGGAAAGTGATAAGAACTGACAGACGATTTTATAGGTTGCTTGAGAAACAGCAAGTTTTTAAGAGATGAAGTTATTTAATTAAGGATTTGGGTTTGTTTTCTTTATTTTTATGAGTTTATCATTGTCTGATGTGCTCTTTAATGACAGTCTGATGCAGACTTGAGAACAGCATGGTTCTCAATCTAGTGACAAAGTGTATCTCTTTTGGGAAATGATCCATGTATTTTACTGCTTTGTAAATCTGATTTCCTATTGATTTTTTATGTTGGATTGCTTGTGGTTTAAGTAGAAGTTTCTCAGCTTTAGTTTTAAACCTATTTAAGCCATGCTGTTAACTAATGTGCTTGTTATATCCTTCTTCCCCATTTCCTTGACATAAATTAGACTTAGTTCATTCCAAACTGTTTATTTTCACCGAGCTATAAACTACAGGGCAGAAATTGGGTGTGAGTTAAAGAGAAACAACTTTACTAGAAAACATGTTATGTTAACAAATAACTTACACACAGACATCCCATCCAAACCACACAGTGCTTTACAGCTGCAGCCAAGGAGGGCAACAGGGCTCAGGTGTGCCTGGTGGACAAGCCTTTCAACAGAAGTGATTTCATCTTGCACTTTGCTTAGTTACTTTTGGATAGGGGCACTTGTGATTAGGTTTTGTGGCTGAATGGACTTGGGGGGAAAGTTATGACTCGAACATTCTGATAAAAAGTGCAGTGACGTCAGTATTATCTAAAACCAATCTATTTCAACTGCCTTAGGAATCTAGAGGAGAGTTTGAGGCAAATAAAAAGTGGCAACCTCACCTTTGAGGGCCTTAATAGACTTGTGGAAGCAGCTTTACAAGTAGTGCTGTGAAAAAAGGACTTAAAGATAGAACTGTCATAATTTTTTAGAAGCATCTGCTACAAAAAGACTACAGAGCATACAAGAGCTGTGTGACTCAGCCAGAAACAAGCTGAAAGGCTGTTTTGAGTGAATGATCCGAGTTTTCTTCAAGGCATCTATAAGTGTTTTAATGGATAAAAAGAGGGTGAAAGGATGTGACTGAAGCAGGTAAGTCTCTGCTACAGCAATTTACACAGTTAAAAGGATTGTGTTTCTCTTTTTAGTACATAGAGAGGACCTCTAAATTTTATTTGAAGTGATACTGTCCAGTTGCAGTTTACACTGATTTTAACAGAATGAAAGCTGATCTGTGTTAAGCTATCACCACCTAGTGGTAATAGGGAAATGGTAATAGCAACAAACCCGTGGAAATTCTTTCAAGTATTTTTGTTAGCTGTTGAGCTTTCGTTGGTGTTGTGGAATACACAGAAGCAAGACTAATGAATTTTGATAGAAAACAAGTTAACAGACGTGGCAGTAGTCCCTTACCAGCCTAATTTTTTATGGCTCCTCTTTCTGTGTTGTATGATAGCTTGTTAAGGAGTAGTTAGTTAATAATTTCTCTCTTAAATGTACTGCTTGTAGATGTAATTAGCTAGTGCACCACTTTATTATTCTTGCCTGTTTTTTGATTGATTGTAAATGGATTGTTGATGTTCAAAGGTGAGGTTTATTTTATAAGGGGTGAAAAGGGTTTTTTATAAATGCAGTTGACTACATTTTATACCTGCTTTGCACTGAATTGATTATATATATTGTTTGATGTATGTGCATTTGATATAATGCTTAAAAAACACTTTGAATTTTTAATAAAAATAACTTTCAGTAGTATGCGGTTGCTTAATTATCATATCAGAATCATCAGGTATATGACTGATAGCTTTCATGTTTTTGTTTCGATTTGTGTCTACATAGTTTAGGGTAAATTACCATGCTTCCAAACCATGTTGACATGTCATTGAGCCACAAGCCACTATGTCTGCAGAGCTTTATGCTTCGCCATACTGAGATATTTGAGCCATTGGGTACATCTCACAAGGTATTGCACTAAGCCAAGCCAGCATGCCTGAGAGAAGATGCAAGATAAAATCCTGTCTGCTTCACAGTCCAGAAGTGTCCTTCTTGAGCACTGTCTTAGAGAAATGGTCAAACCAAAAGTGTAGCACTGACTGACAATTTTTCCATGTTTATGTCCACACTGGTTGTGTTCACTGTTCCCCAAACAGTGTGCATAGTGTCTTCTTGGAAGGGCTTCTGCTTCTTTATAGTGCCTGTCAAAACTTGAACAATTTATTTTCCCTTTTTGTGTGTTTCTGAAAAAAGAGATATGGTTTCCTTTATCATCTTAAGTACTGGGATGGCTACTGTGAACCAGAAAGAAATGTGATCTCTGATCTCTTTTTATAAATTCTTCTAGAAAAACAGTAATATTGATGAAAGTCATTAGTTGCTTTAAACTTACTTAAGTTTTTAGAACATAAGTGATTTACAAAAATTCATATCTGTTGTCTTTCTTTCAATTCTATTGTTAGATTTGTAGTGTAAATCCATATATTATATAAATATTCAGATATGTTTCATAGATATGAAATTGCCTAATGAAAAAGTGAGAAAGAACAGATTATTGTCCAACTGCACAGACTAAGCATACAGAAGTTATGTGTTGTACCTCAACAACAACTTTGTTTCTTTTAAGTGGAAATAGATATAATAATTTTTTTAATAAATGTGAACATAAAATTCTATTCCCCTCAGAGGTTGTTTTCTTTGACTACAAATTGTTCTGTGTGTCAAAAAAGTGTTTTGCAGTGTTGTTAAATCAAGCACTTTT
This sequence comes from Rhagologus leucostigma, assembly GCA_013397725.1. Taxonomy (NCBI): domain Eukaryota; kingdom Metazoa; phylum Chordata; class Aves; order Passeriformes; genus Rhagologus; species Rhagologus leucostigma. The sequence goes on along the minus strand of VZTD01003639.1, from coordinate 3,111,587 downwards.
TAACTGCATTTTCAGGAAGGGTAACTCTGGTAACTCTCCTCTTCTGACCCTTTGCTCTGAATTTTAGACTTACCAGTAGTGTGAATAAACCTGTGGCTGCTTGATTGGACCCCCGCTTAGGGTTTTCAGTGTAATCCACCTGAGGTTCTTTCCTAAACAAAAATCTTTACATTAATGAGGAAGTCTAATACCAAATATTTTTTATTTATTTATTTTTAAAGTTTAAAATTACCAGTATTCTCTAGGTGATAGTTTTATCAAATCCAGTAGTGTTTTAGAAAACTAAAAAGAGAGGATAAGATAAAATCTGTGTACTATGTCTGAAATGATTTCTTCTGAATATCTAATAAAATTTTTCAGTTCAAATCCAGTTGTATGTTGCTAGTCTAGACAAAATGGTATAACGTGGTCTTTATCTCTGCCCTTCTCACTTTCTTTTTCTAGTACTGATTATGAATATGAAGGGATTGTAATGTTTTCAAATAATACATTGTTCTTTAATATCTTAGTGTATTGAATGAATTAGGATACCGTCCATCTTTTGAGAGTTTTATCTGCTGTCATGCTGCGAAGTGGGAATTTGAAGAAGTAGCAGAATGTGTTTTGGCACGTTACTGTGCACATGGGTTTGTGTCTCACCATGGGAGATGCTTCTCATGGCACCAGTCGCATCACACTGCATTCCCTCTGAGGGAACTAGACTGGTGTGCTGATACACACAGTCAGCAGGGAGCAGATGAAGACAAGACATGTTCATGCCTGCTGGAGACACTGGTGGTGGCTTGGCATTGTACTAAAGGCAGGAAGAAGGGGCTTAATTTTTTTTATTTTTTTTATTTTTTTTTTTTTTATTTATTTTTTTTATTTTTTTTATTCCTGGAAGAGTTTTGACTATCATTTGGATCCAGGTATCAATAATGTTGCATTACAGTTTGGACTTCTTGATATTACAGATTAGCCTTACTCCTAGTTTTCTTCCCCAGCATCAGGAACTTCCATCAGGAACTGCACTGATAGGACAAGAAGTAATGGATGCAAGCTGAAAGAGTGGATCTTTAGGTTAGATATGCAGGATAAATTCTTTACTCTGACAGTGGTGAGGCACTGGAACAGGTTGCCCAGAGAAGCTGTGGATGCCCCATCCCTGGAAGTGTTCAAGGCCAGGTTGGATGGGCCCCTAAACCACGTGGTCTACTGGAAGGTGTTCCTACCCATGGCACAGGAGCTGGGACTGCATGATCTTTAATGTCCCTTCCTGCCCAAACCATTCTGTGATTCTGTGAACATTGTCGTGTGCTGACTACACATTTGAATTCCTTTGTTCTCCTTTGATTAACCTAAATGAATCCTTTCTCTATTTTTATGTGTTTCTTGAACCAAAATAATAGAAATATAGCTATCAGCTGTGTCCCACCATGTTTGCCACAATTCTGTAATCTCCTAATCTCTTCTCATCTGTGATGCCTCTCAAGGCCCTGCTGAACGTTTGTAAATCTGCCTCAGTAACTTCCAGCAGAGCCAAGTGGGGCAGCTTTATTGATATCTCCTGTGCTCAGTCTGCCTGATGGCACTGATGATAGTGAAAGGTATGTGACTGAATGATAGAAGGATCTAATTAGTAGAAGAGCCTCCATCACACTGAAATGAATTAATTTGTCCTTTAAAAATGGCAAGTTGTAAGAATGTAAACAGGCCACATATGATGATTACTAATACAGCTATAAATTGTACTGGCAGTACCCTAAGTTCTTTGTCAAAGTTAGAATCCACTTACGAGCAATCAAACAGAGAAGAGTCAGGGAGGTCTGGCTCCTGAATGTTATGGGTTCTAAGAGGGAGAGAGCTATTTCTATCAGACTGCAAGTATTCAGTGAAAGACTAGGTTAAGGGATGAGTGAATGGCTAAAACAGCATTCCATAACTGAACTTCTAATTCTCTGAAATATTTTATTAATTAATGGCTTTGCTTACAGGAACATACTTTCTCAAAACAAGTGACCAAGTAAATGTTCTTCGTTCTGGAAACAGAGCACAAATTTAGGTCAGTACACAATAAAAGAAAGCCCTTTAGGTGGCACCCCTTAGCAAACTCTCCTATTGAAGTTGCTATAATTCCATCTGATGTCTCGAGTGAAAATGTGTCTGTAAGTGTAATTGTCTGGTCTACTCTCTCATTTTTTGATCCTCTTACTGATTATATGAGTTTTCACAATAAATATTGGCTGTGTAGTCTGTCTACCCAAAGTGTGATAGGTGAGATCCAAGCTGCAGAAATCCTCGAATAAATCTAACCTCTGCCTAGAAAGCACCATATTCACTCCAATGCTTTTAATTTCTATTGCTTCTGAGCTGTTATGATGCAGAGGTCTACTGGATTTTTTTCTAAAGAGAGATGTGTTTGATTTTAAACTGAATTGAAATTTTGAATGCAAAGCAATTAAAACCTTTTTTTATTTGTTTTTAATAGCTTTTTATAGCAAGCAAGACCTTCAAGCTTATTGGAAGAACAGGGTTTACTGGTATGAGGTTGAGCTGTTTTGTGTTGTTATCTGTTGAGCCCAAACCTGGTCTTATTTTTGTCCACACAATGCATTATTATTGAAAAATGCTTGGCACCTTAACACCCTGTCCATGAGAAATTTTTCCTGTGATTTTATTTGAACTTACTACTGCTTCCCCTTCTTCACCTTTTTTCATCTTGGGGCAAGGTTGTCTGGGGCCATCTGGGTCTGAAGTGTGATACTTGTGTGACTGGTAGAAGGGTAGAATATCCCCTGAAGAGGTTAAGCAATAAGAGTGAGAAAGAAGCCTTTTCATAGTCTTTCAGGATAAAGAAAGCTAGTGGAATTCTACCCAGTCCCAAAAGTTCTGCATTGACGACTATGAACAAGGCTCATCTTGGTGCTTTTGATGCTTTCAACACTCTGGAGTTTTGTTTCTTTTTTGTGCCTGGAGGAGCTAATTATTTGAATTCATATCTGTTAGGTCTCACTTTTTCCTGAAAAGCTGAGATTTCTTACAGCTTAGACATTGCTTTTACTGGAGAGGTTATTGGCATGTCTTGGACCAATGAATGGTTAGGGTGACGCTTTTCTTTGAAAGACCAGATGCTGTTGGGAAAAGATCTGAACCAGGAATGTACACGGTCATCCCATTTGAGGCTCTATTGACTAAACTCCAACTGGGGATGGAATACATAACTAATAACTTGAACACTTCGGGCTTGACAGCATGTGCTCTTACAGGCACATAATTCTGATATATAACTCTCCTGTATTTAAACCTGCCAAAACTCTGGTAAACATGAACTATGGTAGTCTGCAGAAACACACTGTGTTTATGTGTGTGCAGAAGTATTAAATTAATTGCATTGATTAAAAGCCTACTGTTCATTTTCTGATAAGCAAAATGAAGTTCTGGCAATGTATGATGATAACTTTATATTAACCTTCCAGCCTTTGTGAGCAGACTTAAAAAAAAAGTTGAAAATCAAAATCTTTATTTAGAACACAAATTAATCTTATAAAGATAATTATGACTTTATTTATAAAGATATCTTTTAATATTAACTTCTAAGCACTGATGAAGGATTGCATAAGATTGCTAGTCCCTTGAGCCCCAAATCACACTTATTTTTATTTGGATTTTTTTCCCCAATAAAGTTGACTTCAGTATTTAATATGAAATTTATTCTTACTTTTTTTCTACGTTATTTTTTTTTTTTTTTTTTCCCTAAGCTTTCAGGTGTTTTCTTCATTGCTCACCTCTTGAAATTCAGCAGCATAGAGAACTAGTTAGAACCACATACAGGTTTTATGGAGAGATTTATTATTTTCATGGTATTTTCCACTGTTTTGCTGGAGTAGCCTGGTAATAACCAAATAAGCCAAAAGATAAAATCATTATCTTTTGCTTAAATTTATGTACACTACACTACGCACAGCAGCAGATATTTCTGAATAATAGCCTCAAGAACAGAGATTATATGCCTCATCAGCTTCTTGGCTTTAAGTTGTATTTATTCAGTGGCTGTGGGATGCTTTGGCAGATAACTGTTACTCTGTTTTGTGAGTTCTTATGGTTTTGCTTGTTTCTCTACCGCAAAGCTCCAACCACTGGCAAGGTTCATACCATTTGTTGTTTTCCTCGCATTCCAGAACAAAGCCTTATTTTAGTTTCTTTTAAGACACCAAAAATCAGTTGTTAGGCACAGAGCTGTTTTATGGTACAGCACAATCCAAACAACAAGTGACAGCTTCCAAGGAGGCATCCAAATATGAACCTAGTATCCCATGCTCCTGTAAGTACCTGGTGCTAGGTGGCATTGTGTGTTTGCTTAAGCAGCCATCATTTTTCCAGAATGGAGAAACACATCCTTTGGAAGTGAGGCGGGAAAAATGTCTTTCTGCATATTTTTATTACAATTTTCTCAAGTGTGTACTCAAGTGAAGGGTTCAGACTCACACCTCTTTCTTACATATCGAGTATATCCACTGACTAGAGACTTAGCACATGCAGAAACTGTCCTACTGTTAGTTTATTGCATGCACATTTTAATAAACAAATCTGTAGCCTTGACTTTTACAGTCAATCCAAAAAACCTTGGAGGTAGGGCAAAGCCCATCTCAATTAAGTACTGTCCTTTCCCCTCTCCTCAAATCATCCTGAAGTTTTTTCCTCCCAAGTGTGTCCTGCTTCAGAATCGCATTCACAAGCACCAAAGAAGTTTCCAAAACTTTCTCCTCTTTATCCTTGACTCCCCTCACTCAGTTCCTGTAACACTGGCTTCTTTTTCTGCATCTGGGGAGAATTTTGAAAGCTGTATGTTTGACACACCGACAGGACTGATTTGTGAGTTGGATGACCGAGATTAGATGGGGGCAAGGGAGGAATAGGTATGTGGCAGGAGTAATCCCAGGCAATCATAGCTCCTGTCTTCCGTACTTTTTCAACCCATGAGAGCAGTAACATTAAGTCCCAACCCCTTCAATCTCTGTATCATTATCTTTCGTTTCACTTTAAAGGGATTTTGAGCATTAATATGTCCTGTGAGCCTTTGTAGACTGAGGTTTTGCCCATTGCTACATTTTTCTTCCAGAAGAGTCATAGTTTGCTACAGAACTATTACTTTGGGAGGTTTTTTAAATTATGTACTCATGTAGTCAAGAGTCTGAGTAATGACACCTCTACAGATATAACGATTCGGGTAATCTTTTTAATATGCATGATGGGCTTATTCAGTAGAAATCGAAAGTCAGATAGGAATAGTTTCAAAGGAGTCATTAATGCCTTAATGTGTTAATGCTCCATGCATAATGGTGTTCCTCCATAGTCACTGACAGGCGTCATAATGGTCTTAGTACAGAAAAATAGATGTAGCTCCTCTTTCATTTTATTCCAAAGTCATACCTCTTCCTCATGTAAAACTTCACAGTAAGACTGAAAAATTGTGTGAAAACTGAGGTCATAGGTACGGTATAAAAAAAGCACAAGAAGTTCATAGGTGCGTTGGAGCAAAACAACAGCATTCAAAAGAACAAGAGAAAGTAAAAATGGTCTTTAAAAACCTTCAGAAATTACAGACTAATAAATCTGATATATAGAACAAAAATGTGGAAGTGATTAGATGAATAAAATTGTGTTGCAAAAGGAAAGAAAAAATGTTACTTTTATAAAGAGAAATTGCACGCTAGGGCATTAATTAGGGTAGAATTTAGGGTAGGCTTTCAGGTAAACTTGCTAGAATTGATGGAAATTTAATAAACACTTGAAGAAATTTTAGATAAATTTTCTCACCAAATAGTTTTAATGGGATAACAGGAAAGGTGCAATTCTAGACTGGCAAGAGACTAAATAAAAGATAAAAAAGGGTAAGAATTAATAAGAAGAGATGTGAAGAGTTTTTTTTTCACATTAATAAATTAGCTGGGAGAAAAGTTTAATGGTAAAATAACAATTTTGTAGAGGTTCCCCAAATTAATCACCATATTTAAACCTAAAACTCAGTGGACATACTGGCAGAAGATTGCAAGTCTTAATAATTAGAAAGTTTAAAAAAAGAATAAAATTACTATTAATAAATGTAAATGTAAAAATGTACCCCAAATATCACTCATGCTGTTCATAAATTCTCTGTCTACTTCTTTCAGAAAGGTCTTTTTTTTTTTTTTTGGAATGGGCTGGCTTTCATGTGAGGAGAAATTAAAAACTTTAGAATACAGTTTGGAAAACAAATATCAAGATAATCAGTGGACAGTGGCATATAAATGGAGCAAGGAAAGGAAATAGGGAAGGTTGTCCAAGTCTTCCCAAGGATAGACAAGTCAGGGAATAACTGGTGAAAGTATTAAGTGCCATACACAAATAGTTTTTCACACAATGCTTAATTATATACAGGAGTTCACATCTGCTAACAATTTTATTGATAACTTCAAAAGCCATTAGAAAAGTTTAAGTAAGAAAAATGCATTAAGTGCTATTCAAAACAGTGATTTACTAAAGCTCTGCTTACCCTTAAGCCACAGGTAACTGATGATGGAAGGCTACAAAAGGAGAAGTAATGCTCTTTATTTGCCCTGATTTCTCCTTTGAAACTTTACATGGTTTGATGGTACTTTGCTTAAGTACCTCTAATTTATATAATTCTTGATATTTTCATCAAAGATGTGCTTACTCTCTCTTGTGAGTGACCTTCAGTTCACTTGTTAATTTGTCCAGGTCCAGGAAAGTTGGAAGTCTCAAGCCATACACTTGAATAACTTGCAGTTCCTTGGTTCCTCTGTGTTGTGTATCTGAGTATATTTGGAGATCTGCTCTTGCCTGGAGATAACAGCCCCAAAATATCATAACATTGAGCTTTCCATGGCTTTAGCTGCAGAGTTAGGAGTTGTGACCTTACCAGCTTCTCAGATGGATGGCCATATTCACCAAGTTGTCAAAAGCCTGTCATGTAGACTAGCTGGAAACTATGGGCTCTCAAATTGTATATTTTACATTTCTGCTGACATTGGCCTCAATTAGCACTTTCTGCTGTGTTAGCAGTGATATGCAGGAATTAGCACATACCCTGCAGGCTCCTGACACTCCCTGCCGTGGTTGGTGTCTACAACTTCCTGAAAGGTGGTTGTAGTCAGGTGGGGGTGGTCTCTTGCTCCAGGCAACAACTGACAGAACGAGAGGACACAGTCTTAAGCTGCACCAGGGGAACTATAGGTTGGATATTAGGAAAAAGTTTTTCACAGAAAGAGTGGTGAAGTACTGGAATTCTCTGCCCAGGAAGGTGGTGGAGTGACCATCCCTGGATGTGTTTAAGGGGAGATTGGATGTGGCACTTGGTGCCATGGTTTAGTTGAGGTATTAGGGCAAGGGTTGGACTTGATGATCTTTGAGGTCTCTTCCAACCTGGTGATGCTGTGATTCTGTGTGATTCTGTGTTTTGCTTTCTCCAGATTTATTTGCCCAAAAACAACAGAGGGAAAACACAGAACAAATGACTGACGTTAGCTGCTGCATGAAAGTGTTAATTTTGATCATTTCACAGAGCAATTAAATAAGCATGGTTGTGACTAGAACTTGCTAGAAAGAACATGCGTTCAAATATTTGGCTTTAAAATTCTTTTAATACAGCCAAGCACCTAGCCTGCAGCTGGCAACATCTGCAGGTCTGTTGTGCCTGGGGAGTGCAGCCCCAAGCTGAGGCTGCATCTACCAGCCTCTTTATATCCTACCTTTCTCTCTTTTGTATGACTTTCATTTATTTTTCTATTACTTTTATTTATTTTTCTATGAATAAAAATTTGCACATATTAACTTATTTTCATCATAAGACTTCAGTTGTTTAAGAGATAAGATCTGCAGCACGGCCTCATGTTTTCAAATGATAATCACAAGAGGATACATGAGGATTTTTTAATATATTTTTTAATGTTATTCTTGACTCCTCTGCAACCAAAAAATGCAATAAAAAATGCAATATGAAAAACGAAAGTCTTTATTGCCACCCTCAAAATAACTAGGCTAGCTTATAACTGTTATTCATAATGACAATTTTATTGCATGAACCTTGAAAATCATTTTCATTCCTTGATTATACAGACTGTTAAGAGAACATGCATTTTGTTATAGATGCAAATATACTAGCTGGCTTTACACTGACCTTGAGTAAACCCTTAGTTGACACATAATTTTAGTTCCCTTGAAATCCATTAAAAAAGTTAGATTACTCCCGAAGCCCAACTTTAGCCTGTCCATAAAATGAGCAATGAATATTTGTTCACTGGTGGGTAGTCCCTAAATGAGCCCAATGCATCTCACAGATTTCCACCCACCACATTGCTCCGAGTTCTTAAAAGTTTTATGGGAACTCATGAAGGAAAGAGGCATATATCTAAAAATAATAATTAAAAAAAAACCCCAAAGAAAATATCTACTATAAAGTGTAGATGCAGGACTGGTACTTTCTCAGAGTATAGTCTTTTGCTTGCTATGTTTTGCTCTGACTGCAGTATGACACACCTAACTGCATGCTATTTCCAGAGAGGAGCACTAATACTGACACACTACGAAGCCTGGGTGATTTAATTATGGACAGCCTGTTCTGTGGCAGTGCTAGGAGAAAATAAAGGCAAATGATTCTCAGGTTACTTACCTAACAAAACGAGGTAGCCATCTCAAATGCATCCATGGTTATTTCAAAAGTGTTTAACAGGCACATAATGTGAAAACTTAAAGGCTTCTATGATACAGACTCATCTAAAGACAAAATGTAAGCCTGCATAAGTATATAATGTGAAATTATTTAAAACAGATTAGTATACAAAATGCTCATTAATGCTATTTAAACAGTATAATTAGCATTAAAAATATGCATTTGCAAACTTTAGCATTTTAGTCTTTGGAAATATAAGGTCTGATGATATCCAGCTTAATTTTTGGCTGCTCAGAATTGTAGAATTTCTGAAGTTCCATTAGGTGGCTCTGACTGAAGCCAGTTTTCATGGATTCTATGGCTAGCTGCACATAAAAAAGTAATTTTTTTCTTCACTTATAAAACAGATTTGAAAAACTTTATTTTAGCCATTACTTGACTTGACTGCTTCATTTTAAAGTTTGAAGGTCATGCTTAATTTTTCTATGTGGCAGCTCACTTCACATTGTAGAAATACTGTAGACTTGGACAGGTTGTAGCTGAAGTACAACTCCTGAAAATGTTAGAGCTCTGTGTTAACAGTTTTAAGTAGTGGACTTACTTTGTTTAGCCTTTGGTCAAGTTTTAGGTTTTTCAAAAACTTTCCTGCTTGTTCAGGTTGCACAAATTTCACACATTATTGTGGAACATTTTTTACGCCTTTTGGGGTTTTGATTACTTTTATTTAGTGTTTGCTCAAGATATTGTTAAAAGTTTATGGTTGGTTTGGATGTTACGTATATTATTCAAACAGCTTTCAGAAAACTCGATTCCTCAGGAACAGGTAATAGAAAAAGAAATTTTGAAAGAAGAGTCAGCCACTTATGAAGTAACTGTCTCAAGCCTAAGAAAGTGTATGTTTTGAGTGACTAGGAATTAAAGAGCCACACTTATTTAAAGAATGCACAGGAGCAGCTGATAGAGATTGAGAAAGTGTTGCTGGTTTCCAAGGGTTGTCATTTAAGTGCAACTTAGAAAATTGCCTTGTCTTTCTGGTGACTATATGACCCATGCATCATTTTCTCTCTCTCCACCCCATCCTTGAGAAATGCAGCACAGGAGAGAAGCTGTCAGATTTTATTGATTTCTATGAAGTTTCTTATGGTTTAGTATTCAAACAACTCAGTGCTCTCATTATCTGTTAAGTGTTTTTTAACTGCTGTCTGTCACAACACTGAACATAGGAAAAAAGTGCTTGAGGGAGAACAGGATGGACATAAAAAATGAGTTGCCTCAGCATCACCTAAACTTGCTATCAACTCCTTTTGGCCTTTGTGTAGGATTTCAATTTAGATCTTTATGAACTGGACACTTTGTATGGAAGACTAAGGTTAGCAACTTCTGATATCTCACTTTTACTAGGTAAAACAAAAGAAGATGCTATTAGACTGTAGTTTTAAAACAAACCACTGAATTCTGGTAAATATAGGCTTGTGTGTATATATATATAATTTTGTTGTTTTAAATTGCTAAAACTTCCCTAAAACCAAGCTGTGAATTCTTAAGTATTAAAGAATACAAAGGTATGTAGAAACTTCTTTAATTTTTTTTTTAGGGTTTTATTCATAAAATTTTATTACAGGGTATTGGCAATTCTAGAATTCAGACAGTGAGCAGATATTCAAAACAGATGCTGTCTAGGGAGATTGCTCTGCTTGCACTCTTAGTTCCATATTAAACTTCATTAATGAATCTTTCCTTTTTATTTCTCTTGCTTTCCTTCCCCATTTTAGAAGGATGATAGAGATTCAGGCAGAGCACAGAATTCCACCCAGGGAAAAAAAGAACTGTGAGGAAGAGTCAGCCTAGAGCTTTTTATTTGTAAGTCTTTGCAAAAAACTTTTAATTGTTTGTCATAGAATGAAATGGTTTGGGACCTTAAAGAACACTCAGTTTTAACTCCCCTACCATGCCACCCAGTAGATCAAGTTGCTTGGGGCCTTATCGAACCAGGCTTTAAACACTTCCAGGAATGCATCATCCACAACTTGTTGGAGCAACCTGTTCCAGTGCCTCACCACCCTCACAGAACTTCTTACTAACAACTCACCTGAATTTCTCTTCTTTTAGTTTAGAGCCATTCCCCCTTGTCCTGTCACTATCTGCCCATGTACAAAGTTGCTCTCCCACATTCTTATATGTCCTCTTCAAATTCTAGAAGGTCGCAATGAGGTCTCCCCAAAACTTTCTCTTCTCTAGGCTGAACAATCCCAACTCTCAGCCTATTTTCCTAGGAAAGCTTTTATAGCCCGTCGTGGCCTCCTCTGGACCTGTTTCATAGGTCCAGGTCTTACTTGTGCTGCAGACTGGATGCAGCACTCCAGGTGGGGTCTCATAGGGGTGGAGTAAAGGGGGAGAATCCCCTCCCTGGATGTGCTGGCCACACTGCTTTGGATGCAGCCCAGGATATGGTTGGCCTTCTGGGCTGTGAGTGCACACTTGGCTCAGGTCCGGCTTTTCATCCACAAGAACCCCCAAGTCCTCCTCCACAGGCTTGCTCTCAAAGGGTTCTTCTCACAGTCTGTGCTCATCTCTGGGGTGCAGCACACGGAACTTGGACTTGTTGAACTTCAGCAGGTTCCCATGGTCCTGCTTTTCAAACTTGTCCAGGTCCCATTGGATGGCATCCTGTCCTTCTGTTGCCTCACCTGTGCCACTCATCTTTGTGTCATCTGCAAACTTGCTGAGGGTGCATTAGATACCTTATGTAATTTAACCAAAATATCTGATTCTTATTGTGGCTAATATCTTATTCAATTTTAATTTCCAGAGCTGTTCTAAAATGAATATAGTGAAAGCTTTTTTGCACTCCATACCTCTCTGCTTATGTGTTCAGGTGCTAATTTTATTTTTTTACATGTCAAATTGTAGTGCAAATGTGCTCAGCTGAGTATAAATGATGCATTTTAAGTTGTTGCATTAGAAAATTACACTAGTAATAATGCAGTGCAGTTTCATGTGTCATAATGGCATCGTGACTTCATTGCTGAGCACAGTGCCTCAATGTCAAATGCCAGAGTTCAGAAAAAGTAGTTATTATTCAGGTGCCAGAATGGCACTGTCCCTTCTTCTGTGCCAGCTTCTGCAGTGTAAACAACAGCTGCCGCTCAATGCTGTGAAAAGTATCTGGTGTAAATTTGTTTTTGTACCCAGGCTTATGGGGCAAGGCAGCAGAGATGTCGAGGAGAGTACCACTGATGGAAGCTTTCTGCATTCTAATCGTTGCAGTGGGGTGTAAGAGAAGTGCTGGCACAGATATCTGTGTCACTTCTCCAAGGACTCTGTGCATCACAAGTGTGGCTCCGCAGCTGAATAACCTTCCCAGGCTCTGGGACCTCCTGGATGCCCCTGAACAGAGTTTGTCCCAAAAGAAAAAGAACCCAAGCACAGAGCTGAATTTGAGGTGCATTTCTGGTTGTGTTATACACTGTCTTCTAAGAAAAAGTGGGATTACCCACTGAACATTTTGATCTAAGTAAATATCATTCAATTAAGTGGTGTTTTGTTTGCTGTTTGAAATATATTGCCAGCTTTTGCTGACCAGATCCAGAAGTTGAGCTCTTCGTCTAAAGGCCTTGGCTGCTGTCCCAGAGATCATTCAGAAATGCAAAGACCATTCACTGAATTTTTAAGTGGCCGTGGTGACAGACAAGCACCAGAAATGGCTTCATTTGTGCCAGTAAATAGGATCCTCTGACACTGTGCACTAATAAATGTAAAAAGTTGTCATTGCGTTTTTCCAAACCAGTATTTCAATGTTTTATCAGTCAACATTTAATGTTTCAAACATTTTGTTTCAACAAATGTTTCAACACTGTTTCTTTAAAATAATCATTCCCATATCAAAAAGGTATTTTGAAACTTGTCTACTGTTTTCGTTAAAAACCACTCCTTTATATCTCCAAGGAAAAATGTTAATTTTTCAAAACATAGTTCCAGGGTGATAAACTATGCTTTTCTTTTTCTGAAAATAATTAATACTTTAACTTACTAATAGATTGCCCAAGGCTTATGATAATAGATTGCAGAAATAATCACAAAACATGACTGTCCTCTGAGATTCAGTTCCATTGTCTCAACAAACTGCATATTTCTCAGATATCATCTCATTTAGTTTTGGTTTTGAAGTCATTAAGCATTTCCTTGCAGGTTCAAGTAAAAGTCTAAAAATCTGGCAAAGACCCAATCTAGTTTAATAATCCAACCATGAAATAACAAAAAAGGCTCATTACCGCTATCTAATAATAAAGAGGTCTAATGTTAAGCTTTGGAATTCTGATTGTAGAGTTTCAAGTTCTATTAAAGCTTAAAAAAATACACCTTGTCTGTGTTCAGAGTATCACTGAAATGCTTTTGTATTTTGGTGACATCTATAATTTTCTTACCTCGGTGTCTGTGCCCCCCATCCAAAAAAAAAGTTGCATTATAGTAGCAGTAGGGAAAATAATAACTATCCATATGATATATATGTATGCTGTAAGATATACCAATATGAAGGTGAGTTACAGCAACTTCTCCAGCTTTGTCATGTAGGGGACATTGTATATAGTATTATAAACATATTTAATGTTCATCTGTTGTTTGTGAATTTAAGAGTCTGTTCCTAATGGCATTGCTTGTAAATCTACAGTACCACAATTCCTAAATCTGTGCCAAACAACATTAAATTCATTTATGGTGACACAGTTACAGGACCTGTTTTATGGCTCTGTGCACAGACAAAGGGTTGTCCTTTCTTTAAACTCTGCAGAAGCCTTTTTACTGCATTTCTGACCAGTGGGATGTAGCAGAGAGAAACTCAGTTCATTTGGCTTTGGATGCTGCAACTCATTTGGATTCTTACATATCCCCAAAATTGTAGCAGCAAAGTACAAGTATCTTCAGCATATGAGGTGTCCTGTTCTGCCTACAAAACTTGTAATGAGCTAACTTTTTAAAGATACTGTAATATCATTGGGGTTTATTTTCCTGGGAACTCACATGTGGAAACAGATCCACTGTCCAGTCTATAGTAGTTGTAGTACAGATCTCAATGGTGAAGGCACAAAGAAGGGTTGTGAATAACCAGTGTGTGTGTGTAGGGAGTGAGCAAATGGATAAAATCTGCAGCTTCTTTGAGAGGTGAGGAAATAATGTATGTGCTATAGGGAAATTTCAGGAAAGTCCTTGGGTTTTATCTTCTCTGAGTGGAGTCCTGGGGTGTTGTAGTGTCCTACGGTCATGCTGGGTGGTTGTCAGTGAGATATAAAAGGCTGTTGATTCACTTCCCAAAGGAAGTGGTAGAAGCCAGGTTATTTGCAAGGCTTTAAATTACACTTGACAAAACCCTTGGCAAGGCACTGAGAAATTATGTTGCATTTGAAAGTATGCCAGCTTGTGCTTCCCAGTGTTTCTCCTGCTGCAGAAATATCCTGCAAACCCAGATTTACAGATGTCCAAAGCAGCCATGTGGCAACAGTGAATCTTAATATACTGTAGCTGTACCATACAGAGCTGTGAGTCCTGCGAAGGAATTCACACCTGCTTTGCAATGGTTCTGCTCTGCTTATGTGTGGACAGTGTCAGTGAAGGCCAGAACCTTGCACCCTGGCTGCTCTGCATCGCCAGAGGTTGGCGGATTCAACAGGAGATGTAGTGAATTCTGACATCCCATGAGTCCTGGGAGTTGCTGAACTGGTCATGGGAAACATGCAAACTGCTTGGAAACACAGGCCTAGAATGGCACAGAAGTTCGCAGGGTGAACTTCTAGAGAGCTGGTGAAACAAGCAGATTAGTTATGCAGATTTCCATCTAAAGGAGTCTATTTTTCCACACAATGGCTGAGTTTGAATGTACTGGCATTTTTTGATTGGAAAAAAGTTTCACAGTTAAAAAAAAAATATTGTTACTGATATACTAGAACCATGCCTTAATTGAATCCTGTGGAACCTGAGAAAGCAGGGAAGATAAATTTTAGATGCATTCAAAAAGTCTCAGTTTAATGAGTATCTTAGATAATCAGAAAAAATTCAATGTGAAATCCATCTAGAAAGTCTTCCATAGAAAGTAGTTTTTTATTAAAGCATGAAGAGAATGTCTTTTGCAAGTGTCAGCTGGTATATTAAACCTATTCAGAAATACTCAATGTTGATGAAGAACTTATCCACCAAGTTCTGTACACATGAGTGAGATGGGTTTCCAGAATGTGATTTGCAAATTCACTAGGGTCTACAGATCTAGACAGATCGACAAGGATTGGTTTTTGTTTGCTTCATTGCTTGTTGCTCTTTTTCATTTGAAAGAGAGGCTGTGGGTAGGATAATGGCTAGTTAATTTGACTTTGTGATATCCATCACCATTGATTACCAGATGGCTTTATAGCTTTCTGTATTTGTTTTCTGGAATGTATTTGTCTATTTGCATATGAATTGAGTGGAAAATAGTTCTATATGCAGGTAACTTCAGAGGCCTTCTTCATTAATGACACCCTTCTCTAAACTTCTGCAGGAAATAATGTCATCAGTTGCCTTAAGAAAATATGAAAAAAAATTTATTTTTGTTCATTTTTGGTTTTTTTTTGTTAGAGTTAATCAAAACAGGCAATTATCTATTATTTTAGTAACACTGGATGAAACCAACACAAACTCCCTGCAAAAGTAGTGAATCTTCACTGCTTCCAAAGTAAAAATTGGATCTCATGAAAGGTCTGAGGTAAGGCTGATATTTTAAAATGCAGCTTATTTTTTTCTGTTTGCTTCTCTTCCCATTATTCAATAGCTAAACCTATCAACTCAGTTCCAAGAATATATTTAGCTGACTGATTTAATCTAATTTTCTCATTGAGCATGCACTGGAATGAAAAAGCAAATCGATAGCACTCTTGGATATCTTCAAGATCATTTCAGTTCCTGCTCCCCTGTGTCAGCCCCCGTTCTTTTATAAGACCATGAACAAAGCTGGTGAATGTGGGTATGTAAGGGTCAGTATTGCACATCTTTTAAATATATGAGGAAATTGTTGTTCTTCAGATGTTATTAACTCTGTGGTCTGGTTTGTTTGTGCAATATACATCATGCTAATGCATCCTTGGTTTGAGGGGAAAATGCATCCCACTACTGCAGAACTGATACCTTCACAGACTGCTTTCTGAGGTGCTGTGTATATTGGTTTGTTGTCCTGTTGGGTTGTAGTGGCAGATAACTGTAAACAGACTTCATGGTACTTAATTTCTTGTCTTTTGTTGGATAGCTCAGTCCTTGTCAGCTCAGTTGATAGGTTTTGTTTACTTCTCTACGAGCTTTGTGAGAAGCTGCTCTTTAAAGCTGACGCGCTGCATGCATTTGTCTGCTTTCTGTTCCTATTTGACTATTTTTGTTTATATTGTACTATGCTCCATAGATTTATTTGTGAGTCTCTCATCTGGATCTCAGCTTCTAGAAAATGCCACAAGATTTTTCAGATTTTTTAAAAGTGTATTTCTCAACTATAAAAGCATCACTCTCATCTAAAATTGTTTTGGAATGTTGCTAGAAGGAACATGATCCCCATTTTCCATAAACAGGTGGGGATATGCTTCTGTCTCCTTCCCTCGAGATGCACAACCCTGACAAGAGCTGTTTTGGACACTGGTTATTACTTTGCAAGATCTTTGCAGAGTGGTTTGATGCTGGTGTCGAGTGGGACTAAAGTGATATATTAAACTATTAAAGTAAGGACAAATGCTGTGTTTTCTGGTAGAAGTTGAGGTTAGCAGGATGCTGACACTGCTGTGACTGGTCAAACCCTGAACCAACAGACTTCTTACTGAGACAGGCAGCTGCCACAGATTCTGCAGTCCAGAAGACATGCTTATGATGTTATTACATGCAGGACAAGAACTTTGATGCTGATATATTCTGAGATTAACTGGAACCACAGTAAAATCCATAAGGGATGCTTATGTGTTATCATCTGTGTGATTTTGGCGTAATTTAAAGAACATTGTAACTAAAAAGAGGAAAAACAGGAAAGAAAAATGAGTTTAAAGTATTGAATAGAATGAATGAACATGTAAGCCAATGTTTTGTTGTCTTTAGAAAATGAGAATAAATGGCTAGAAATGTAGTCTATTTTAAAAAGGCACAAAAAAGTTTGTGTTCTTCTGCCATCTTTATCCCTAGAATACCATATAGTAAGTTTAGTTACTAAAAAGATAATGTATTTACTAGCAGAAAAAGTTCTGTTTGTGTTACGTTGTCAAAAGCAGAGATAGCTGTGAGGGTAGACATACCAACTGACAAAAAATGATGTTCAGTTATCTTTGCCTCCAATTTAAAACAGGAAAATAAGTTTATAGTTTGTTATAATGAAACCATAGTTCATTGTCAGATTTTGAAATGAAGAAGGATATTATATTCTTCTTTAAAGAATTATTCTCATATTACGAAGAAAATGGTTTAAATAGGTTTTGTGTTACTAATATATATGATTACTAGTTGTCCGTAAAATTTCAAACTACTGGCCCTTCTGGAAGGACTTAAAACACATTATGGGATGATTAATACTCACAACACCCCTGTGAGACAAGATTGAGTTCATACGTATGTCATGGACAGATAGACTTTGGTAGGATATACACTTTGACTCACATATGAAGGAAGTGGCAGTGGAAATGCTAAGCTTTTTTCCCATCAACTTGTTTGCTGAGTACTCCGTGGGTAAAGTGGCATAGCTGCCTTGTCAGTTCACTGACAAAACATGAAAAACTAGCACCAAATGAGACTTGTTTGGCCATCATTTTGCAAATGTCATCATGACAGAGAACTCCTGCATCTCTCATCCTCTGTTTTCTCTGGCTGAACAAATTTGGCCTTTCAACCCAAGCATGGAGACAGCTCCTGTCAAACTGTGTGTCCTTCAGCTTAGCAAATACATTGCAGGCACTCGGCTGTAGATATCAATGCATTTTTTTTGCACATACATGCATTTTTTGGGTAAAATTAAAAATAGGTTTTGATCCAAGAGTGTCTCCCAGGTTGTTTCCTAATCTTGGCAGAAACCTTTATCTTTAGGTATAAATACAGCTAAAGTATGCAAACATATTTAGCTTTGCATATTGTAGTATTGAATGCGTCATATTGTAATATTAAATGCCTGTTTCTGAAAGCAGCTATTTCGTTGTCTAATACTTCACCAATACCTTTTTGACATTACAATATTCCTCTTACAAAATCTATTTCTTACTAAATTAGAATACGGTAGCAATCACATGTAAACAAATACAGCTTCTTTCCTACTATTCCTAAATATACTCTTCAGAATTTACTAATAAGTATAGTTCTTTTTGAGACTAAATTATCGCTTTACTACGGTTTTTCCTGACTCCTTAGGATCACTGATAATTTTGTATTTGTGCTTTAATACTGAGAAATG
Organism: Rhagologus leucostigma; assembly: GCA_013397725.1. NCBI lineage: Eukaryota > Metazoa > Chordata > Aves > Passeriformes > Rhagologus > Rhagologus leucostigma. The sequence goes on along the minus strand of VZTD01003639.1, from coordinate 3,093,510 downwards.
CCAGAAAAAAAATCCATGGATAAATATCTTGACTTAGGAGTGAAGACTAGGCTTTGTTAAAATTATTTGGATTTTACTTAATGCTTTTTTTCCAATATTTGCTCCAGTAAAAAAGATGGCATATAGCTTGATAGCTTGAGTTTGCTAATTAAGACTTAAATTTTATGCTTTAACATTTTTTTATTTTCAATTATTTTATTTTAAAAAAAGTTCTTGTAAAAGGAAAAACTGTGCTTTACACTTAGTTTACTGTAAAAGTGATTTCAAGTCTTCTTGAAAACTGAACTTGACTTTCTTTAGATAATCAGCTTATTTTCACCAACAGAGTGTCAGAGTAAATTATGTCCTCATTGCAAATAAGCTCAGTTCCTCAGATTCAGGACTTTCTTTTCTTCTGTTCGCTTAAGAATGTGCTTGAATGTGAACATATGAGGATCCTCAATGGAAATAAACGTCACTTTCATTTACAGATCAGGAAACTGATCTGTAAATTATTGTTTGTATTAATGACAAAACAGAAATTAGTAGGAAAAAAAAGACAAGAGATGACATGCTGTACAGCACTTGGACTTCCATGTGCTGCTTGGGCAATTAGCTGATGTCGTTCCCTATTGCTACTTCATCAGCATCCAAAACCCTGCACATGATTTAGGCTGGAAAGGATTTTTGGTTGTCATCTCCTCTAACTGCCTGCTCAAAGTGTTCACTGCTCCCTTCCAGGTGAGGGATTATTGTTGTGCTCAATAAATGCTTGCCCAGGGGTTTTCCCCTGTGATGGCATGAAATATTTCTATACATTCCTTATCTGGGTTAAGTACAGGTGGCCCATCTACCTTGGTCAAAAGGGGTAGAATTTTGTCCCAGATTGATGGAGTATTATATAGAGTGTTACACACTTGTAGTTTTTCAGCAAGAAATTAGGTGACGGATGACATCTTGAGAACCCGAAAGATAAATTTAAACTGCTTCTGTGCATGTGCAGTGAATATATTTGCTATGGGAAGATATGCAATGCCTTGATAACCAGGTCAGTTATTAAAAAAAATATTTGTTAAGAGTATGTATATGTCTCTGTGTACATACATATATAGAGAAATATATATATAAACACACAGAGTGGAAAAATTATTTGTCCAAGTCTGAGGGAACAACCAAAATATCGTGCAGTGTACAGTATTTACCTTTCAATTATTTTTCTTTTTCTTATGGTGTTTACATGGTGAAACATTCTGGCAGATACTGTAAGATGTATAAAACCTTATTTGTCTGACTTTAATCAGCTACTGTAGCTGTCAGTGTGCATTTAATGGAATTTTTTTCCTAAGGACAATAAACACTTACCTGTAAAAGTTGAATCCAAGTGACAAATTGCAGATTACTTGGGGTACTAGATCAGTAGGATTCCTTATCTAAATAGTTTGCACGTTAGATTTCTTTTGTAGCACTGAATAATTTGGATAAATGACCCTTCAAATGGTAATCGAATTTCCGTAACAACAGTTGGGTGATGGTACATAAAAAGGAATAAAAGCCTTTAGCAGTGCCCTTTTCTGGAACTTGTCACAGTCTCTACCTCTGATAGTGAGTGACACTAATTACTCACGTCATATGTTCTTAAAAGCTGTGGCTTTGCTGAAATTGTGTGCAAAAATACACTTTCTCTGTTAGGTTAATTGTATGGTGGTAAAATCAAACTGGGTTTTGGTTTTGTTAATAATAGAACGTTTTAAAGGCAACTCATTTTTCTCAAAATATATTCTCAAAAACTAAGGCCACCATTAGTAATTTAGCTTCCTAATATTTATATACTGGGAAATCGATTAATTTGTAAACAATTTAACTTGGCTGTCATAAAGGAAGTTAATTCTAGATTATTTGCATGCCAGCTACACAACTTGTATTACCATGTCTATGTTGACTGAAGCTCATGTGGGACCAAAATCACCTCTACCAGTACTGGGATTTTTGATGATCCAAGAATTTAAGATTTGGACTTTGAAATGCAAATATTGTGTAATATAGACACATAAAAATTGAGAGTAAATACTAAATTATAGATAATACATTTTTTACATGAAATTACTTTTCCTGATTCTCTCTGACTGGTACAGCTAGGGGAATTCAAAATCTAACCTTGAAAGTCATCTGGTCATACCTGTGCCTTGCAAAAGAAAAGGAAAAACATTTAAAGAACAGGTATCACCCAAAGAAGCCAAATGTTCCAATACGTCATCGATATTATTTGAACTGTGAGGGTTTTTTTCTTACTAAAAGATAAATTGTATTTGAGTAAAATCTTGTAAACTCTCATATGGACAAATTTTTAGAGCCATAAAACTAATTTGCTGAAAAACTCTTAAAAGTACTTTTCATGTAAACTCCTTTCTCTTTGTAAGTTGAGACAAGTGATACCCTGAGAAATAATTGCTTCTTCTTATTACTCATCAATCTCTGATATATATATATATATATATAAAAGATTCTATCTGAAGTTCCCCCTTTTTAGAATGCAGGAGTGTTTCTGTGGTTTCAGTAAGTGTTTCCTACCTTGGCTTCATTTGGCTTTCTATAAAATGTCTTACGATGCCACAGAGAGCATAATGTTTGTTAAATATAGTTCATAGGTCAAATATCTGTAATAATTGATACAGGCAATGGCATGAAAACAATTTGGCTGCTCGGTTGGTTGGGACAGCAAGCGTCTTATGATTTTACAACATGGGTTTTCCACCTCATTTGATCACAAAAAATATCTAAATTTACTCAGTCTAATGTGCTTATTTGCCTTCTCTTAAGTCCAATTTGTCTGTTTTGACTCTTCCAGAACATAAGTTCTTCAGGCTGGGTAATTCTCTCCCTGTTTTTATGATTGAAAAATACATAGTGCCATGGAACACACACAGAAACTGCAGTGAATAAGAGTGATAGATCTTCACTCAAAACTGACAGAAATTGTTCAGCTTCTTGCCTTCTGTAACCCCCAATAAACCATTTCACCTCTCCTGGTCATAAACAGGATGAAACCCTCATTGTAGTTGGCACTAGTGGGACTTTCCATATCAGTTTGACTATATTGGAAAATTGATTTAGATACAAGTAAGCCACTCCATCCTGAATAAAAATACAGTAAAATAAATGTATTAAATATATTAGTTTCCTCAAGTATCTTTTTCTTCAGTGTCTGAGTCCTGTATGTTTTTTCATTTCTATGATTTTTTTATTAGGAGCCATTATACTTGCAAAATATTTAGTGGATTTCTGATTGCTACAAAGGAAATAATTATGCTAGATAGGGGAAATCAAAGCCTTTCTAGTGCATGAAAGTACTTGGAACAATTACAGATTTATGACTGCAAAACTCAAAAAAATGCAATTTATCAAAATGGAAGCTCAATACATTTTCTAAAAACTAAGGAAATTTCAGCAATTTCTTAAATGCAAATATCTGAATAAAGATAGTGAGAACTGACCTTTCTGTGGGGGAAGTGTAGTTTTGATGTTGATGAATGAAGGCTGTCACAATTAAGAAGACTTGTGATATTTAATGCTGTTTTAATTTGATGATGTCACAGTCTTGTTTGATTGAAAATACTGCTACCTTCTTAGCTGTAGTAAAGACTGATCTGAATTATCATTCAGTAGAGGTCTGTGACAAAGGCTTTTATAATCAACCACTTTTTCAATTTTATTTTGGTTAATAAGTTCTTGGGAAACAACTGATTGTACCTGTCTGAATGTGGGAAGTTGTAGCAATTTCCCTAGAAATGCCATTGCTGGAAATGGTGTTCTTTGGGTTGGCATTAAAATGTCAGTGCACCAACTGTTCAGAAAGCTGCTGAGTTTCGTGATACAAATGTTGCCATCTTCCAAGTGAACTAAGTAAGCCAAATATGCTCTTTTGAGACCCCACTGGCTTCTAAGCTTCACTAGGAATAGTCAGATAGATGTGACTCCTATTTGAGTAATTCATGTATTTGTTACTCTCTACAGAACTTCTCATCAAAACTTTCAAAATAAGTGCTTTTTATGCAACTCTTAATCCCTTACATAAATATCTACAAGTGTCCAATCCAGCATTTGCTGGGTTTCCCTTCCCTTTTTAAACAAAAAGCTGAACATCTGAAATTCCTGAGTGATTTTGAAGCAGGTTTGTGCATATGCAAACAGATGGTGTTTTTAGGAGCCTGATTTTTCTGCCCAAACTTCTAATGAGTGCAGTCTTGCATGGAAAGTAGGGGGTTTTTTGTGCAATTTTTTTTGGGGTGGGGAAAAAAAAGGAAGTGCAGTATGGTACTGCTAACAATGTCAAGATTTGGCTCTGGTTTTTAAATAGTGATCTCCCTACTCTTGAAAACTTAAACCTATCCTGTTAGTACTTATTGTTCACTTGTTTGGGACGAACAGGTGCAGCTAACACCTTGGAGCCCCAGAGCCAGTATCAATGATAACGGGGATTTTTGTAACAAGAATCAGAGTGAATGAAATAGAATTTTTGGATGCTATCACCAGATGATCCAGATGGTTTCTGAGGTTTGGGAGTTTGTATACTGTGTATCCCCTCTAAAACAAAATTTCAGATGCTGCTCTAACTTCCAGGGTATGAACCCTCTACTGAGTTTAGCATTTTTAAAGGACAGTTTTATTCTGGAGGTGTATGCTAGTGATCCAAAGGAATTTGGATCCAAAGGCCACATTTATAAAGCTTCTCAGTTAGTTCTGAGGCTTGTGTGAAATCATATAGTATCTTTGCTACACAAAATCATGGAATCATAGAACACTAAGGGGTTGGAATGAACCTTAGAGATCATCTAGTCCCACCCCCTTCCACCATGGGTAGGGACACCTCCCACCAGAGTGGGTTGCTCAAGGCCTTATCCAACCTGGCTTTGAATAATGCCAGGGTTGGGGCATCCACAACCTCTCTGGTCAACCTATTCCAGTGTCTCACCACCCTCACAGTAAACCTAAATTTCCCCTTTTTCAATTTGTGCCCATTACTCATTTTCCTATCACTGCAGTTCCTGATGAAAAGTCCCTCTCTGGCTTCCCTGCAGGCCCATTCAGATATCGGGAGGTTGTTATGAGGTCTCCACACAGCCTTCTCTTCTCCAAGCTGAACAGCCCAAACTTTCACAGCCTGTCTTCTTAGGGGAGTGCTCCAGTCCTCTTACTAACTTCATGGTCCTCCTCTGGACTTGCTCTAGGAGTTCCATGCCCTTCTTATGTTGGGGTTACCAGAACTGTAATTGGTACTCCAAGTGAAGTCTCACAAGAGCAAAGTATGGGGGAGAATCCCCTCCTTTGACCTGCTGGCCACCTTCCTTCAGTAGTCTTCAGTTTAGTTACTTTGTAGGTTAATTTCCTGCCACTTAAACTGTAGCACCTACCATCTTAAGGTTTTTACGTGTTCTGTTTTGTATGAAACATTTAAGCACTGAACAAATAAGAGAATATAATTTGTGCACTGATACCTTTTCTACCCTAAGTTTTTAGGTTTACATTTTAGGTGCCACTTTTTGTTTCGCTAGGAGTTAGTGTATAAACAGTTGCAAATGCAAATCTTCACTCTTTTTTTTTTTTTTGAATTCTCATTCCAGTGGTTTTCTTTGAAGCAGCACTCATAAATATTCTTTAATAGATGAAAATATCCTTGAAGAGGAAATGCATTTCTAAAGTGTTGTAAATGTCAAAGCAAGGATGGAGGTAAAAATTATCTCTGAACTTAGTATTTCTATCAGAAAATTCCCCAGAGGGAAAGAATCTTGCAGAGAGCACTGATAATGCATAAGTACCTATGCTGATTCAAAAAATGATCTTTGAGATCTGATGCACATTGAGGTTTGTGGAAAGCCATATTTGTTTTAAGTTGCTTTGTTTCTCCTTGCACTAATAAATTCCTGGATGGGTATGAAGGAGCTGAAACTCTGTTTCCCTTTCCAATCTTGGTTTAGATGTCTAATCACAAACTCAGTTTTGCATAAACGGGGGTTTTGATCATTCTCTGTCCTAATGAAACCTATATCCAGAAGGCACACCTTTCTGCTTCCTCCATCCAGATGCTGAAGGGGTCTACATAGATATTGTACATATAGGAATACACAGGGAGAGTAATCTGTTAATTGTGCCCATGTTTTTAAGCACAGGGCACTGTTTTACTTAACAAATCATGTGTATTCTTTAGTATTTTATAAAATTGATCAAAATAGATTATCAAATTACCAACTAATTTTTGGTTGCTACCAAAAAAACCCTATGTATACATCAAAGAGTAAAAGAACGAATTGGGATACTTGGTTTCTGTGAATAAAATGTTCTGAAAAGGCTTGGAGTATTCCTTGTGGAGAGACAGTAAAATGCTTAGATGGTGAGAACTGAAAATCAGCAAGGGTTCAGTATGCTGGAGAGCGTTCAGAGAAACTGAGGGAAGTCTGCAACACTGAAGAAATGCTGGAGTAGGAGATTAAATTGGTGATAAGTGGAAAGCTGGTGAGTAGATAGGATGAATCAGATTGCCAGTAAATTTTAGTAACTCACAGTAAATTTCTGTTGTGATATCTTACAGACGTAGAAAGTAATGGACTCAGATGGAATGATGAATAAAAATGCAATGTGGAGATAAGAACATATGGAAATTGTAAAGAGGATTGTTATATCAGAATAAAGTACTTTTTCAAATGTTTCTTGAGAACCAGTTGATACTGGTTTTTACTTACAGTGACCAAAAAAAGAGTACTTTGGCAGGTTATCAGTATAAAGGTGTCTCATATCATGTAGCAGCTCTGGGAAACAGTAACATCAAGGACATGTAGCAAGTCCCTGAAGGTTTACCAAATCGAGATTTTCCCTTCAGCTGATAAATATTTTATTCTAATATTTTATTCTGAGTTTAATACTCAAAATGTCTCTTGGGACATAACTTCATTTTCTGTCTCTATATACTTTCCCTAAAATGTGGGAATATTTGCACTATGAGAGACACAAACATAAAAGAACAAGGTTGAATACTGAAGGCATCTGTTGTTCTCAGTAGGAATAAGATCCTGAGGGACAAGATGATCTAGCTGAGCTAATATAAATTGTGAACTACGACACATTCATTAAAAAGAAATCTCCAGTAGGCTTCTAACTTAGAATGCTCTGTAAAAAATATCTTGGACCTGCAATATTAAGCTAATTATTGAATGAATATTTACCTCGTCTTCTCTTCTGATCAGTTGTTTCTTTTAACATTGTGTTCCAAGACTTGGCTTAGGAGTCTGTGTCCAGTGTGTCTCCAGTTGCCATCTTCTGGCTACTCCTTTCTTTTATCACAGGCTGAAATGTAATTTCACAAAGCTTGCACATCAGCATTCTTGCTTAGTTTTCAAATTCTCCTCAGTTTCAGAAATACATATAAGATTTGTTACACTACATGCTGAAATAAAATCATATTTATTGCAGGTTAGAAAAATGAAATTCAAGTAGGAATACTTTAAACAGCATGGGTGTCCTTCCTTCTCTACAGGCTGGCCTGAATAACATAAAACACAATAAGTGTTGAGATAAGTGTTTCTTTCAAAGCAATCCTCCTCTTTTTCTTGTTTGATGCACTTCTTACTCTTCTTTGCACCCAACTTTTAAATGCTGCAACTAGACTAGGTTGAAATGAGCACTTCTGTGTCTTTATGGCTGTCTCCTAAGACTTGAAATTTCATTTCTGGATTAGTCACAGTCTTGTAACTCCTGCTGAGTTTTTCATTGTTTGGTTCTCCCCATCTCCAGCTGTGATATCTGGAAAGGTAAATTAAAAGCTCTCAGTAATTTTTGCATATCTATTTTATACAATTTCAATAAATGATGTTTTCCCTGAACTTCAAATCTGTTCTTTTGAAGCTGGCATGATCTCTTACATAACACGCTTGGGAAGCAATTCTGGGGTCACTCCTGATAGACTGTCAATTAGGATACTCTGCTCCACTAGCTTGTGACCATACTGTCATGTAATGGGAAACATTATCTTTTCTCTTATAGAGTCTTTTGTTCTCTTAATGTGCAATTTTATCTGAGTTAAAACCCTCTTGAAAAGGGTAGAAGGAGGAAGAAATGCTGATGCAATTGTCTCATATAGCAAAATACAGGCCTATACCATAGATAAAGTACTGTATTTTTTGCTGCAGATCTAGGCACTTTCACTTCTGGCCATGGACTTCAAATCAAAACCTGAATGGGGAGGAGAAGTGCAGACAAGGATAGTCTCGTCCTGCCTCCCTTTGACTACAGATCTGGGGCTGAACTTGGAAGTAGTGATGGGAAGGGTTGGGAGAGTGGGGTTAGGAAGTGGTCTACCTAAATTCATGCATGGCATTAATAGCAGATTGGTTTGGAACAAGCTACACAAATTGTTTGGATTGAGAGATCCAGGTCATCTTAATCATAAATGAGAGTGGATATCCCAGAAAGCGCTTTTCAGCTCTGTGTTTCCAATTTAACTTTTCTGGACTCAAATGCCAGGATTTCTATCTATGCAATTCATTCCTACAGTTTCTACTTGTCTGTGCAAACAGTTGTGAAGCTGATGGTCTAATGATTGTTGGCATCTTGGAGGAAATAACCCTTCTCACTAGTTAGAGCATGAGCAGAAGGACTTTTTTGTTGTTGCTGTTAGGTTGGGGTTTTTTTTTGTTTTATTTCCCCAGAAGCTTCTGCATGAGACACCAGCAAGCATTTTGGTTCTGTGTCTCAGAGCCAGTGGCCATGCCAGCAGTGGTTTGTGGTTGTGAGTAAAGATTACAACAGCAAACAAATAGGACTTCAGACTTCCAGAATCTCAGTTTGAGCTGATGGCCTTTTTAACAGCTAATAGCAATAAAGACTAATAGTTTACAACCAGAAGTGGAATTGCACTGTGATGGCAATTAAAACCTTTGTCAGAGAAAATGGACATTTCTGAAGCTCTGCTAAATGGTTTTTCCAGCCATGCTTTTCTCATTGACACTTCTGTTCTCAGTGTAACCCTGAATCTCTGCCACTTTGTCCCCAAATTCAGAAAATTATCACATCATGTTTCCTGGTTAGTAGGATTTCACTACAGTCTAATATTACTGCGTATTCTCCTACAAGTAAAGACGAAAAATATCCAAACCACAAAACCCCCCAAACACTTGTAAAGTGTTTTTTATTCTATAACCCACTTCTTTACACAGCTCTACTAAAACAACTTTCTTTTATAATTGCCTTTTGCATATCACTCTACCATTAAACTCTACCATTAACTTGCCCACTGAGTTATCAAAAAGAAAAAGAAAAAAAAGGAAAAAGCAGAAGATAATTTATGGTCTCCTCTTCAAAGTGATGGGGAAGCCAATTGTTGTAATGCATCCTGTTATTATAATTTTAAAATATGGGAAGCTATTTGAACCCCAGAATAGAAGGAAAATCTGTCTATTATATGCATAACTGCAGGAAATACGACTTTTAGTTTTCAGATTTGATGGGCCATTCAAATTGCAAGAGTGACAGTAAAAATTTGTCTTTCCAAGGAATCTGAGCCAAGAAATTTTTGGAAAGCCAAAATTTATAGGGTGGCTCTTGTTTTGTCTCTGAGATTCAGCAAAAAGAGTTTGGTTGGTTGGCTGGTTGGGGTTTTTTGGGGATTTTTTTAATGCAAGAGACATCCACTGTAGTTTAATTGAATTTTTAAAGCGTTAGCCTTATATGCACTTTCTGAAAGCCAGGGCTGCATTATTATATTTCTAGGCAAATTATTTCAAGGTAGTTTTTTTACCAGCCTCACTCATACGGTCACAGCTGCTTTAAAAATCATTTTGTCTTCAATACGGATTATTCCTGCAATCCCGGGTTTTCTTGATGTCTTTGTTGTTAGAATTAGAGTTTTCAGATTCTGTACATGTTTACAAGAAGTAATAATCATGCTTGACATTGGCCTTCCTCCCCAGCCTTAAGTGCAAATTAGAGCATCTCATATATAGAACAAAATAAAATCCCTAGCAAAACACCGAAAGTTCAGTGTTGCTTTCCAAAGGGTCCGTAAGTTTTTTTCTGGAAAAATGTCTTGGCATTAATTATTTGATTGCTTATGCTTTTGTTTTCTGTAACATTTTTGTTACAACTTTTATCATCTCTTTTTAAAAACTCAGTATCTGAATTTTCACCACCAAAAATCTTTGTGCCATTTAAAATGATGCCCTTCAAACCCAAGGGAAGTGACAGGAGGAGTTTTTGCACTTGGTTTAAAGCTAACAAAAGAAGATCATTAAAATTTGATCACCTTCTTTTTAAATAAAGCACTACTGGAAAAAGAAAAGCAATTACTCCTGGCAAACCAGATTTCTTTTTATTTTTGATATCAGACGGTAATAACTAGGCACTAGATTATATAGTGAAGGACCTGAGAAAGATGGGCTTTTTAAACTCCTCTTTGGAGAAGCAAATGAAGTCTGGACATGTTCACAGAAGTAAACTGTGTTCTGTGTTGCAAGGGATGGGAGTGGTTCAGAAAGTTCATGTTCTGGAAAAAAAAAAGACAGGAGGTTCAGGATGAGGCAGAGGAAGGGCCCAGGCCATTAATTTACCTTTAAGACCTAAGGACTGACATAGAAACTGTCTGTCTTCCCCCATTCACGTATCTTAACTACTTCAATCATAGCAATGTCTTGCATGATTTAAAGTGAAAATTTATTTACTTCATGTCTATGGGCAAGTATGTGCATTTTGGTGACTTGTGTGAACTGCAAGTTCACAATAGGTGCACTTCTGGGAAATAGTTCTCACACTGCTGAGCAAGTTCAGAAGTTGGCAGTACTCCTAAATGATGACCATGAGACCAACTTTTGATAAAAAGTCACAGGCAGGAAAGCAAACTGCAGACAGATTCGTATGGTAAGAGAAGGTGTTATGGATGAAATCTTGCTATGGACAAGAGAGGGAACATGCCATACATCTATATCTGATCCATATATTTACAAAGCCATGAATTTATTTTTAGCTTATTTAAAATATTAATAGTGTAAACAGAATTAAAAATATTCTAATAGCAGTAATATCAGCATCTCATATTGATATAAGATATCATAGTGTGACAACTTAACGACTAGAGACATTCAGGAAAAATTTGGTTTGCATATCATCTTCCCCTAGATAATACTGTAATCTTCCCTGAGACTGTAGGATGTTTTAAAATAAGATGTCCTCCTATTGATACTATTCTACTTCTATAAATCACTTGCAAGGCAGTCACACAAACCACTCATGGCTTTTTTCTCCTGGTGTTTTTTTTCTTGAAAGATGGAATGTTCCGAAGAAGCCAAAGCAATATCTACTAAAAAAGCGAGGAAATCCTATGGTTGTTTTCAGATTAATGTTTTGCTTTCAAGAAAAATATCAACATGTTAAAACATTTATTACCCATTTTTTTTCATCTTCTTTTTGTTCTTTAATTGGGTGGAAAACCAGAGAGGTAAGGTATTAAAATATAACCTATCCATTTTATCTCTGAAGACATCATATGAAGGAGTCTAGATAATGATAAGGTAAAATAATGTGGGATAAAATGAGATTATTAAATCAAGAGCAACTTGAGGTTGAGAGTGGAGTTACCTAATAGAGAGGAATGAAAACTGTATGACATACCATAACTGAACAAAACTAAGGGCATCTTTGCAGTTAAGATGCTTATACCTGACAAGGTAGCTGTGTATTGGAAATTGTGAAGGACTGTTGGGTTTTTTGGGGGGTTTTTCCCCCTCCCCCCAGTCTTGTTCTTTGGACACAAGATAACTCTAATAGCATTTTTTTTTTCTGGACCAAAGAGCTTATCTCTTCCATTTTTAATACACTTCCTACAGTAAAGATAGCTGTCCTGTTCTGATGGGAAAAAGTTTGATGTCATAATTTCTGTAATATAAAGCATGATTTCTATTTGGTGTCTGAAGGTCTATATTAAGGCACAGACCAGCTGATATGAACAAGAAAATTTCTGCACGGCCTAAATAGAAGTAGTATTCATATCCACCATATAAGACCCTATAAAGTTTAAAGTTTAGCATTGTTCTTCTAGTGTACAAGTGTTGTTTTCTTCTAGTAGTATTTCTTCTCCTCACAATGAGAGATACAAGCAGTGATATTCCTCTGTACCTTTATGATCCTGAGTATCAGTGTTGATTATATAATATATGTGTGTATTACATCAAAATTATTGTCCTTTGTACTGATATGTAGAGTTCGGAGTCGTGCTTATTACCAACCTTTTACTTATCTTCTTGTTCTAGGCTTCAAGTTAGATATTTATTTACAGGCAACTAATGAAGTTATACTCACCTAGACCATATACAGGTTATTATCATTGTCACTGACTTTTAACTTTAGAGTAGTTGAGTTCATAATCACACTGCTTCACTTCCTTAGGCTATAGAGCTGAAAAATGTTTTGTGTTTATGCTTAAGGCCTTTATTTGATCACATCTTAGAGTGTTGTCGCCAGGAGACTGCAACGATTTCATTCTCAATTTCTACAGTTTCCTGAGGTCTCATGCACATGGTCCCAAGTACCTGCCCTACCAATAAATGCTCCCGCCTGGAAGCCAAAAATTGTCTTTCACTGATGCCTTTGTGTCACATGTGAGATTGAATTCCCTGGTTGCTCCATTTTCCTGCTTTTAATCTCTAAGATTTATTTTGCCTCTTTTCATGACTGGTCCCTAGGGACTGATTTAAAGTGGTATGAAAGGGGCAGATGAGGGAGGTTTGCCTGAAGCCACAAGTAGCTGTGGCCATACTTGTCAGAGAAATGGCAGTATGGTTGCAGAAGAATATGTGGTAGATGGTAGGGAAACAAATGATGATACTGCACAGATAAGCCCATCAAAATCTACCCACTGTACGTAGTATGCAACTTTAAGACCCTAACACAGACTCAGATGTTTCCTTTACAGGTCCAGCAATGCTGAGTGGGTATGATACCCTCTGATTCATACCCCTGATGACCATTTCTTGCCTGATGCACACAGTGGGTAGCTTCTTCAGGCTTAATCTGCATCATGAAACCTACATCAATTTCCAGTTGCCTGCAGATGATAATAAAATGATTTTTGGAATGTATTTTTTTTTTCCTGTAATGAAAATAAGAGTGGAGAGTAGAAAAATTATTATTTAGTTTAGAGTGGTAGAGTTTTGAATGCATATAAACCTTTCTTATTACTCACGAGCAAGGTTCAGCTCAGGTTTATTAAACCATAGATATGATCAGATCAATTCTAAGTCTATTTCAAATGGTTTTCCTCTATGTCAGAGTCAAATTTTACATGCTTTGTGTGAGAACTCATCAGCTGTATTATGTGGGAGGAAGATCTATGGGTCCTTATTACAATCACAACTGTTCTGGAAAATCTGGAGTAGACTGGTAACTGCTCGTGTTCCCCAAAGGGCATTGCTGAAAGATTCCACAGGAATGCTGATAAACTGTTTTTCTTCTCAGTATCTGCAGGACCCTGCCAGGAGGGAAAAGACAGACCACAGACCTAGCAGTATGGTAATTTAACTTGCTCTCAACACTGGTACTTCATATTTAATAATTAACAGAATCAAATTTTGGATGAAGGAGAGCTGTTGCAAAATTGCTTCAACCAAGATATAGGCTTTGAAGAAATGTTTGGGCTGTAGTATCTCTCTTCTGTCTTTCTCCTCCCTGAGGTAGCAGCTGCAGTATATTCACTGAAATACATTGCAATTCATGACAGATTAAGGATGTGAAAACTTAAGGATTTGCACTTTTCAATCTTAAATTTTAGGTTAATTAGAGCATCAAGCCATAGCTAGCATAAAAGGTGAAAGAAAATGCCTGAAAACTGTGGAGAATCCCTTGACTTCAAAGAAGAAATCTAGGTTTTGACCATTTATGGGAAATCCTAGGGGCAAATAAGTTGCAATAAGTTGCAACAGATAATTATTGAAGCTACGAAGTCAACCTTTTTTAAACTATATATACTTCACATAAGTGTATATACATACATAGGTGTCAGTACCTGTATCGTGAAAACAACCTTCTTACTTACTGGCTTAAGCTGTATTAGTTATTCTTACAGAATTCTCATTGCCAATTTGGAGCAATGCCTATTCTATTAAGAATGCTGCATACCCAGTATTGGCTAGTTTACAGCCAGCCGATTTCTGATATTTTTCTCTTCAACAGGTTAATGTAAGTGTTGGGGTCAAAACACAACCTTTACAATATTTTTTATTTTGTATGGACATGATACGGATATGTTTTACTTATATCAAGTCTCAAAGATTTATGGAACTTACAGACTATTACAGCTATGGTTTCTATAACAGGAAAGATGATTCCTTCCATTTTTTTCTGTTCAGATTTCTCTTCCATTAAATATAGATATAAATATGTGCAGAGTCTGATACAACTGAATGAGTTATAAGAACTTTTCTCTTTTGTCTTGGAGGTAACCCCAAACTTTCTTGTAAATGGAACTAAGGTAAGAGTTTAAAGCCACCAAAAAAACCCCAAACTCATATACTTGATATTAATATGCCTCAATCTTTTATTTTCATTTGAGAATAATCAGCAATAATATACTTTTAAGTTGAAAGGTATGACCATACATAAAAACCAGGATCTGTATAATAAGGAAGATAATATTTTAGTTTTCTGCAGAAAGTTTATTGATAACACTGCCCATACAGCTTTGCATACAGGTATTCGATATATATTGAATATTAAAAGTTAGTACTCTGGCTTCTGCAGTGAGAATTTTACAGTGCATGCACAGAACTTAATGTGCAACATGAAAACTGCATTATGCCATTTTATCTTTCAGCAGGTAAGTCCCAGTCTTGTTTATTCTCCAGCACAAACCACAGGCTGGCTGTAGAAGGTCAGGCTGGGAAGTTGCTCATGTTTGACACTGCAGCATTTGGGAGTGATGAATATTTAATTAGGCAAGTGTGGACCGTGGGGGGGTTGAGGCAGCTGTAGCTCCTGGTTGACGGTCTGCAGTATCATCTTAGAGTGTTATGTGAAAATGAATCCTTGGGGTAAGCTTCAAGGACACTGAGTAGGTAAAAAAAGGCATTCTGAGAGCAGCTAGCTCAGGGAAGGTAGGAATAATAGAGATAAATGTTTTAAGTATTTCTGTTACACTGGTCAAAGATTCTGGTTGGCTAAGCCAACATGTTTTATTAGTTTACATAAATGTATTAGAAAATTAGGTTTGAACCTTCAGAGTCTGGGACTATAACAGCAATGAAAGTAATTTATTTTATGCAGGTATTAGCTATCAGAATAGAGCACATGTGTAATTTGTTGATATTATGCAAACAGTGTGAGGTAGCAGTCATTTCTCTGTAGTCCTATTTTAAACACAGCAACAGAGCTGTTTGAAGATATTATTCTTAGCAAGGTTTCAGAAGAAATTAAAAACTATAGACAAAAGTGGGAAGACTGTATTAATTTTCAGTAGCATAGGCCAGGATAAAAATTTCTTATTATTTTGTGTTCCACATTTAAAAACATGCCATTCAGTTTGAATAATTAACAGTTCAGCTAATAGGAAGGTTTTAATTCTGATACGAAGAATATAAAAGGAATTAAAGAAGGTAAATAAGTCTGTCTTCATAACAAGGGACATTGGCAGTCCCCTCACTCTTTGTCCTGGGCTCTGTGGAAATTATTGTTCCCACAAGACAGAACGTGGTCATTTCTACATCCCACATAGACATCTATTTTAATAGGGAATCCATAGAGCAAGAAATAGTTTCATGTCCCTTGTTGTCACTACAACATTCAGGACAGACAACAAAGAACAATAACCATTTTAATCTAAGTAAATTTAGCTATCATGTTACTGCTAATCAGTTAGGAAGGGAACATATGCCTGCATCTCTGCTTCCCCAGCTCATATTCTATCATGTAACCATTTCTGGTCTGTGTTAATATCCAAGACTAAATTTGGGCAAATGACGCGCAAGAGAATTTTTGTTGCTATTCATTGGCTGTGGCTAAAAGTGGTAGCTGATATTTTCATAGACATCATGAATAATTTGGAATTACTTCTGCGGTTTCCAGTGACTACTATGATGAATGACTCTCATCCTGCTGCATCCACTTGAATAATGATGGCGAACTTTGGACACCTTAGTGCACAATACTGTCAAGTCAAGAAGCATAAGTCCACAGAACAGCTATTAAAATAAATGCAGTAGGGACTGTGATTTAGGAGGACCCTTACTTTTATGACAGGCAACTGAAGAGATCTGACGATGGTCATCTACTTGTGGCAGCTGTTTGTTATGCTCTATCGTAAACATCTTGCTGTTACCTTGTGCTCACCCATCTGTTTGTTTCTGCCCATCTGTTATTGCTTGCCATGAGCTTAGGTTGTAAATATCACTGTTGTTTGAAATAAAAAGGTTAAAAATCCTTTGATTAAAAAAAAAAATTCAGTTGTGGAATTAAGTATTTGCATTAAGGAAAAAAAAAAAGCTCTTACAAGCCTCTGGAGTCAACATTGAGGAAACTGCGTACAGGTTTTCGGTGCTCCAGGATAACTTCCTGTGGTTACCCTTTGTGATGGGGTTGAAGCATTTAATTGAGTTGATTTTTGTTGTAAGATTTCAATTTGCTTTTAGTCAATAGTAAGGGCTAGTTCAGGAGGAAATTCTGTTTTTTGAAGTCAGAGGATTGTGTGCAAATGAAAGAGGTATACAAGGCAAATTGCCTGCAAGAAGCCAATCAACCTGTGCTCTGTATATGTCACTTCAGCTTCTGCTGTTTCTTTTTATTCTCAGACTAGCAAATTTATATTTGGCATGCACTGTCATCCTTAGTCTTTGGGTTTCTTCTCATCAAATATTTGTGATGGCTTTTTTTTCTCTCCCTAAACCATTATATGTGCTTTTGGCATTTGAGTATTTGCCATTGTTACTTAATATGACAACAGCCAAATTTAATTTCTTCTGGAATGTTTTAAGAGATGTTTTTTCTATATTTTGTTATATAAATAAGATCTGTATTTAGTAACTTTTTCTCTCTCAAAAAACCCCTATAATGCTAGATAATTCAGCATTATTCACCATTTTATGCCAGGCTATTGCAATGGTCAGTTCTGAGACACACAATGCTTTTGGAGTTTAGATTTTTTTCTTTTTCGAAAGAAGAGTGAACCACATTGTCCCAGCAACCTAAGCAATCTAAAAATCATTGGTTTTATTTACTTTTTAAAAAATTTTTTTCATGTTGCTGTTAATATATTTCTCTTTTGGTTTGTTTTATAGTGTAATACTATTCCTACATAGGAACAAGTAAATAAATACTGATACATACCTTCCAATAATGACCAGCTCTGAACTACAATATTGGTGTAATTTTTTTCTTTTGTAGTGTTAGACTAAAGCTGTAGCAGTGTGTACCCTCCTCTAAGGATGATTAGGTTGCACTTCAGTTGCCAACAGGTAGGCCTGGGGCATAGACCTCTAATGCTGAGACCCTAGTTGAAGTTATAAAAATGCATGTGGAATTTCATCTATGGACTGAATAGAATTTAATTTCATACATTTTTGGTTTTGCACTGCTTTCTTGCCATGGTGACAAAGATTTTTAAGATTTTTCTTGTAGCTTTGTGTAGAAATCCTCAAAGAAATTATATTATTATTATCAATTAATTTGTCCTGACTGCGCTATAGTATGCTTTGTACATTCAGGGAAATGTTTCCATCTTGCTTTTAAACTCGACTGCAGTTGTTTACAGTCTTTTACAAAAACGGCATATGTTTCCTCCCTAGTACTTTCATTCTTGCCAAGTACTTCAAAACAAAGTAATTTTGTATTTTATATTATTCTAGGAGCCCATGAGCTGGACTTGGCGAAATCATTTGAAAATCCAGCTTACAAACAGCTTTTACTTTTTCCTTCCATTTGCTTTTCCTAATGTCTGAAAAAACCCTTTTGTTTTGTATGCATTTGTTTTATTCCTCCTCCATTATACTAAAATAGTGTTTTTTCTAAGCACCTGGTTCCAAAGTCAGAATTTCTACAAACTGGTCCAGACCCTTCTGACATTAAGAGGATCTTTTTTCAATAGGTTTTAGTTCAGCTCTTTGTATTATGAATCATTAGGAATGGACCTAGATCATAGATATAAAAAGCATTTATATACCTCAGTGCAAAGAGACTGGCTCTGACTGAGGACCTTAGCGTGTCCCATCAATTAAAAAAAGTTAAAAAGGTGTATTACCAATATATAGAAGTTGATATTGTCCAACTGTCCTTCTTATTATTTCACTATATTTTTCAAAAGTACTATGGTGGTTTTATTACAGTTTTCTATTCTAACTTTCCTGCCCCCTTTTCTCTGATTTGCTCTCTTGATTTGGGGAAAAAACTTGAGCCTTCATCAGTTTTTTCTGCTGACCAGATAAATATTGGGAGATAGATTTAGATCCAATGCTATCAAAATACTGCACTGATTGTTACAAATATCTTGGTGAAACTAGTCAAAAATCTTTCATGAACTCCTCCTTAGGTAGCAATTACTGTTATTGCTGTGTCAAAATGTAAAGGCTTAGGAGACAGTGTCAGAACTGATACAGCTTTGTTTGTGGAGATTTTTTGGGCAGAAGGAAGAGCAAAGCATGGTGTTGGTGATACACGCTTATGGCTTTAGAAAACCAGTATTTCAGTTCTTTAAGCTTCAGTTATTTTCAGTTCCTTATTTTGAAGTAACACTGCTAGTGAAAATTCTATAAAGCAGTTGGAGATGTCAAAGGATTAAAAAGGTCAAGGACTCCAGCTCAGAACCATTTGCATCGGCCTCTTCAGTCCTCTTCTAAAGAAGAGATACAGACTTATGGTTTCAGTATCTCTTCACCTCTACCAGCTATTTAAGGAGTTTTCCTTTCAGAAATTCCTCCTTTCAGAGGAGTTCAGAAATTTGTAAGGCACACTGGCATCTCCAATACCTCAGAATCTGATAGGATTTGTTGGGAGGGGGGTATTGGGGTGGGGGTTTTTGTTTGTTTGTTTGAAGGTTTTTGTGGGAGGTTTTTCGGATTTTGGGGGGGTTTTTTTGGGAGGTTTTCTTTGGTCAAACTGTATTGTGTCTTTTCAGAAAAAACGGTGCCAAGAAATTAGTTTCTGCTTAAGATGAGTGGCTGTAGGAAGTAGTGCAAACATGAAATACTGGAATTCGCCCATATCCTTCTCAGACTAATCCCTGTGTTGGAGTTACCTGGGGGCTTCTGTGAGCTATTTCATTTTGGTTCTTTCCATTATCTGTGTAGCCTCACTGGAAGCGTAAGACAGCATGCTTGTGCTTCAGATAGCAGACACAGAAACTGTGTCATCTAACTGCAACTTTGATAATGCTTTGATGTATTGTGTCTATAATGTATTTATCTCTGCTCACTGCATAATATAGACAATAGCTTAAACATGTGCATTTGTGTTTATTGAAATTCTTTAAAGCCATTCACCAAAATGTTTTATGGTCAGTGCTGTCATTAAAATTAGATCAGTTGATGATTTTCTTCTGTTAAGCTTTTCCTTAATGGGTTGTCTTTTTTTTTCTTTTTAACTGTATTAGGCATTACATATTGCATCACCCTCTAATGCAATAGAGCTGTTCTCTAGAAGGGAAGTACTCCAACGGAAATGAAAACATATTCTTTGGGTTCTGTGGTCATGGACAAAGACAACGGCAGATCATTTTTATTAATAAGAAACACTTCTCAGCAAGTTGGAAAACAATGAATTTATAAGGGAACAGTAAGGAGTACAGGTAGCTTCCTAACGAGACTGCCTTGGAGAGATCCTAACCACACAAAGCTAACTGTGCCAGAGCCTATTTCCCAGCTGCCGCAGGTCAGGGAGCTGGAAAGCAGGGGCAGGTACCCGCACAGAGGTACCAGCTGGCTTTCTGCTTTTTTTTCCTGCTGTACAGGTGTGCAGTGCCCTGGCGTTTCCATGACCTTCAGGCAGGCTACGGGCCTGAGGCCGACACGCAGAGCGCAGGTGGAGTGGAGCCCCCGCCAGCTCACACCTCGATTACATCTCCGCAGGTCGGGCGGGGACAGGACAGTCCCTCGGCCCCGCCGTGCGCGGCCGCTCTGCTGGCGGCTGGCTTCCCCCCGGCCAGCACCATGGAAATGGAGCAGTGCCGTGCCCTGGCCGGCTCCCACCTGCCTCGCGGGAGGAGCGCAGAGCGAGCGGCTCCCGAGGGCGGTGCTGTGCTGCCTGCGTGGGGCGGGCACCGNCCGTGCCGTGCCGTGCCGTGCCGTGCCGTGCCGTGCCGTGCCGTGTCCTGCCCAGCCGAGCCGTGCCGCACAGCGTTGTGCCGTGGCAGCGCCCGCGCCCCGCACCGCCGGCCTCCGCAGGCGTCCCTTGCGCAGCCACCCGAGGCAGATCGGCGGGAGTTTGATCGGCCGTGAGGAGGCGGCGAGGCGGTGTGAGGCTCTGAACTGCCCCAGAAGTTTGCTGGCAGAAACTGTTCCCTGTATTGGCAAGGTCTTCAGGCTCTCCTCAGAGGAATACCCCATTGCCTAAGATGAGTGGCTGTAGGAAGCGGTGTAAGCGGGAAATATTGAAATTTGCCCAGTACCTTCTCAGGCTAATCACAGGTTCTCTTCACACAGGTAATGACTGTTTTTCTCTGTAGTCGAGCTGTTCAGCATGATAACAAGAGAATTGCCTAAGGGTAATACAGGGTTGTCATTGTTTTATATTATCATTCCTTTCATGTTATAAATAGTAATAAAAGAAGATCTGTGAACTACTTTGTGGCTGAGCATAATGAAAACAGAGCATAGTCTGATGTTACAGTGTTTAGACAGTCTGACGTTCTCTAAGCCTTTACACACACGAACCCAAATCGGGATGTGAGTGTACATGCTTCCACCTGTCCACCCGTACGTGTTAAAGGTACTGCAGAGAGGAGACATTGGTCAAAAAGGATGAATCTTATGTTTTTTATTTTCACTGTTTCTTGGACTGATTTACTTTGACAAGCACACTACATTCTTTTTGTTGGAGGCTTGGTTTTGCTTATCTAAAGATGTAAATCAGCTGCAAACTGTCAATGTGATGTTATAGTATGTTGTAGGAAATTTTAAATAACATTTGTGCTTTGCCCTTAAGGAATTTGAAACATAGTGGTTGTCAACTTTTCTTAGGTAATTTTTTTCTGTAACCTTGGACAAAGTGTGCACTATCAGAGAAGGTTTTTAAGCTAGACTGAGCAGATGCTGTAGTTTTCTTCTTATCACTTTGGAAAATATACTTTTCTCACAATTCAGCATTTTCTATGGCTATTTATGATAACTTACATGATATCATTCTGTATTTATAAAATATAATTGTGCTTCTTTCTAGACTTCAGTTACTTTTTTTTTCCCTTGCAGAGCTGCAAGTCCAGCACCAGCAGATAATATCCAATTATGCTAACACAATTGTTGAGAATTAAAAGCCATTTATTTAAAGTCATCTGGAAGTTTCAGCTGGTTATTTTTGTTTGTTTGGTGGTGGTGTGTTGGTTATTTGTGTTTTTTGTTTTGGCACTGATGAAAAGATTTGAGAGCAAAGTTGACTCTTCAGTAATAATTGGAGGAATTGATGCATGCAATTAATCAGATTTGGGGTTACAATGCTATAAAGGTCATAGCATAAACACTGGCAATGTGTACTGTATAGGATGCTTGTAACTTACGGAAATCTGGCACAGCTTTTTAATAACTTTGAGTATCTGGTAACAGAATTTCCCTGCCTTTATTTTCTCTACCATCCCTAGTCTATCGTAGTTTCTCTTTTGTGAATTGCATCAATTCAGATTTCTCTGAAAACACTGTCTTCTTGCACTGGGTTGCTATGGAAATTAAATAACATATGATGCAAGAAGAAAGATGTGTTAGAAATTCATACCAATACTCTTTTCACAAAGTCATCTGAGCTTTTCGTTTCCTATCTAGCGATAGATGCACACACTACGCTATTTTTCAGACTGACATTTGTGCTGCAACCTTTCTGAGCTCACAATTCAAAACTCTTTTCAAGACTTGCTGTGGATACTGATTCATATGCTATCACTAAAATTTTTTTGTTTATAATTAAGCAGCACATTTTCAATGAGTGGCCTCAAACATGTTTCCTTTAATGCAAGCAAGCAAGAAAAAATCCTCACTCTTAGGAAGAGCTGAGATACTTCCTAGGAAATTTTCAGTCTATTTTTACTACAGGTAATGGTATCTTACTACTCTTATTAAGCTAATAGACTTCGTCACGTTCAAATGATGTGGCAAATGAGATCAAGATAATGTGACAATACCTGAAATGCCAAGGGAGCTAGAGCTCCACCGTTCAGCTCTTGCACAGCCCAGTCCTACTCAATAACCTCAACAGTTGCAAACCAGTTATTCACCCTGGAGAATCTAATGTATAATTAATTGTGTTGATAATTAATGAAGATGAATGAGAAAGCATAGTGGAAAGTGTTAGAAAGTTATACGTTGTATATTAAAGATATTGCTGTTTCTGTCTTGAGCATTCAAAAATTTAGGATAGGTATCAGAAACATAAAAGTGTGCTTATTTAACTTCTTAGAAGCAGGCAATCTCGTCACCCAAGTGACCAATTAATTTCAAAGTGTAAATGTTTACTAAGGAGCACAATGGTGAACATAATTTAATTTCCTTGTTGATATGGTTTGGCCTCTAGTTTCTTTGTCAGGTGTTCCTTAATGTTTAAATTATACTAAATAGTTTGGGACTACACATTCTTGAAAGTACTTGCACTGAGTCTAATCCATCTCTTCTTTCTCTATGGATAGGCATGTTGAATATATGCTTAATCTATACATTGGTACAAGCTGTGCTGCAGCTGGTGCGATTACATTGATCAGAAAACAAAACTAAGTGGTATAGGAGGGAGAGTGGGTTTACTGGCTATGGCCCCAGTTAAGGGGTCACTCTTGATTACTGGTTTTATAGCTTGTGTTTCATAACCATTTATAGCCCTACAGACTTGTTCTGTGGTAAAGCTAAATGTTTAAAATAAAAATTATTTTGTATAGCTGTCTGTAATCATACATAAGCATGGACTTGTGCTTAATAGTCAACTCAGCTGGAACCAGTATTAATGAAACTACTCCCTTGCTTGAAGGTAAATGCTGCATAAATCTTTACAATGGGTTTTAAGTGACAATCTCTGTATGAATACATCCAGGTCTCTCTCAATTTTTTTTACAGCAAGTCACCATGATTGATAGCAAAATGTAGTGAAAAGAAATAGTCTTTTAAAGAAAGTTTTTAATTTTCCATGATTTCTGTTATATAGTAAGTTGATGTGTTTCCACAAGTGAAACATACTCCCTCAAATGCTTGAAGATGGCAAACCAAATGTCATACCAATTTCTACTTTGTTGCCTCCTGCCTCTTGACTTTCAAGCAGCTGGTCTTTGAAACACTGTGGTAAAATCTTGGCAGTGCTCTCAAGAACGTTTTAGTTTTTAGATGCAACATGGATTTGCATATTATAAATAACAAAATAAATCATTGTGAGATCAAGAAGTAGGTCACAGATTATTTTAAAAAGGAATGGAGGAAAAGTGATTTCAGAGCAATGACTAGGAAATTTTTCTTAACTGTCACAAGTGATAAAGTATGGGGATTAGAGAGATGATAGAAACAAAACCATCATTGAATTCAGTGGTAAATTTTCACAATTATGTCCCTTTCAGGCATGTTTTTATTAAAAGCCTGATAAGACCTATTAGATGTCATATTGGAGGCCAGGTTTTACAGGACAGATTCAAATTCCCAGTTAGCGTATATGTATATAGGGAGTAAAGGAAGTGGAGAACAACCCTGGCTGTGAAATTGTACTCTCTCCAACAAACTGAAGTAATCTCACTCTTCTAGGCTTTTGTAGATTAAGTTATGGATTGATGTCAGGTTTTTTGACTGTTTTAGTTTTTCTGGGGTTTTGTTTGTTTGTTTATTTTGGAATATCAAGATTGATGAAATTGGTGTAAAGTAGAACTTATCAAAGGCTTCATATTTTTCTTAGGTAAAAAAACCCCAAACCAATTAGTGAATGCAGGCTGTACTTTTTGATGGCATGTTCTTTGATAAAACAGATTACCAAAGGTAATCTCTAGTCCTTCGTTTTGCCTTTTTTTGCACGGAAATGTTTTCTGGCCTGCTGCCAAGAGGAATATATCATCTGAGCATAGATCTCAAGCTGTGGGAGGCCTCACAACTGTACTCCTCTGACTGTCCTAGTTCATGTGCCTATCGCTGCCAAAAGTCCGAGACTGTTTAGTACAGTAGTTTATTCTGAATTCTTTCAAGGGCTGCTCCTTGGTAAATCCAGGAGGAATCACCTTTGTTTGAATGCAGGTTACCATAGTCCCTTAAATTCTGTGGTAAATAATACGAGAGGTAGAATAAATTAAAAGACAAAAATAATCTAAAATATCAAAATAATCTTTAAAAAATATGAGACAAAAAGAGCAGATAAAAAGACTGTTCCTCTTTTTATGCAAACAGGCTATAACATAAAATTATTTTAAAAGGATGTTTTAACTTGGAGATGTCATGGAAAAACTAAAATGTCAACATTCATAGGAAAACATAGGTTTAATGTGTTTCCAAATGCCTTTTTTGTATTGCTGAAATATTTCCTTTTTCTTTTTTATTTAATACAAAATCAGTATTATTCATGAACCTAATTAGTCTTTTTTCATTTATTTTTAATAGGGAAGAATTCCAGATTCAAGGTTGGCATCCCTTGACTGTTGCCTGTGGGGTAGTTTGAACCTCTGGGGTTTCAGAAACTTTTGCTATACAGAGGTGCAATGTTCTCTCTGTGTATAATTTCACAAGTTCCAATGTGCAAGAGTGAAATATTTGCCATGTCCTGTTTAGGGAAAGAAGTCTCATTAATTTAGAAGAAACCAATCCAGATTTCATTTGAAATTCTGCATTGTACTTTATGCTCGCTCAATTCCCTGATTAGGATTGGCATCTTTTGCGGGTGCTGTCTTGGTATTCATCTACCTCTGAGGGAAATCCCTTCAGTGGAACAGTGTGGTTGATACTGAATGTCAGCAAAGTGGGATTTTGAGTAGGTTTCATATACTAGCTGACAGAGGTGCCTGAGTATAAAATATCAGACATTGAGAGAAAATGTATTCTGGGAAAAGCTGAGAGTACCTTAACTTAATGCACTCATGATGAATTCTGCTCCAAATTGGAGAAAATTAAAAATATTTATTTTGTTCCCTCGAAGAATCAATCCTACCTATATGCCTCTCACATGCTGCAGTCTTACTGTGAACTTTCAGCAATTTTGTAGAAAATTGCTCAGATTTCAAGTAATATAGTTTGTTAGAAAATGTATTATAATAAATTACAGTTAAGCACTCAAAAATTATAAATTTTTCCCTGTTTAGAAATGGGTCTACATAGGCTGCCTTTGCTCTTCCTGATTTGCAACTCAATGTTCTGCAAAATGTTTCAACTTCAAGTTTTATAATCCTGCGTATTTGAGATAGACTGAACTTCACAGATGCATGAAGCAGTAGTGGATATCTTGAAGTGGGGCACCTAAAAGCAATACCCTAATCTTTAAACATATTCTCCTGAATATGTTTAAATATTTTACTCGGCCCATGTTTTTTAAACATTAACTCCATCATATAACCTATTTAAAGAAGATTATTTTCCAGATCGTTCCAAAAGAACCTTCACTGAAGTCTTAAGGCTTCTTATGGTGTTTTAATTGGAAAAGGACAAAGTTACCATGCTGCATACCATTTTTGTTGAAAAAATTGAGGTTTTACTCTCTCATTCCAAGTCTGAATCTTAATTATAATGAAAGATACAGTTCAGCTTCTCTCTTGCAAGTGACACATTGGAAAGCATCCTGTAGTCATCCCTAATGATCTTCCTTGTGTAAGTCCTATGTTCTGGACTGTTGTTGTAAGAATCCAAACTACTGATGCCATTTATAAACATAGTATTAAAAAATCAGCAGTATGTAGGACATAGCAGTTGATATTATGTTTAAAAATACTCTTAAAGGAACTCTTCGAAAGTTACCAAATCATGCAGACAAAATGTTAGGAAATGGCGGCATTAAGAATGTCTCAGCCTTGAGACATCATTGTCTCAGCAATATAATACAGTTCTTCACTGTGTGTGTACTTTTCATTTAACCATTTTACAGAGTAACTTGGAGTATGGAAGCAGCATATATTGGGATTAGAAATTTGGATGCAAACTGAAATAAATACAATCTTGGAATGCACAGACCGGTTTTTTGGTTGTTATGGTTTTGTTCCTTTTATAGGGACTTTCTACTGTAGACAGAAATTGTGCAATGATTCTCAAAGACAGTAAAATGACAGATAAAGTTTGATGTAGTGTAAAGTGAAGTGGTACATGCTGGGCAAAATGAGCTTTATGTCTGAGTGAATAGGTGGTGATCTTACTATTACTGGCCGGAAAGGAAACCCTGGGGCTGATGAATGTGTGAAATTCCTTACTAAAGGGTGTTGTAAGTGCAAAAAGTTCTGCATGAGTCCAGAGGGACCAGCTAGGCAAGGAGCTGGAAAACAAACCTGTTGGGAGACGCTATCTAGATTAAATATGTAAGAATTTACCTGAGATTGAAAAAGTCCATGGCTATGAAAGTGTTAGGGGAAAATGTTCAAAGTGCTTGTTCTGTTTCTTCTTTTCACTGGGCTTACACTGATAGCAGTTGGTGAAGACAGGATATTGAACTAGATGGATCCTTAGTCCGAACCGATACAGTAGTTCCTATGTTTTTATATTGGTAACCTACATTCAAAAATGGAGATTCCTCCGGGATTTACTAAGGAGCAGCCCTTGAAAGAATTCAGAATAAACTACTGTCCTAAGCAGTCCTGGACTTTTGGCAGCAATAGGCACATGAACTAGGACAGTCAGAGGAGTACAGTTGTAAGGCCTCCCATACCTATGCTCAGATGATATATTCCTCTTGGCAGCAGGCCAGAAAACATTTCCGTGCAAAAAAAGGCAAAACGAAGGACTAGAGATTACCTTTGGTAATCTGTTTTATCAAAGAACATGCCATCAAAAAGTACAGCCTGCATTCACTAATTGGTTTGGGGTTTTTTACCTGAGAAAAATATGAAGCCTTTGATAAGTTCTACTTTACACCAATTTCATCAATCTTGATATTTAAAAACAAACAAGCAAAAAGACCCAGCCCCAAAAGTCAAAATAACCTTCTCTGTGGTCAGAATGTTATCACTGCTTCAAACAATGGTAGAGTATCACAGTTCAGCAGCTGTAATCCTGCCTCTTTTTGTTCTCAACTAAGTGATCTCTCCTGAACACCTTCCTGCAATCACCAGAAGTTTAAAACAGATAGTTTATGTGGAGTTATAAAGTGAATATGAAGTCAACTGAAACAGTTTTTCAGACAGTGTTTTACAGCTTACTAATAAGAATTACTGCACGTGTTTTTTGATATCTTGGGTTTGTTAGGCTTCACATATGGAGTAGCCTTCGGATAAGTTCTATGAACTAGTCCATAGGAAAGTGTGTGTGTGTATACATTTTTTTTTTTCCTGTAGTCTTAGATACCCTGAAAAGGAATTAGAAACTCTAGTGATGTGAGAAAAGATGAGTATGTAACATCTAAAGCAGGGCTAGCTAGGGAAGATGGATGCATCCTATCAGTATCAGTGTCAGTAGCTGATCATTCAAATGGAAGTTTAAAACCCTAGTATTTTTGGACCTGCTTCGTAGTTTTATTTGTGGCAGTTAAGGGAAAGATACAAGCTAGGAATAAAAATGAGAAACCATGACAATCTCATTCACTCAAATATGACGATATATGTTTGTACTTTAGTGACTGCAGCAATAATGTGTATTTTAACTGTTAGTTTCATGGATGGCTGTCCCTTCCAAACTGAGACAACCACATGTTCATACTTAGCAGTCTGCAAGGGCTATCTTAAATGTGAACCTGTGTTAACAGAAAATTTGTTCCCTATCGAATTGTTTAATTTTTGAATTCTGTGAGAACATTAGAGATGATGGTCAATTCAATACCATGTTTGGATATGAAGTTAATGGCCAATCTGGAAAATGGCAGTGATATGTTGGCTTGGAAATATGTGGGCACTGAACTACCTGCTAACAGCCCTTCAGTCTTTAACTAGTTATTCTGTGTGACTGGCTCTGATACAGCTAAATAGAAACAATAGAACTCATAAAACTTAACACTGCTTCGTGGCTGGTGAAAGCCAATCTTATGTCTCATTAAGCTGGCAGTCACCTGTTTATGTGCGATGACACAGTGACCGCAGTTGTCACGCCACCACTCTTCTCTTTCCCGGTATGGTGGTCTTTACTTGCTTTACTGTGTTTTCATACTGGATTAATTTGTAACATTTACAGTTTGTGTGTGTAACCCAGTTAATTTAAATTCTGCTTATGGATTTTAATGTGTCCCTGAATTGATTTGGATATTGTGAACTCTTCTTGTGAACTCATGTGAACTCTTCACTTGCCTCCTGTCTCTTCATGATGACAGCCTGTCATGGAGGACAGTGCAATTCACTGCAATATTTCTCTTTCATTTCCAAAATTGAAATACTGACTTTTGAAGTAATTTAAAATAAACAAACAAATGAAAAACTGTCCAGAATTAAACTCCCAAACTTTTCACTGCAAAAAGCTGTAGAAATTCGATCAATTTATTTTTTTGAACATTAGCTAAGATACTACCTTTATATTCTGGTTTTTAAGTGCAAATTTATGTCTTTTTATTTTTAACTGAAATCTGTAGCATGGTGAAAGTATGTGTACACTTGGATCTAGGGGGTTCACTCCCCTTAAATGCTTGAAAAAATTAAAAATTATTTTATTTTGCAAACTTCTATTTTAAAGCTACAGCAGGTATTCTAAGGGACCCTGCTACTGAGGGTTTCTGCTAACATTTTCAACATTTTGAACATACAACATATATTGATTATTATTAGATTCCTGCAGTATTGAACTCTAACTTGTCGTTAATTCTGCATTCGATGTTCTATTCCAAGTAATATAGATGCCATAATTTCATAAATTAAGTTTTTCATTACTGTTTCTTCAGAATACATAAACTGAAAATAAGCATATGCAGTATTATTGTGGGTGTGTGTGAAATAGGCTCTTTAGCTTTTAAAACTGGTAACAATTTGATTTACCCTCTTGAACTTTTTATGGAGTAGCCATCTAGGCAGTGTGATTAATTTTAAATATAAAATAAAAAGTGTTTGGATGAAGAGAAAAAAAGTCTGTTTTCATCAACACCCATACTTCATTAGTTAAAGAAATTGAATAAATCTGAAAAGAGGTACTAGATTTGGTGTCTGTTAGTCTAGTTTTTATGAGCAGATTTGTAATTTTTTAAATACCTTTTATGAGGCATGTGAATAAAATCAAACAACATATAGAATTTGTGCAGTGCAGACCTTTCTGTGACAGCTATTGTACACTTCATTTAATTTCAGGGAAAAAAGCAACAGTTGATCATTTATATTTGATTTATAGTAATACTTGTAAAGGTCAGCAGAAAATAGATTCCTTAGTCAATTCTGAAAATAGGAATTAGACTTTTATATCATTTACTTCTCAAAAGTTTGTCCATAGATTCTTTAGTCTAATTGCTACATTTCATTATGTTAGTTGAAGAATTTCTTTAAAAATCCCAGGTCAGGTTTTCCCCTCAGATGAGTTCCTTGGAACTAGGACATGATGAGAGCTGGGGAAATTGGTTTCTACAACACTTAAGACAGTAAAGTTGCTGGTCAAATGTGGTGCTGACACACACAGATGCACCCAGCTTGGGGCCAAAAAAATTGGGTTCATTTCTAATCAGTTAGAATACACATAATATGGGTACATACACCTGGGATAATCTACTGTTGTTGATTATTTAGATTATCTTGGATTATGTAAAAAATATGATTTTTACCTTTATAAAATTACAGAATTACAGAATTACAGAATTACCAGATTGGAAGAGACCTTCAAGATCATCGAGTCCAACCTCTGTCCTAACACCTCAACTAAACTAAACCATGGCACTGAGTGCCACATCCAATCTCTTTTTAAACACGTCCAGGGATGGTGATTCCACCACCTCCCCAGGTAGACCATTCCAATATTTTATCACTCTTTCTGTAAAAAAGTTTCTCCTAATATCTAACCTATATTTCCCTTGGCGCAACTTAAGACTGTGTCCTCTTGTTCTGTCAGTTGTTGCCCGGAAAAAGAGACCAACCCCCACCTCACTACAACCACCTTTCAGGAAGTTGTAGAGAGTGATAAGGTCACCTCTGAGTCTCCTTTTCTCCAGGCTAAACAACCCCAGCTCCCTCAGCCGTTCCTCATAGGGCTTGTGTTCCAAGCCCCTCACCAGCCTTGTTGCCCTCCTCTGGACACGCTCAAGTGTCTCCACGTCCTTCCTGAACTGAGGGGCCCAGAACTGGACACAGTACTCAAGGTGCGGCCTCACCAGTGCTGAGTATAGGGGAAGGATGACTTCCCTGCTCCTGCTGGCCACACTATTCCTGATACAGGCCAGGATACCATTGGCCTTTTTGGCCACCTGGGCACACTGCTGACTCATGTTGAGTCGGCTGTCGACCAGTACCCCCAAGTCTCTTTCTGCCTGGGCACTCTCCAGCCACTCTGTTCCCAGCCTATAGCATTGCAGGGGGTTATTGCGGCCAAAATGCAGGACTCGGCACTTGGACTGGTTAAACTTCATCCTATTGGACTCAGCCCATCTATCCAACCATTTAAGGTCTCTCTGCAGAGCCCTCCTACCCTCCAACAGATCGACACATGCTCCCAGCTTAGTGTTATCTGCAAATTTACTAATGAAAGATTCAATACCCTCGTCCATGTCATCAATAAAAATATTAAACAGAGCTGGTCCCAGTACAGACCCCTGAGGGACACCACTGGTGACTGGCTGCCAGCTGGATGCAGCACCATTCAACATCACCCTCTGGGCCTGGCCATCCAGCCAGTTCTTAACCCATCAAAGAGTGCCCCTGTCCAAGCCATGGGCTGCCAGCTTTTCCAGGAATATGCTGTGGGAGACTAAAAATTATATATTTAAAATGTATAAGTACACCCAGTTTTAAACAAATCTCTTTTCTATACAATCTTAATTTTCACTTACAAGTTTTAAATGTGCTTAAATCACCATCTCTCATGTCAGGTACAATCAGTACTCTTACCATCTAATTCACTATTAGTGATGCCTATGGAATCCACAACAGTAAAATCTGCAGAGCTTTCTGTAGACAATGCATCTGAAATTGCTTAATTACTATAAATGTGAGTCTAATGATTATATATATTTAGTCGATTTCCCCAAATTATCATATATTTGTTCCCAGACAAACAAATATTAAACACCAATGATAAGCTGCTTTTGAATTGCTGTACTGCAGCCAAACACAAGTTTTGTAAACTTCTTCCATTATCACTTCAGGAAAGGGATTACAACATGAGAGAAATCTAAGGAATTGTCTCCATGTGCAGATTTAATTGAAATTAAGTAAAACTGCTACGTTGCAGAAGAATCAGAACTGAAGTAACCTCATTTTAATTTAGCATAATTTATTTCTCAAGGAAACAAAACCAAATTCTATTTTA
Organism: Rhagologus leucostigma; assembly: GCA_013397725.1. NCBI lineage: Eukaryota > Metazoa > Chordata > Aves > Passeriformes > Rhagologus > Rhagologus leucostigma. The sequence goes on along the minus strand of VZTD01003639.1, from coordinate 3,061,807 downwards.
ATTCTGAATTAGTGTGTCTCAACAGTGACCAAATTAATCTTAACTATTCCACCTTACTGATAATTAATAATTAACTTTCCTGAGTAGCCTATGTGCACAGCTCCTCAGGATTCCTCAAAAAGCATCAGGGCTTTTCAGCAAGGACAAGAAAATTTTCTATTTATTCAATCAGCTAATAACTTTTAAAAATGTAACCAAATGAAGAAAATTAGATGCAACTTAATGTCAAGAGAACAGAACATATAAAATAAGACTTTAAGGAAAATCGAGAGTGAGGGTGAGGAGAGAGGATGGAGGGGAAAGAAGAGTGCAAGTGACCCTAGTATATAAAAATGTGCGTTTATGCATGGCCTCTGATACCTCTATGTTATTGTGTACCAGATTCGTCCTTGGTGTAAAGCTGCAGGCAAATCTGTACCATTGAAGACTTTGGTCTGAGAGAAATATTTAGTGGACAGCATGGTGTCATGTCTTAACTCTCAGCACTCTGAACCTGTAACATTGAAGGCAAAATTTTTCAGAAATACATTGTAGAAATATTTATTCCTTCAAAAATGGATGGATTTTTGAGTCCAGTGAGTTACAACAGTAACTGAAATCCACGTTGGGGAAGACAGAGATGATGGTGGCTGACAGTCACTGCTCCCTTTCAGTTTGATGTATCTGTTACCCTGACTGCTAGTTTTGGAAGTTTCATTGCTATTCAAGCACTCTCCCTCTTCCCACACACAGGTGCATTCAAGTGCCACAACATCCCCCACGTTCACGTTCACAATTCTCTGAAACTTTAATGCTGAGTGACAGATGGGAATAGAAACAGCAGGGCATTCCTGCCCCTGTGAAGACTTTCCAGATGAAGTGCTTGAAGCTCCTCAAATAACTGCTGTAGTCTATTGTGAGAAACTAATTGGATTGTATGTATTGCTTACAGGAAGTTCTGGACTGATCTATTAAATTACCTACCTGTTGTCTGTATAGTATCGTACTGTGACAGTAATTGAAATGTCATCCCATTGAGACAGTGTAGGACTAAGGCCAGTTCTTTCATGACTAGTCTGCTGAGATGTTTTCATCCATCAAGTTGTACCATATAGCAAAAAGATGTTCTTTTTCATCAAGGAGGAAACTACCCTTCAAAATGTAATAGAATTCTTGTAAATATCCTGGAGTGGGTCTAGCTGAGGGTGGGAAAGATGATAAAGGGAGTGGAGCATCTGTCTTATGAGGAAAGGCTAAGGGAGCTGGGTCTCTGAAGCCTCAAGAAGAGACAGCTGAGAGGGGACCTCATCAATGTCTATAAGGGAGAGTGTCAGGAGGAGGGAGCCAGGCTCTTCTCAGTAGTGCCAAGCAATAGGACAAGAGGCAATGGACAGAAAGTAATGCCCAGAAAGTTCCACTTGAACATGAAGAAGAGCTTCTTTACTGTACGTGTGACTGCACATGGAACAGGTTGCCCAGAGAGGTCGTGGAGTCTCCCACACTGGAGATATTCAAGAAGTGTCTGGATGCGAATCCTGTGCCTTGGGTTCTGGGATAACCCTGCTTGAGCAGGGAGGTTGGACCACATGGTCCACTGTGGTTCCTCCCAACCTGATCCATTCTGTGATCCATCTTGACAGTGTGAATAGGCAATTTGCTATGTGTTCCCCCTTTACAAAAAAATTAGTAGAAGTACTCTTATCTCCTATCTTACCAGGTAGAGTTCAGCAGTAAAGAGAGCCATGTAATGACAGAAAATAGTGTCTACACTTTTCAGTGCTTTTATGTTGACTGTTTACTTTTAGATGTATTGCTACTGATCAAAGTGAGAAAATTTAAGTTTGAGATTTTCTTTCCATTACAGCTTAGCTGTAAGATATCTGTATACTGTGGCACTGTATGTATGACTGTATGAACAACAACAACAAAGTTTTACAACACTATTCTTTCCAAACAATACATTTTGGTTTATATTTTGTACTACTGGTTTTTTTTCAGATTTAGTTAATCTGCATCAAATACCAGATCTGTATTGCACCACAACTGCTTCTTTTAATACCACCAAGGTGTACACCTGGGGATGAAGCATTCCGCACTTAAATAGACTGAGTACTGAAACTACATCTACACCTACCTGGAGGTGCATTGTCTTTAAAATCTTTAAAATCTGACAAGGCAAAGGATGAGAGGCAGAAATGGTTGCACCACAGTGAACTGAAAAAATGAAGTAAAGATCATGGTGTGCCTGTGGATCCGGGGGCTGTGAAGGGAGATGTGCAGTGCTGGAGCTTTAGCAAGCTGGGCCATGGAGGAGCAGAATTCGAAGGAAGAAGCCTTCAAACACATATAATTGTGTCTAGAGGGCACTGGGAAGGTGATGGCTGGTGAAAGTATCCTGCTTCATGTTTCTGCCCACTTACATGCTGAAGCAAAGTGGAAGACCCTCACTGCACTGACAGCTCCCTGCAAATGGAATATGGCAGAGGAAGCAATGCTGAGTTAGGAGATGAGTAGAACTCAGCTTAGATTTTTCCGAATTATCTCTATGCATTTAAGCATCACTTATTTTGGCTCTTTACAGGATAGATTTGAACTCACAAAACTGATACTATATACTAAAATTTCAAATTATTTTTCTTGAAATTCACAGTGGCACCTGTATATATACAGTTAGATGCTTTTGCTTTCTGTTTAGTCCTTTATAGTCTAGGAAATTCAGGTCTTGTAGTACTAAAAAATGTACAATCCCCCTACTTTAACGGTTCTTTATGGTTGCTCTTCAATTCTTTTCATACTTGTGTAAAAATTCAAAACATTTTGTTTGCTTTTTTACGAAAGTGCTACTAAGCCAATGTTTTCTTAGACGTATGAATTATGAGAGTATATTTCCATTTTTCAGTACTTGTAGTCTGTCTTGATTCATCACCCTGTGGTGTGACGTAAAGTTGGTTTTCCTACCTGCCTTACATTATTAAGTTGGCTGCTTTGTTTCATCTGCCTGCTGTCTTCGATCACTCCATCCCTGGTCACTCAGTTCCTTATGGCCCTTCAGCAGCCCTTCTGCTAACCCTTCACTGAATATCATAAATTGATTTTTCTAGCTTCCTTATTAGTCCTGTTTTTCTGAACACTTATGAATATGCTGAATATTTGGAGCTTCAGCATTTACCTCCTAGGGACTCCTTCACTGTAACTTTCCTCTGATGTGATATCACTACCTGTAACTACTCCATTTCCTGCCTTTGTCCTTTTTTTTTAACCTATCATTAAAGCCTGGCAGACTCCTAAAAGTAGTGAATCCAAATCAAGTGGTCATACACATCCTGAAGGGAACTGATGCCACAAGACCTGCCTTGAAAGATCAGTGTTCTCCTTACAACCAGTCCACTGCGTGCTACTCATTTGTTTAAATGAATTTAAAACTCTTGAGGCTTTTTAACCTTTTCTCTTTGCTTTCTACTAGAATAAGAAGGTGTTAAAACACATTACCCGTGCAGAGTGTATCTATATAAGACACTGTGAATTTCTTCTAAACACAACAAGAGGAATGAATCTCTTGCTCCAGTGCTTTGGGAGACTCAATAATGCCTTTGAAGAGATTGTTTCACAGATGCTACTGGCAATCATTAAGATTTGTCATTCTAAAACAACGCATGGTTGACTAGATACAATGCAAAATGATATGAGACTTTTGTTTCACCACCAGTTCCCTGACAAGGACAAGCTGGTTCAGCTCGTGGGTAAGTACAATGGGACCCTGGTGCCTACATTCTGCTGAAGTCCAAGAAAACATGGATAAAACTGATGCCTGTGCTTTGATCCTTTGCAGTCATGGGGCAGAAGTCATTCTGGTACAATTAAGTAGCTTGGTATCTGTCTTATGATGTAGGATTAAAGATTTAGCATTCCAGCACTGGATTCCTGAAAAGTCCAATCAAGAAAATACGTCAAAGGCATACAAATGCATAAGTGCAGTAGCACATGACTCAGTACAAAGCAAAGTTGCCAGGACAACTCTCTTTCAGAACTGAGTGATAAGCTGCTTTAATATAATTCTATAGCAGTCATACCCTTTCCTCATCCCAGCCAGAGGCTGGAATACCTTTCTCAGAAGGTCACCTTCCACATAGCTTCTTTTTACTACCCAATTTGTTAACCTCTTCTCTCAGGCAGTCTGTTGCACAGTATCCTGTCTCCTAGTGACACAAAACACCCCCTACTGAGGCTACTAAAAATTCATCATGTGTAATTTGTTGTAGATTTTTTCTCCTTGCTGCCTCCCCAGACTGAGAGCAGTAGCTGTTGAAAATTGAGTGCTTAAATTACATGGCAAACTATGATAAATTTCCAGGCATAGAACCGTACCAACTGCTAAACTAAACTACTCATTTTCATTTCAGTCGGTTGTAAAAATGCAATCAAACATCCTGAATCCCAGATGGAAGTTTATAAAATTTAATTTATTTCAGTCTGTACAGTTTTAAAAAAAGTAAGTGTGTTCTAAAATTGTTATTTTTGGTTTTTTTAAGAACCCGTTGCACTTAGGTCATTGTTTTTAGTAGATATTTTTACTGTGCTTAGTATTTTTCTTTTAAAAATTGTATTTTAAACAATATGATTATGGATCAAAATTTGAGAAATAAATTGCAAGAAAATAGTAAGTGTAAAGAGTTCTGCTCATCCCTTAAGAGTTTAAGAAGTCAGCTGTAGGGGTTGGTTTTGGTGTTTGTGGATTTTTGGTTTTGTTTTTTTATGTTTTTTTGTATTTTTGTTTGTCTGCTTGTTTTTATTTTACAGTGCTGCTGAACTGAGCAGCAGTTCTCCTCTCATGCTGATGCCTGTGAATGCCCTTTCGGTCTTCAGCTGGTCACAGGTCCTTCATGCTGCAGAACTGTTAGAGTGCAGACTGGGATTCCAGAAGGCAAAGGTGCTTTGTCACTGTAGATAGAGTGGAAAAGTTGAAGTGCATGGCCCTGACCTTAAGATCTGCATTCTGATGTTTCCATTTGTACAGAAATGCAGTACTGAACTGCAGTGGGTAAAAAATTCTGGGAAGTATTTTTCCCCACAAAGGCCTTTTTTGTTTATTTCTCGGTCTTCTTAAGAACATGTGATTTTGGCTCTGGTTTCTGCTTTTTTATCTTTTTTTTCCCCCTGTGTCAAGGTATGGAGTGATGTTAAAATAACAGTTTGTTCTTGCTCTCAAACACGTAATTAGCAGACAGCAGGGAAGATAATTATTTTCAAAACCCAAAGAACAGGGCCCCAAATGGATGTCAATTACTGATACAGAAAGTATGTAAGCTGTCAAAACTAGTGACTGTTTTTAGGTTTGATATCTCCTATGATGTACAATAAGGGTTTTCTCCTCAAAACTCAGCTTCTTTATGTTATAGAAAAAAAGGACTTCAATGATAGAAAACGGTATAAATAATTTTTCATTTTTTTCCTCAACTTGCTGAATTAAAAGTTAATTTTTTATAAATGCTAAGTTATTTCTGTATTCATTAGGTAAATCTGTATGGAGAAAATTTGAGGAGTTTAGTGAAGTTCATACTAGGAAAAATGCAAAGAATATATTTTAAATATACTTAAAATATTGCATTAGAAATGTCACCAGCGTGCTGTAGGCCATGGAAGTAGTTGTGTATTTGCTGATAGGAAACCTCAGGCATGAGGTTTCTTTAATTATCTCATTAATTTTACAAACACTTTATTAAGGCTTTATTCATATATATATAGTATGCTCTTGTGTAATACCGCTCCAAGTCAATGGAAGGAGAAAAATTGGATGCAGATTTTCCTGTACCCTATTCCAATGGTTTTGTAGTATACATTTAATTTCCACAGATCCTGTGTAGTGATATCTGTAACCTCAAAAGAAGACTTACAGTCCCTGGTTTCTACTCAGTTAAGAAATGGAACTGAACTAAGAATTCTAAAAAAAAAAATCACTAAATCATTTTTTAGGGAAAGTTTCATAGTATATCCAAGAAAAAATTCTTAAAGGGAAGTTGGAAAGTATATCCAAGCAGTGTGTTTGCAGAATGTCCTTGAAGGACTCTGCTGAGATACTGTAGGAAGATATTAGTCTGCTTTCACCCCAGAAGTATCTTTCCTTGAAGAGACCGTTGAGTTTCCATGTAGTTCATTTGTTTGTTTTTATGTTTAAATAGAGATGAAGTTTTCAGTCCTTCACTGTTCTGGCCTTTGCTTCTAGGTGAAGTTCAGCAGCTCTCTGCCATCTTCATTCAAGAGCTCTCTTTTACCTGACAAGCTCTTCACATTACTTACCTTTTCATTCTCTTCTGCCTGCAATGCAAGGAGTTACTTGATGGAGTAAAAGGTTTACTTTGCTTTTTAATACAGCAACAGCTTTTTTTGTCTTTCCACTTTGTAATTAGTCATACATTAAATGCACATATACTCCTTAGCTAGTGACTGCAAATCATGAGTTTAATTTCCTGACCCTTCACTGCTTTCCTCTTGTTCCTTTAGGCTTGTACAACTCTGAAAACTTAAATATCTCATTTGCTTTCAGGTTGTTATCACAAGCAGTACCGATTAATAGTCCAGGGTGGCATGACCATTATGCAGTGACCCTTTTGTAAAAATCTTGCAAAATAATCTTTCAAAAATGAAGCAATTTGGACATAAATGTTGGACTTGATGATCTCGGAGGTTTTTTCCAACATTTCAACATTATCCAACATTCCAATTCTACGCCTCTATAAGTGATGAAAGATTGCGTGTATGAAGCATTATCTACCTCAAATTGTAGTGTTTTATTGTAGAGGATTGCTAAAATTGGTAACTTTTTTTTTCTCTTGCTATTGAGTTTTGGCTTACAGGCTTTTTGACTTGATAAGCATGTATTTATGCTTCAGGACTTGTTTTCTATATTTTCATATTCAGGACAAAGAGCATTTTCATTCTGACAGATTGATTGTGAACTAAAGGTACACTTTTCTTGACGAAGGTTTATTTGGGGTCTTTTGGTCTTTGTTTTATCTAAAATCTCAGTCTGATCTGTTGTCAGAATTTAATTAACTGCACAAATTTATGAAATTGACTCTGTAGATTTAGAAGAGGCTAAAACAGCTGGTTATATATTTATGCTCTTGTTTAGTTCTTAGAGTATATACTTTTCTTTGGAAAAGTCTTATAGCCCTCTCATGCTGCGGTAAGTTGAAACTATAGGAAGCTGCCTAGGTTTGGAGTCAGCTGTTTTCCGTATACTTCTTTGTTCCCTCCTGGGTGTTTGTAAGAAAAAAAAGAGACATTTTGGAACAGTCTGTAACCCTCTTTTCTGTCTCTACAGAGATTATATTTCATTCTTTCATTTATGAGAATTGCTTTTTTTTGCTTCATTAGTTTCATTTTTGATACTACATGCTATTTAGAAATCATTCTGAGCCAAGTAGCCTTACAATAGCCTGCTCCACTCTGCTTTTTATGTAACCTGCACTGGGTAATTGGAAGTTCTGTAGAAGATGTTTCCAGGGAGTTATGTCAAATTTCTCAGTTTGGTTGCCCTGTTTTTGTTTTTTTTTCTCCTAGTGTCATAATTAACAAGCCATTCTTACTTACATTTCTGAAAAGCCTGACATAAAAAACAGGTCTTTTTGTGAATGCTTTGAAAATTAACAGGCTTGGGCTTTTTGCTAGTTTTTAATTGAGGCCAGTTACTCCTCTGAATTTTGGGTAAAGAAATTTGCTTTGATGATAAAAAGCAAGACAGTAAGAACACATTAGAACTTGTAGCAGCTTTCAAAGCAGAAAGGTTGATAAAAGTGCTTAGGCAGTAGCTGTCCTTTCATGCAAACTGTGGATGCAAATGGACATGGAAGGTGTGAAGGAAGAATATAATAAAAAAAGTATAGAGTCTTGCTTTTAGTGCCACTAAAATCAGGAACTCTTTTTTGTCTCATGCTTCTATTTGAAAATTTTAGAGCATAAATGCTACCTACCCCTTGTTTTGGAAAAGAAAGCACACTTATGGCTTTATAGACTGGATGTTTCTACAGACTCCTAGGAATAAAGAAACCCTATTACATTTAACAGCATCTCAGGGAAGGCGGCAGGTTGTCTCCCGAATATGGTAAAACACAAGAGAGTTATTTCTGCCTGTGTCAAGAAATTGGTGTCTGTAGCTTAGTTCAGCAACCAGAAAACTCTGATTCTGCTGTGTTGAGAACTGCCAGTCTCCTTGCTGTTGTGAAATCCCCACTATTGATACAATAATTTTTATCAGGAAAAATACTTTTTTTACAGTACTAGTGAACCATATCACATCATATCAAGACAATTATTGTAATGTAAAATTGAATTGGGACTCAGCAATAGTAGTTTGTCAATCATGTAAGACTGTGGGATTTAAAGGGAAAAAATTAAAACTGAAAACAAAATATTTCCAAGCAGTTTTGTAATAAGGCAGAGTAGTGAAAATCCAGAGAAAAGGTGCCAAAGTTTTGCGACCTGCTCATGGTTATTGCTGACTAATGGTGTTATTATTTAATTACTGTCTCAGTATTTGACTAACACTTCATTACTGAGATATTCATTTTCCCATTGTTTCACAATATCTGCTAAATTAGAACTTTAAATAGTTTTAATGCTTCTTACTTTAGCCCAAACTTATTGTTTTAGAAAATTAATTTGTCAAGGTGTCTTCCACATTCCATCAAGTCCACAGAGGATGTCATGGTTAATGAGGGCACCGTTTGAGGCTTTCAATTACTTGAGTAGATGTTGTGGCCAATTCTATAAGGTGAACTGTACATCTGTTCTCAAGATGCTAGCAGTATGTCATTTTAAGGATAACCTGAATTAGCATATCCTTTCACTTTGAGGCTACTTTTGCTTTTTCAACCTTTTTTTTTTTGTCCACATATATACTTCTTCTGCCATAAATCTTTACTTCCCTTATGCCATTTGGATTTAAGTCATTTGCCTTCTTAGCCTTCTGACCTGGTAGATACATTAATCAACAGTGTTGCAAGGGAACTCTTACTGCATCTAGAAGTGATGACACTGGTTCTGGTCGTATAGTGTAGTTTGAGAATAACTCAACGTTTGATCCGAGCTTAAAAGCCCGTACTTGATACGAACACATTGAATATTTTTGAACGGATTGGCATGGGATTCCTTTGTTCTGTCTGAGCTGTCAAAGCACAGTCATGTTGAAACAAGCACAGGAAAAAGATTTGAGACAGCTGGTGGTACTCAGTTCAAATATAACTTCATGTTTAGCTAGTACAGAAAAAGATACAGTTCTCCTGTTTTATTTTATTTATTACAGCTGAGACTGTCCTCGTTCCTGTTACCTCAGAAATGCTGAACTACTTGTTAAAGGATATTATGGTGTCTTTAAGAAGAGGCTTAAAATAGTTATGATGTTTTTTGACAGTAAAATGTACCTCTTTATTCCCCTTTTTTTTCCCCATAAAATCATTCCAGTGACATATCCTTATTTCGCATTTGAGATGTAAAGAGAGAGCAATGGTTGCAGGAAAAAGTCTGAAAGCATTTAGCTATTAGCCAGAAAAAACAATTTCTTCTATATTTTATGAAAAGAGAAAATTACTTTCTTTAAGAAATAGACTTTTGGGTATCCTAGACAATAACTTTCAATTCGACTATACATTACATAATGCATCACAAATTATTTCAACCACAAACACAAAGATTAATTATTAACTGCAAATACAAGATTAATGCAAGTAAGTCTCAAGGTTTACCTTATGATCTATTATAAGTCTGACAAAGATGATGAATGGGACATAATAAAAAACACTGAAGGAAAAATGTGAGTGAAGGAAAAATGTGGAGAGTGTTCTGAAGCTCAAGGCTTGTAAGTAAATAGTATTACTTTTAAAGTGCAAGAATAGCAATTATAAGCCAAGGAGAACAGATGGTTCTTCATGTTGACTGAAAAATGTTGGGGAGCTGTTAAAAAGAATCTATGGCTTGTTTTGGAGAAACAGGAAAGGACAACAGATTCTCAGAAACATGGTAAAGAATGAGGCTAATAAAGTCCAATAGAAAAAAAGCACAAACAAGTGGATGATTGAGTAGATCCCCGAAAGAATCTCTAAATATAATGGGCTGTTGTACTGTTATTTAAGCAAGAAGAAAATTCCAAGATAAAAACTGTTCTAGTTATGAATGAACAGATATCCTATGAATTTCATTAGAGTGCACTGAAAGAACATCCAGGAGAGCAAGGATTTATTAAGATTCAAGAAAACAGAAAATTTTGTTCCTGCCCTGAAGATATGTAAGTCAAATCTTATGTGAAGAAAAGTGCCATTCGAGAATTAAGTCACCAAGTGTATGCAAAGGCTTGCTGCATTGAATGGGGAAGCAAGAACTAACCACTAATACATTCGTGAAGCAAATTTTAACCCTATGGTTGAATGGTTACTTTGCAGGCTAGAATAGTGTAGTAAATAGGACTGAAAAAAAGGACAAATCTCTGGACTGTATTTTTTCTGGAAAGGATGCCTTGGTCAGCTGCAGCAGATGATTTAGAGTAAGCTCCATCACTTTCTGAACTGATCACTGAGAATATAAAAACCACACAGGAACAGATTCTCAAGTGTTTTGTTTTGTTTCTGCTACTTCCAATGACCTGTTTTCAGGTTTCTTCCCATGTTCTCACTGCTCAGTGGTTGTTTTATATACTAGTAATTACCAAGTAAAATCATCATTCTAGTGGAACGTTGCCCTGAGGGTTGGAACAAGATATCTTTAGGGTCTCTTCCAACCCAAATCATTCCGTGATTCTATGATTTTTATTCATTGCTCATGAATAAAATTTTGACTTGCATTTTCATAAGCAAATTTTTTTGTTTTATATCCTTCCCATATTAAATATTGTGTATTAAGAATAGTTATGCCATTTAAACTTTCGTAGGTAGGAAGACAGTTAAGTCCATGATGTGAACAGGAAAACTTCAGTAAATACTAGGAGAAATTGCAAGCAATAGCCAGTTTTCCTGGGACAGAACTCAGATCCATAACAGGTAAAAAATTATTTTACTTCCATGTCCCAGTTCCTGCATAGTTTAAAAACAAAGTTAGGTTTTAAAGTCAAGAACTGCTCAACATTGTCTTTTTTCCAGCATTCATAATTTTTGAATAAATTTGTGGATACTCTAGGGCATTCTCCATGTACTGCTGTTTCTTTTCCCCCTCAGCAAAGGAACGGTTATGATGGATGTGATTCTATGCAGTAACTTTCCAGTGGGAATCTCAGACCATGTGTGCTTGGCTCTGGTTGCCAGCCAGGAATCTGGCTGAGTTCTGCTGGAGACTGTAGATAAGAGCAGGTTCAGAGACACCCAGCCTCCATGGAGATGCTTGCTGCTATTTGTCAATCTTCTCAGTGATGTGTTCAATTGGATTAAAAACCTGTGCTACGCAGGTGCCAGGGAAAGAAGCTTCTTGAAAGAAGTCTGCTACTTTGCTTGCAGAGTCTTCCTTCCCCAGTCACTACCCTGCTTTGATGAGGGATATGCAGAAGATGGTTTGCTGCTCCTAACTGCAGTTACATAAATATAATTTTTAATTTTCATCCTCATCATGTTTTCTCTTAATTAATCTTTAATGGCAAATTCAGTTTACTCCTTATGTGCCTGTGTTTTTCTCTGCAGAGTCTTTATCTTAAAATATATACCATATATACCAGTGAATGAATGGCTCAGTAATACGAGTTAATGCTGGTTTTGCTCATTTAAATTTTCCTCTATAGTCTCATTTGTACTATGCAAAATAGGGCAGGGAGATCATATATCATGAAGATAAACCTGTCAGAGCAACCCAAAGATATCCTTTTAGGAAAAAAAACCATGCTAATAAAATAATAGATATGCAAAATCCAGCCAGAGTGGTTTTACAGAAATTGCTATAATTCAGTCAGGCTTAGTTTATCTGTATTTAGATTATTTCTGTGTAGCTGTAGCTTCTATATAGGATATTTTTGTAATGAAGTTTGATTTTTTCCCTCCTTTCTTTTTTTTCTTTCCTTAGTGGATTTTAGTTTTACTCTTTTAGCTGATGAAATGAAGTAATGTCAGAGACTTGCAGTTCAACTTTGTAGTTTCTCAGACCTTATATTGCCCTCTGTTAATATATGGCACAGTACAGTTGAGTATCTGTTTTCACTTGTTTATCCTTAAAGAAGTTAAATTAAATAATAGGATGTAAATATCAGGTAGTATCTTTATATCTGTATTGTCCAGCAATTTCTTTTGGAGTGAATTATTTAAAATGTTGTTCTCCTCTTTACCTTGGCTGTGGGCTTCAAGCTTATGTGCATTAGGTATAGTAGTACAATAGAGGGGGTGATTCTGGCCTTTTTTCAATTCCTTGCATATATGGCTGCTGTAAGAAAACCAGAAACAGCTTTGCATTTTTACATGCAGTCATTCTGTAGGCAACTTACTTTTCTCTGCTTGAAAAGGGAGGGTGAGCAACCTGGAGCACGTTGATGGCAAATTCAGTTTGCAGCCAGCTCATGCTTTTGTGGCTGGAGTTGCATGGTTTGTAACTGTTCTGGCAGATTTGTCACAGAGAGCTTTTTGCCCTCATAGCATATAAGACCAAAATCTAAATGCACGCAAGTATGCACACACAAGCTAACAAAAATGTCAGGCAATTCTTTTTCTTATAGAAAGTGGTAAAACAATTTAAACAGATTTTTATTGAAAAGTAATGAAAAAATCGAAAAGTACAGAAAAATACTGCTCTGTGCCTTCATGTTTTCTTTTCTTTTTTTCCTTGAATTGATTATGACTTGAACTGCTAACTCCTGACAATATAATTATTATAAATGCACTCCCTTTAGTCTGCTGAGATTGAAGGATGAGTTCTGGAAGAGCATACATTGCAAAAACAATAACTTCCATTAACCCAAGCAATTTCTGGGGTAGGGTTTGCTTGTTTGGGTTTTTTTTACTTTACTTTTTCTTTCTCTTTTTTTTTTTAAGCACTGCAGTTACTTTGTCCTTTTTACCCTCTTCCTAGAAAAATATGAAGAATTATCTTTCTCACTTTCTCCTCTAGGCGATAAGGAAAAGGAAATCTGAGGGTCAAGTGTGGCAATATTTTAGCCTTTCTGATATTTAGTTGGTTAGCAGATAAAGACCAACAGAATTCGTCTCCTCCTTGGAGCCTTTGAGGTAAGATTACTGTGTTCCTTGGAGCAGAAAACATGACTTACAAAAACTTACAAACCACATTTTATTTTTTTTACATTAGGGACTTGTAACATGACTTCACAGTCCCATACTGGCAGCTACTTTGTATCATACACTGTAATATCAGGTCTATTAATTACTCTGCAGTCAGTTTTCAAAAAGCACACTATTCTTTTCTGACTTAATATAAAAAATCCATCTTACTTACCCTTGCTTAGTATCATTTCTGAGTCTCAGTCATGGTATACTAACAAATGTGTGTGTGTGTGTGTGTGTGTGTGTCTGTAAACATACAGACATAGGCAACATTTTATACATTGAGCATTTAACATCTGTACAGTTTGCTGGTAAGATAATCAAGTACAGATGCTGTCATAGAATATATCCAGTGAAAAGATGTTCAGTTCTTCTCTCGCATTTAACAGTTGGTTTGGCAGCGATACTGATTTCCCCTCACTGGAACTCCCAGAAAGCTCAGTTAAAAGGAACAGAAACAATGTGCAATACCCAAGCTAGGGTGAAATCACTTCACAGAAGTTAAAATGACAGCATCTGGTAGATGAATGCCTGCAAAAAAGAAAACTGCAGGACTGCCTTGAGACAATTTTGATTGGGAAATGTAGATTAGTTTCACACGAATGGACTTATTTTTCAAACTAGAAGGATTTTTGTTTGTTTGTTTATGGAAATTGCAAGTGTCACTGAGGATTATCCAAGTCTAGCAAGTCAAAAATAATAAATAGTATTCATAATTGCAATTTTAAGTCCTCTGATAATTTCAGTCACTTCTCAGACCATTTAACATTTCATAGATCCTGCAATGCATTCTTTTGAGTAATATTAAAGGCTGTAGTCCACAGAATGTGGCAATTCCACTCTCTTCACTGTGGCCAAATTTCACCTCTGATGAGAGAGCTGAGTTGCACACATAGGTCACTTTGCATCTGTCTTTTGGTTATGGGCATAGTATTTCCCTCAAGATTTCAGAACCGTGTCATCCTTAATCACTCCATTGATCTTGTGTGACTTGCACACGGGGCAAAATTTACACCTGCTGTCTAGAAGGCTGGAGATGTCTAAGAGCTTTTATGATGTATCCATATGTCTGGTTAACATGTGAAATATTCAACAACGTAGGCTGCTTGGTTGATTTAGGCTATTTCATTCCAAGTATAAATGTGAGTAGTCTTTGGACAGAAAATTCTGATGCACACGCATCACTGTTTTGTGCACACACACACACACTCAGGTACAAACCAGTACTCAAGACCTACAGATCTCTACTAAGCTGTTAAAAAGAGCAATTCAGCCTTCTGAGAAGGAATCACCCCCTCCCCCACCCTTCTGCACCGTGGAGGATGCAGTGACCTCCCTCTGCCTCTCTGGAGTGGAAATTATGCTGTCACGGCTCCATCGGAGTGTCAACACAGGACACTCTGCTCTCTGCTTTCCACTTGACTTTTAGCTTTGCTCTTAGTTTTTCTTTTTTTTCCTTACTTAGCTGAAACAGCATTTGTTTGCCATCTTGACGGGAAGATATTTTTCTTCCTTTTCCATCTAGTAATCAGTCTAAGTCAGAAAAAATGTCCTTTTTGCTGCTGTTAGTCATTTCAGCATGGCTGCATTTGCTCTGCCCTGTGAAAATCTGGCAGGACACAGGACAGTTTCTCAAAAGGTACTGACAAAGGAAACTCAAATTCCCCTGGTTTCTCCTGGTCTTGGCATTTCCTAAGGACCTTTAAAATGCCCTTCCATCTTCACTTGTAACTTAGTCTCCTATATACTTCCCAGCATCAGAATAACATGTTATGGGGGATTTAAATGAGCTGATTTTTCAGCATTGGAAGAAGATGTTGAGAGGTTTAGGGAGCTTTCCAAGGCTAAAGAATCTAGGGGTGGAAAAAGTGGGATAAAGCAAGAGCAACAAAATAACACCAGATGCAGAAACTGGTAAGGACAAAAATATACAAGAAGAAAAACCGGAAAGAAATTAAAGTGGGAAATGCAAACAGTGAAGAAAAGGGGATCCAGTCTGACTTTTCAGATAACTAAAAACTCTCTAATGTGCTCCTTTTTTTTCTGTTGTATGACTGTACGCAGAAATCCACACTTCAGGGACTAGGTCCTTCATAGTAAAAAATGCTCTTTCCACTGGAACCGTTCTATTTTAATATGTAGTACAGGCAACCAGATAAGTTATGTCATTCACATGGGCTCATCAGTTGAAGTTTTCAGGTTTTCATTTTTATGTAAAGACTTTTCATACCAAAAGTTCCAGCTCGGTTACAGCAGCCTCTTCTATCTGGTACTGCAGGGTGTGCTTTCTGCACCCCCATTAATAACTTTCTGCACATACTGGAGTTAAAAGAATTTTTCAAGTAAAAAAGCAATGTTAAAATAGGAAAAACTTGGAATAACTTTTATCTTCAAACCCCTGTTGCAAATATGGCCCTTTACTTTTAAGAGGATAATATGTTTCCTTGGGTTTTCAAGATAATCATAAGACCTATGTGGGTTATATAAGCTTTCTTGAGAGACCTAATAATCCATGGGAGACAACTGCCTGTTGAGATTAATTCATTTTTATTTTTTTGAAAGCATTAAAATATGAAGCTTTTCCATTTAAGCCTTGGAGTTAGATGTAGAATGCATTGAAAAAGCTCCCTTTTTTTTTTTCCCCTCCTGCAAAGTTGAAAAAGACATTTGCAATTATGGTAATGTGCTCTGGATGAGCTTTTTTGGGGGGGGATGGGAGAGTTGAAAGACTAGATTACATACACTTATACCTGCTTGATTAGAGATAAAAATAGTATCTCCTACTGATAAACTGTTTCATCACACAGCAGTATCTGCTGGGGCACATTTTCAAGCTATTAGAATTTCACAAGTCTATGAATCTCACTTCAGGAATGGTTTCCTTACTGACATGTACCTTGTGAATGTAGGTAGATAGAAAATAGTATTCTGGAGATACGCCACAAACAAATGCCTCTTGTTCATTTTTCCCTTCATAGTAGAGATCTCATCCAGAATTATGGTAGCAAAATTGTCTACAACCAGAATTTAGTAATAATTCATCTGTCAGTTTGTTTTCCGATTACATTTTCTGCATAATTGTCCTATCCCTTCACTTTCAAT
Organism: Rhagologus leucostigma; assembly: GCA_013397725.1. Lineage (NCBI taxonomy): Eukaryota > Metazoa > Chordata > Aves > Passeriformes > Rhagologus > Rhagologus leucostigma. The sequence goes on along the minus strand of VZTD01003639.1, from coordinate 3,045,488 downwards.
TTATCTGGTTTAGCCCTTTCACTGTGGCAAACTAAGCTGTTCTTATTGGTATAGAAGATGTCAGTATATATATTACCCTACTTTCAAAGGAATGATGCTTTCTGACAATAGGAATCATGCGGGAGACATCTCATATTTTATATGTGATGAAAAAAATTTATTTCAGTTCTGTCATGGCTAAGAAAGGACAGGGAATACCCTTGAAGGATATATTTTCAAAATACTATGTTAACTGCTTTGAAGTTGATACTTTCAGTGTGTTGCAGTCCTAGGAGTGTACCCACAGTAAATCTACAGATTGTCAAAGTAATTTTGGTGTAGATATTAGCACACTTGGTTGGATGGCATTTTTTAATAAGTTGACTAGATGGTGGTGTGCAGGTACGAAAACACAAAGTGCGGATATGGATTTAGGACATTTTACACTAGTATCTTCAAGAACAGTAATAGTAACAGTACATTTTGTTGGATAATTCTGATTTAATTTTATTCTTTCATTCTGTTGGAATTTGTATTGGTAGAGAAATTTACGTGGCTAATGCATGTTTGGGCTCCTCAAATTCTCTCCTTGTGGAAACACTGGATTATTTTTCCTTTTGGAGTTTAGCTCTTGGACAGCAGAATACAAGCATACATCTTTGTTATGGTGGAAAAAAGTAGGCTTTTATCTGTACCTGTCCAAGCATATTTGAATTTAATGCAATTTTACACCCTTGGTCCACCTGAGACTTCGTATGTCAAATCCTGTTTTGACTGTCTCAGGAATTCCACAAATACAGTTATATATTGCATTCTCTGAATTTAAGAAGATGCTTACACAGTCATCAGATTAACACTGCCTGACATGAGAAATAAAAATTTCAACGAAAGCAGAACATCTAAATATAAGTGATTGCAGGAAATATTGCATCTAGTAAGGAATGACTTAAGCATGACTTAACCTAGAGAACAGTTCTGAGGACACACTTAAATTTACCACATAAAAAAGAGTAATTATTTTACAAGGCAAATGATACTAAATAGAGAATATGCAGTATAATCTTGCCACTTGAATTTGTTTATGAAGCTGTCTAGATGTGAAAGTGAATCTAGCAGTATTCTGGAATTGATTCTTTGCTATTATAGCAAGTGAAATGTGCAGGTTTGGGCACTGTAGTCAGTGAAATTGGCTGAATTTCCTGAAGGAGAAGGCAGGATTGAAATGTAGAGGCTCTAAACAGCTTATTAAGAGAGTGAAATCATCAGCCACTTGCAGGAGGTAAGTACTTTAGGAGGGCTCCAGTATTTAACCCAGAAATGAGGCAAAGTAGTTTAGTTGCTCGAACTCCCCATTCACAGTGGTGCCATCTTAATATGACATAGTACTTCCTGACTGCATAACTTTGGTTCCCTTAGGGTGTGTTTCACAGGACCCAGGCACTTTTATTTGTCCTACTGGTGGTACTTTAGAATCCTGGAATCTCACTGATTGTGGCTGGGGAGTGAGGACCTTTCATACTTCATAGATGTTGGAGTTTAACTAGAAGTAATTGCATTTTGTGGGCTTTTTTTTCCCCCTAAGACTCATTTCTGTGCAACATCTTTGTAACATACCTCATCCCCCCAATTTTTGATTCTAAATCTAAATTAGGATCTTAGATTTGAAAGTATCAAGAACAGAAAACGTTCTTCCATGGAAGAGTCATAAGCTTCTTTAAGGAAAAGGAAAATGGAGGTAAATATATTGAAGTTACTAAATTTCTTCCAACAATAGTGTTGTAAGAAATTGTGAATTACAGAAATTGTGATACAACCCTGCAATCAGATAGCATTTCTGGCTTCTCTTTGGAGGATGTTATTTCCCAGGATACTCTTTCTCATGCCACTGCAGTCTTTATCTGCTTTTCTTAGCCAGCTGCTGTCATAACAGCAAACCACCCCAAATGGAGATGCAAGTGAACGGCTTCCCCAGAGGCTCATTGGTTCTGAAAAAACAGACAGCAGTAAACAGGAGAGTAATGTCCTTCAGGAATATCAAATGTCTTGCATTCGAAGAAGCAGCATCCTCTGAGGAGCAGAAGCCTGCGTCATGGGTATAACTTTACTTTGGTTTGTATTTACCCACCAGCCTGCTCTCCAGTATTCACATATTTCAGTGTTCCTTGTATTTATTTTCCGACACGCAGAATATGATGAGATTCACACTGACATTTGCAACTTACAAAATCAATTCAGGAGAAGTGGATTAGATAATAAGTTACTGAAGAGAGGGAATAAATTTAATTAAGGTCTTAAATGTAAATCAATGGTAAGGACAAGAACCCAGCCACCAAGCCATGGGTTTGGGTCTGACCTTGTGTGTACACTGAGCAGAAGTTGTCCAGACACAATTGATCCTGCCTTGTTCTTTTCTCCTCATGGAGCTCCAGTACTTTTATTGAAGTGTATGTATAGAAAGAGAATAAAGAAACTTGTGTAATTAATTTTCGATTAGTCTAGTTCTATATACGCTGTACCTCTTTTCTCAGTCTGTTTTCTTACAGATCTTTTGGTTTTGCTTTGTAAAAATTATTTAAATGTAGTAATAAATTTTCTTCTCAAATGTTAATGGCTTATTTATCTAGACTCAGTTTCTTGAATATCCTTTATATAGTTTAAAGGATGCATGCAAAGAAGTGGATGAAAATCACTGATTTGAAGCAAATTTAATGTTAAAACCAGTCTTCAAGTAGCCTTTTAAATTACTTATGCTCTTCTACTGTGTGTTCCCTTCACTACACAGTGACCTCCAGCACTCTCCTATTTTTAGAAAGATCCTAAGTGTGATTTTAAGGTAGCACTGTTTTATTTGCACTTTGAAACATATTAAATGCTACCAGGATTTGCAAGACACAGGCTAATGCTGGAGCTCATCGACAATGCAAAAAAAGAAACAGGTGTTAGCAACTGCAGTATGAACATGTTCTTGCACTATTTGTTTGTCAAGAAGGTATTTATAGCTTAAATATTCTCTTAGTTTTTGCACTCAATATTTTATGCAGCTTCCCTGGATACAGTGATATTAGATCAAGTCCAGAAGTTTTATATGAAAGTGGTTTGGTAGCACTGATACCCTGTGATTACCCAAACAACACTGTAGGCTGCAAAAAGGAGCCAGAATAATTTCATTTCTGTAAGTACAATGAAATAGATTAAGTTCTCCTGGTTATGCTAAGACTTCAGAGATCCTCTAAATTGCTTAGCACTGGAGCACCAGAAGATCTCATTTAAGTGACTTTATCAGCTGGTACTGAAGGTCAGTGCCAGAAAGAAACATACAAAACAGTGTACACAAGGCAGGTACAAATCCACACCAATCAATGGTGTTTGACCTCCTACAGGTTTGAGGACACAGATTTGAAAACTGGAATGAATAATGACATTATTTCAATCCCATATACACTAAGAAGTAGTATTAATCGTGTCACACCTTTTTTAATTCTTGGTTGCCTGATAGGCACAGTGTCCAAAGAACAAGAGTGGTGCTGATTTTTCTGCTCTTCTTTAGTAACTGGACTGATGCCAACATTAGGATGGGCTTTCAGCTATCTAAAATCACAGAAGTTTTATGTTGCTGTTAAATTGAATTAATTTTGAGGTAGTAATATTTACTGGAAACTAATGGTCATTTAAGTTATATGGAAATAAAATAATTATTTAAGGAAAATATGTAATTCAATTAAGGACAGTTATGTCTTTAATGTTTTGAAGATATCACCAACAGGACAAAGAAATCTCAGCTTTGATTTTCAGAGGACTGGGAAACTTTTACTTTCAGATTACAAGCTAAAATTAAGACCTTGGAATACCAAAAAGGATGTTGGTAAGAATAATATTAAAAAAGTGTGCATCCTTTGTGCTAAAGTCCTATGTAACTTGCCAGGCTTGTGAGTGAGTTACTACAAAGATTATTTGCATCACCTGTTGCTTAAACTAAGTTACTCCTTTTGAATCTGGAAGTAGTGGGATACCAATAAAAGTGTCACACTGCTTCTTTTATTGGATTTGTACTCAAGAAACTGCAGCTGTTAAGTGTCTTTCCACTGAGCCTGTTGCTTTTAGTAGTCTCTTGTGTCTGTCTGACATAATAAATCATCACATGTCCTTGCTGACATTATCCTGGCTAAAGGTTGTTTGCTCCCTTAGATTTACGAATATTAGTATAGACACAAGTGTTCACTGTTCCCACCATTTTATGTGATAAAGAGGAGTACGCACAACCTCGGGCACTCTGTTTCCAGTGGACTTTTAGTGGAAATAGATTTTGTTCTGTGATGGTTGTATTTTAGAAGGTCTTTGTAGCTTTGTAGCATCTTTCACAGCTTTTTTATGCTCTCATTGAAATGACTGTCAGGTGGCTCCCAGCATTTAGATATTACAGCACCAAGCCTGACAGAGTTCAAGATGTGCTTGGACAAAACTCCTGAGCACATGATGTGACTCTTGGGGATGGTCCTGTGCAGCACCAGGAGCTGGACTCAGTGATCCTTCTGGGTCCTTTCCAATTCAGCTTATTCTGTGGTTCCCTCTGGGAGAACAACACTCACCTGCCAGAGGCCATGGTTCGGTGCATGGACGTAGCCCAAGCAGGATGTGTAGGCACTGCGACACAAAGAAATAAAAAAACTTGCTTCAAAGTACAAGGCTTTCCCATTATTATTCACCTGCTGTGATATTAATTGCTATTATTATTATGAATTTTTTTTGCAGTAAAGTGTAATATGTATTAGGAAAAGCCTACTCAATCTAATCTATAGAAAAGACCTACTGGTTTTTTTTTAGGTCAGTAGAGTTTGAATTACTGTAAGGTTCATAATACAAAATTAAACTTTATGCAGTTAAAAACTTACCACCATAGCTCTTCTAGTTCTGCACATGGCTTTTCGTTTACCATATTTATGTTGGAAAATGTTGAAATGTAGTCGAAATACCAGAAAGAAAAGCCCTTCTCATTCTTTGGGGCTTTTCTGAAGGGAACCAGTCTTAAGTGTTTATATAGTTTTTCAAAATATATAATACTATATGGATGGTTATTACTAAGGTATATAGAGGATCTCTTTTGAATGGAGCTGTAATTCCTGAGGCAGGATAAATCAGTGAATGCACGTAACATTTTATTAAGTCCTATTCTCTAACTACTTAAAGTATATTTCTTCAAAATTTTAGTGGTAAATTTTACTTTGTATTATAACCGAAGAGACTTCCATCATCTCACCATGCAAACAGGTCATCATTGCTAATTATGCATTGGTTAAATGAGGAAGCTTGAACTGTACTTAACCTGATTTTTACTTTCCAATTCAGTAGGTCAAGGAAGAATATCCTAACAGCTTAGAACACTGCAAAGGCAGCCAACTGCAAGGTTTTATCTGTCTTTCACATTCTGGTCACGTAAACATTTGGCTGATGTTGCATCTCAGTTGTTAAGTATGTTCTTTACCATAGCGTAATGGTCTAAGATATATTTCACAGCAACTAAATACCTTTTATTCTTAACAAACACTGCTGACATTTTCTTCAGAGTCTTGGTGTTTGTGTGCATGCCTGCAAATCTTAGCGCCTAACAGTGCCTCAGAAAGTAACATGAATGTTCCAATGTGCCCTGCACCTACTGTGGAACTTCCTGCCTGGCCTGCAGCTCACATGAAACCCCCTTCTGATAACATTTCAGCCACTGCACAACGTCTACTGGGAGTGGAGTATTTGCAAAGGTGACACAGAACCCCACTTACAGACATGTCAGGTTTGTTAAACCCACAGAGAGCGATTTCAGGTGACAGTAAAATATGAGTAGACAATACAGTTACAAATTATTATAGCAGAATAACTATGCTTAAATTGCACTACGGCTGCAGTTAACAAGGTATTTGTTGCTCTTGTTTGTCTGACTTACTGCTTCTCTCAAGACAAGGTATAATTCTATTTCAGACCATGCATGAATTTTAATTTTGCTGTTAGTTGAGTACTTTGTAAATGCTCATAAGTTTCAGCTGCTACAGGCTTGCTTTGTTTTTCACCTGGAAACCCCTCTATCTGCTCTATAGTGGCAGGCAGTCTGGCCTTTCCTAATTAGTGGGCAGGTTCACTCTCAGAGGAGTGTAATCATCATCTTGTATCACTAGGAGCTGTTTCCTGCGCTCCCCTTCCCAGGCTTTAACCAGGGAAATGCAAGACCCAGAAGTATCGTATCATGGAAGGTGCACAGAATTATCTAATGCATGGACATTTTCTACTCTAAGCACGTTTTATTGCTTTGTAATGCCAGCATGTTCATTTAGAGATGTCTAAGATCACTTCTGGATAGGAAACTCAATTCAGAGTAAATGCCTGCACAAGAGAAATGGGTTTTCCAATTGATGGTTGACATCTTTTGAAAGGGTGTATGAAGGTTTGAGGACAGTTCCTTGGGTGACTACCGTGTTCTGGAACCAGCTGAGAAGAGAAAATGAATAGCCCATTAGGGTACCCCATCAATATCCCATTAGGTGCTGTACTTATGTTTTTGTAAATCTCTGTCATGCTGACCGCTCGGCCGCCCGGAGGCCTGGCAGGCGACTAGTGTCAGTGTCCTGGTTGGGGGAACCGCTTGGTGCTAGGAAGATGGAGCAGGCTCCTCCAGGAGCTTTCTGCCCTCAGCTCTCAAAAGAGCAGGCTGCAGTCAGGATGTTGCTATGCAACAGGTGGAGGCAAAGGAGGAGAGAAGGACCTCTTGGTGCAACAGTGTCAGACTTTTCGTGCCAAGGGAGAAGCAACCAAGAAAGACCAGGAGAAGGGCTTGCCAGTAGTTTTTGTAAGGGGAAAATTCAGGGGTGGATCCAAGGGATAAACCAATGGGGAATTGATGAGGGATGACAAGAAACCAATGGGGGATAACAGGGGGAGGAACTCATACAAACAGGCCAATGGGGGTTTACAACTGAGATGAACTTTCTAGAACATAATTAACTAAGTAATGAAGTATATGAATATGCAAAACAACCTAACCAATTGAGAACCGAGGAACAAGGAACTTACTAGAATGGTGGGAGGAGATGCTTCCAAGGGTAACACCCAGGGGGATGAGCCCTCAAATCTCAGTGCCGCCCTCAGAGCCACTGTCGTGGGTGGGGAAATCAACCCGCAGGATGCCCTCAGACCTGCCAGTGGGCTGAATCACCGCAACAAATCTCTCTTGTGGTAGTGGTCATGGTCTCTCTGCCTAAGGCTGGCAAATCTTGTCCTTCATCAGACAAAGGATCCCAACATGCTCAGCTCACAACATCTTTGATGTTATATGCTCTACTTCTTGATAGGTTTTTCTGCAGGTGAATAGCGAGGATTTTGTGGGAAGATCTGAGTACTTTTATACCTCAGGATGCTAGACGGTTGTGCAAGTGGTTCCACAGGAAGGAATTCTATATTGTGGACAGATGGCTGCAAATTCCTGACAGAGAGAGATTTAGATTCTGTCAGCATCATGTCAGTGTCCCAGTGCCGTGTTGCTAAAATCACTTATATTATTCTGATTTTAGACATTCTGATGTTTACTTTTTCTTTAGTTTAAGGAATGATTCACTAATTACTGAGTTTGCCAAGGAAAATAGTGACAGTAGGAAGGTAATTAAGGTATTCTAAGTTTTAGGCTTAACTGTAACACTGTGAGAACAGCATCTATAGCTGCACTCAACTCTTGTGAATTCTTGAGAGGCCACAAGCACAGTAGAGCACTTACTGCATCATTGCAGTGAAACATTCCAAAAATGTATGTAATAATGCATTCTGAAAATCTGAGGGAGCTATGTTGCTTTAGAAAATAGATTTGGATGTAATAGATTTGGAACATTATGCATAATTCAACATTTCCACATTATTTAAGAGCTTCAGTTTTCACCTAGAATCCTTTTAAAAAGCTATTTATGAGGCTTGATTCACTCCATAGGTTTATATTGTATATCTGCAAGTATAGTGACAGTATAATGTGCTAGATAAAGAATAAATTGAAAAGGTACTGTAGACATAGTATATAAATTCAGCTTGAGAGAATACCAGCTTTTTTTTGTTAAACTAATAATGTTATTCAGTGAATTGAGTCATTCTCTGAGATGACTGGCATCCTTTTAAAAGGTGGTTTATCAGTTTCAATTTTTATAAAATACAAAAATTGAGACACTGATACATTGCAGTTCACTTTTCTCTTCATTCTGTGTTTATCTCAATGGCAAAAAGAACAAGTCTAGTGTAGAATGAACAAGTAAAGCAATGCTCACTGAGACTTTTGTCCTGAAAAAATTACTATCTCCTTCCCACGTACATCAGACTGCTTCATAAGGATTTAAGGATGCGCATGGGCTCTCTTGAAATAGTCTGTATTTCATAGTTGTCTGTCTACCTGATCCTGTTTTAATTGATCTTAGTCTAATTGGATGATCATAATCTCTTTTTTCCTTGCCAAACAAGTCAGTCATGGTGCATTAAATACTGAGAAGAGACATAAGTGTCTTTGTTCAAAAGTGCTGTTCCATCTTAAACATCTAAATACCTCGTCTTCTGGTTGTTGCACTGCGAACATAAACTCAGAATCAAAAGCTTTCAAGACACTTAATGAATTTAAGAAGATAAAGTTAATACTGAAATGTTTCCATTTTTAAGATATTAAGAAATAACAGTTTCCAACTTGGCAGGAGTAAATGCATCCAAAATCAGATGTTTGTTTTGAAGAAATGAGGTTCTTGTACCCACAGGTGAGGAGAACCTGTGCCACACTAACAGTGCTCTGGTGCAGAACCCTTCTTTTGTTACCAAGGTTGTTTTGTTTCAAGTATGTTACAGTGCCTATAGTCCCAGGGAGAACAGATTTTCTCTTTAATGTATTTTTCACCTGTGATATTAGGTAAAACAAGCTTTAGGTTTACATGGTGAAACTTAGGCTGTTAAAATAAGTGTAGTGTTGAAAAAGGTTTTTAAAGTCTCTGCTGTAATCCTTATTGAAGGTTTATTTTATTCTTTGGATTTTTTTTCATTATTAGAAATATTTCAGGCCTAAAAAGAATGAACTTTCTCACTCTACCTGTTTTCTGGAAGATATTGACCAGACGATGTTAGAAAACAGGATCAGAATGCTCAAAGATGTTCTTGCAACTACCTCATTGTGCAGAAACTGAATAGCTCAAAATCTGAATAGATGTTTAAGCCATAGCATAGTTTGAAATATATACTAGCCTTTTGTGAAATAGCTCTGTGTTTTTTATTTTGCTCTCAGAACAAGGACACTTTCAAGGGGAAACATGAAGGAGGGCAGTAAGATGGTACTTCAAAAAGCCAAGTAGTCTGTGTTCCTCCTCAGTTGCTTCCTTTACACACTTCTACTTCAACACATTTGTATTTAAATTATCTTTTAATGATTAGGTTTATGTCCTTGTAAAATAGCTTTTCGTTATCTACTTTGCTTTTCTAATATACGTGTTTATTTTTTATCCCTTATTGGCTTTAATGAACTCGATTGTTGTAGTACATTTTAGACCTATTGGATCTGTAATCTTATGTCATTGCTTTTAAATAAATGTTTCTTTATAATTTTTTTAAAAGTTCTGCTATTTTATGGAGCTGTCTGTTTAATCAAGAAACTTGACAATAACTTTTTCTGGTTCAAATTCTGTCTTCTACTGTGTTCTGAAAAGTTTATCTAGAAAGTCATGAATATGGTAATTTCTATTTCTGAGCTGCTTTTTTATGCTATTTTTGTTCCACAATAGTTAGATGTATAGTTCTGAGTAGGCACAGTGTGAGCACAAAATGGAGAAATGGCTTTCTTATAAAAAAGTAAGCTGTAAAATGAAATTCATTAAATGATTATAATACAGTAATCATGTTTCTAAATTTTGCAGTGTTAATTCAAGCATCTAATTTGAGTGTAAAATAGTACTTCTTAACAAAGAATAATTTTTAAACAGAGTTAATCTTCTAATGGAGGATAGCTGTCACTTAAATTTTGTGGATGAATGATTTTCAGGGAAAGAAGAATTGTAAGAAAAAAGTGTTAAGTAGAAAAGGAGGACATGCAGTGTGAGTGGGGTGAAGGTCAGAACAGGATTTCAGAAATACTGATTTGTTCTCCAGTGCTTTTCAAAGATTCTTGCTTTTTAAATCAGGAAAAAGAAAATCTGTCTAGTCAAAAAGAGAATATACTAAAGACCTCAGCCAGTCCTTCAGAATAAATATCATGATATAGCAATAAGAAGGCCAAAAATATTTTAAATTATGATAAAATAATGAAATGAAAACATAACAACAGCTGTATCATGTCATATACTAAGTATTCAATGAAATTTATACACTGACTAGTCATGAAAAGCATAGGAGAAATTGAGAGTAAATTTAATGTGATCTTTCCTTGTCATGGCTCTTTAGGCTCCAGCAAGAAGTCTTTTAAGAACTTCTTAGTTAATAACAGTAGCCACAATGACTATTCCATTCTTTTGCCGTTTTTTAGCACTTTTCTTTTTAATGAGGTTTTTATTTTTTTTTGGTCCTGTGTAGACTTTTGACGTCACAACATCCCGTGGCTATGGGTGCCACAGTTAATTATATGGTAGGTGGGAAAAAAAGTCCCATCTCTTTGTTTTAAAATTGCTACTTGATATTTTCATGGAGTGTACTATGGTTTGGTCCATTTCTCCATGGGTATGTCTTTTCCAGAAATCACTCTGTATGCCTGACCATCCTTGCTGTCCTCTTCTCTAAAGTTTCTTTTTGCTTTATATTTGAAGATTGGAAGACCATCACTGTCCACATTATTCAAGAGTTGAGTGCAGTATATAAAAGCACAGTGATGCCCTTCTGTTTTCGTGTCCTTTCCTAACAATTTCTAATGTTGAATTTGCTCTTTTATCACTGTTAATCACTGTGGTGATATTTTCTGATAGCTGACCTCTGAATCACCTCTGAATGGATGTAAGTCACTGTGAATAACTCTTCCTTTTTGTGCTCAGTATGTTAATAATGGATTTATTATTTCAGCCTTCATATTCCTGTGTGTACTGTTGGACAAAACCCAACTGAGACATGAATTATAGGATTCCTGGCTGAGAATTCTGATTTTTAAACAGTTTTGGGGTTTTTTTTTTGCAATATTATTTCATCATTTTGTTATTCAGTGTCTTAATTGAGGGAGTGGCTTGATGGTGGTAACTTTTCTAATCTCACATCAGGTTTATTAGTAAAAAGAAGTTGATTTATATTTTTTAAGATTAAAACCCATGAAAAGCTTGTCTTCTTCTCATTGGAGAGGAAGAGTCACAAAAAATGATTCAACTGTTATCAGGTAGAGGATGCACATAGCACAGGTGAAAACCTAAACCCAGGAAACGTCACGTTACAGTGCACAGTGTTTGCCTTTTGTAAACATTAAATTAATATCTAGCAAATTATTTGAGTGGGATTTTGTAAGGAATATGCAATTATAAAATTTCAATAGTATGACCGGGACTACTGTGTTTAATGAGTTTCTCCTAAAAAATCCAGCTAACACGGGGGAATGCCTCTTGAGAATAAACTCTCTGAGCAGTGATGAAGGAACTGTTACTTGCTATGTTGGCATAGTTGAGCTGTAGTATAGGCAAGAAGTGTTAAACAAATACATTCTTTATAATCAGAAGATAAAGAAATAAGGTTGATTATCCCACCACAATTTATTATTCAATGCTATGCAATGCATAAACTCTTTTTACAAGCAAGCAAGAACAATCCAGTTGTAAACTATACAAGATGCGGTCAGTAACTGACGAAAAGAGGCTGAGTTACCCACAGTTTCTCAGCATCTAATCTTACCCAGGTTGCAAAGATGTCTATCTATATCTAGGAGGTTTCTGTTTTTGTTGACATTGCTTCCTTGAAAATGAGGTGACCTACTTGTCTGGGAGGCTGTGTTAAATTTGTTTGTTGGGCTTCACAGTCTACGCCGTGACTTGCTAGTCAAATAAACAGCTCATTTCAGCAGCTCTAAGAAGGCGAGAGGACTCGTTATTTCTGCTGCCTGCTTGGTTGCTGATAGAAAAATGCCTGCAGACATAGTAAGGCCCTCTACCCATTTTTTTCCACTTTCTTGTCAGCCTGTGTCATGTTAGCGGAATATCAATATTGTGCGTAGAAATGTGAACTATTTATCATGAATAATACATATAAGTTATAAAGAGAGATTAAATTGTAGCACGTGTTAGTATTGCATGGTATTGACATAGTGCAGGTTGCAAAATATGATAGACGTGTATAACTTTGCCCTAAAGTACATTATAGTTGGTTCCAAACTTTTCTTGTCAAGAAGAATTAATTTTGTTAGGCAATATAGCTTTATTTGGTCATTTTAGCTGCAATGAAAATTATTATACTCTTTGTAGAGTTCATGAGGGTTTATGGGCATATAAATGGCAATACAAACCATAAAAATCTCTTGTAGGTCAGAATGAAGTTCTTTTAGCTTCTATATCGGCTTTGTCAAAGGTCAACAAGTTTAGAGAAGGTAATAAATAAGAAAAGCATATATTGAGACGTCCTAGGACTGTTTTCGGAGTCCTAGCAATGTACAATTCAAAGATTTCCCAAACAGGAGATAATGACATTGCATTTAATAGTTATTTGTATATTTTTAATCCATTAATTTTTAAAAGTAGGGTTTTTTAGGATGAATCTCTTTATTTAGAATCTGCAGCATTCTATGTAAAAACATTTTATATCTTAACTGTGCAGTGTGTAAAGAAGATACTTCTTTCTCCACCTGCTAGTTTCATTACATGTCCTCTAGTTTTACAGCTGGAACTGCTACTGAGCTACTGTTCTCTAATTTAATATTTTGTCACATTTTTTACAGAAGACCATTCCTTACCTTTGATCATGCTCCTTGCCCATCTCTACCCTTCTTATACTTCTGCTATAAATTGAAACTGTAGACATTATTTGCCTTAAGTTTTATTTTGTATTTATTTCTCTATCTATCAGGACAATCTTTTTTAAAATTTGTTTTCTATGTTTTTTGTTTGGGTTTTTTTTTGCATTTCTCAATCTCATTTGCATTTTAAAAGATAAATGGCTATTTAAATTTGAAATCATCCATGTGTGTGTTCATTTATAGATATATAAGTGCAAATATAATAGGGCCTGTAGCAGTAGGACAAGGCACTGTGGTTTTGACCTGAAAGATGACAGAGTCAGACAAGATCTTTGGAAGGAATTTTTTATGTTGAGCATGTGAGACACTGGCACAGGTTGCGAGCGAAGTGGTAGATGCCCCATCCCTGGAAACATCCAAGATCAGGTTAGAGGGGGCTCTGAACAATCTGATCAAGTTGAAGGTGTCCCTGCTCATTGCAGGGGGCTTGGACTAGATGACCTCTAAAGGTCCTTTCTAAAACAATCCATTTTATGATACTATACTTTTAAAAACCCATTTGTTAAAAAACCCATTTGTTTATTGTGTTTTGGTTTGGTTTTTTTTGTTTAGTACAGGTATTTTTTGCAAGAAAAAGGTGTCCTGAAGAGCGGATATCTTCATAAACATTTGCTCTTTTTTCAGTCATTATTAAGGGTAAAGAGTAAGTCCCGTTTGCAGCTTGATCTGTTTTACAGTGACTAGTTGACTCTTCAATGATGTTATTGAATGCTTCAGCCCTTGAGAGCATTTAAGTCATATGATCATATTTATTTATTTTGAACGAGATTAGACTATTTTACATTTTCAATAACTTCAGAGACATGTTGAGAGGTGGCACAGAACACATTTTCATTACACAAGAGGGTTCTCTGAAGCAAGCAAATTGAGATTTATTATCCTTTGTGAGCTAAACTGCAATGTAATTGTGTTGGTTTTGCCTGCTATAGGGATTATTTAAATTTTTCCTGAGGATATGCAGTTAAGCCTACAGATACAGCTTTTAAATATTTTTATTAAACTGGATATTTTAACATTTTTGTTAGACTAAAATGAAACTTGATTATTTTTACCTTCTCACCTTCTTATTCTTGCCTTCTTTACCTGTGGGGTCACACAGACATATGGGTCTATGGCTTTTTTGGAGTTTAGTGAAGGACATTGCTTTGTTCTTTCAAAGCATCAGTCATGGATATACCAGGTGAGCACTGACAGAATAGGCTTCTAAGGTTATATAAATCTGTCATGTCATTTACAGCTGCATCTCCAGTCTTCATTGCTGTGATGAAAATATTTTGGGATATAAATAATTTTTTAAAGTGCATTTTTAGTTTGGCCAGCACCTGAATCAAATCAAGTGAAAGTAGAAAAGGTTTTAGCCTTTTCAGGGAATGAATATGTGTGTTCAAAAAGCAGAGTTTCTCTTTTATACATTCGAAAAAAACTCTGGCTTGAATTCACAAACCTTTACAAGAATGAGGAGTGCTGTTGGCATCTTTTTTCCAAAACTCCCTGAACCATATCCCAGAATGGGGGATGTGCATTCGCTACTTTTCTGTGCAAAAGAGGTTTAGCTGCAAATCAGCGCCATCAGTTTCTTAACCCTTGTGTAACAGGAGGTGTAAATGACTTGTCTTAAAATGGCATGGGCTGAAATCTTGGGAGAATGGAGATGTGAACCTCTACTTCTCCTGTTCCTGGATATGTTACTCAGTCCCACTGATGGGTACAACTATGCCTTTCACCACCCTATATAAAAATGTTGAAACAAAACTTTAAAGGATAATATGAGAAAATTACAGCTAGGAGTCAGTATTTTTACCTTTCTGTAACTTTTTGTTGAGATTTGTGTTCTTGAAGCATGCAAATCATACTTTAAGCAAAATTGTATGCTGGTTTGCCACATTTTAACAATTTTTATATAATTTTCAATACTTCATACTTTCCTTGTTTACCAAGAAGTTTATCTCATGGGGCATTTAATGGAAAATGTCCATGAAACTCTTTCACATAGATAAAATAATTTTTAATAAATAACGTGATTAGTAAATCAAACCTTCCTTTTCTGTATGTCTTAAAAGCAACAAATAGGAATCAGGTCTGTGATAATTTTGTACAGACATTTTTCTGATGCCATGACTCTCAATTTATAGTATAATGACCTACTTGGATAAAATTTTGACTCTTGCCCTAATGACGGAGAAAGGAAAGACTAGACAGATTTTCCATGTTCCTTAAAAAATGTGGTTTTGTCCTCTAGGTGCTTTTTTTTTTTACAGGAAAGTGGCAGTTTCTCAAAGAACATCATTAAACAGACCAGAATATTTGTCAAATAATGTGTCTTTCAAATTAAGCCTTTTTATAGAATTTCTTTTTTCAGTCAGTACAGCTGCCTCTACTGGTACAAGCTACCAGTGGATATAGGCTGCTCAGTGCTTTGGCCTTTCTGTGAGTTGTCTTTCTTTACTCCTGGTTTAATTAATGGGAATATGAAAATCAAACTTCAAGACTAACTACGGAATTTAAAGTAGAATGGCAGCTGAAAAAGGTGGAAAGAGACTGGGACAAAGGAAGAAAAGATAGAAGAAGTGAAAACATAAAACTGTACTGTCAGAGTTTTAAAAGGTTTTTTGAATTTAAAGGAAAAAATATTGCTACTATTTCATTATGCCTTATTCCTCTTCCATCCATTTTTGAAGGATATGTGACATATTGAAGAACAATTTTAAATAGTAATTCTTCATATTTATTATTAGTATTTAGCTATAAATGTAATAACTTAGGATCTGAATCTAAGAAACTTATTCAGCAAAGTATGTCCTAGAATATGCCACTTATAAAATACAACTATAATGGAAAAGTGTCATTATCCCCTTTGAAGATAGGTTAAACGTGATTTCAAATTTAAATTTTTAAAATCCACAAATGCCTGTTGAATGTAACAGCTGCTCAGGGAATGAGAAGAGAAGAAATTTTTAAGTTGGTTTGCAAGAGCGCACAGGATCCAGTTCAAAATGTTACTGACAAAGAGCTACTCTCCAACTCTTTAGGTCACTATAATGTAATTAGATTCAGTATTCTGATAAGAACAGCAGAATTCATTATATTACTGCCTAACTTGAAAAAATCATCTATGTTAAAATGAGGAGTTCAAGGAATGGAAATTGAAAGGACCGTTCATAAGGGCAAAGTACATTAGGATGTAATGGGGATAATTTTAATTTTGAAACATCAAATTAGAGTTTCAGTGAAAATTCACACTACAATATCAAAACAGATTTCGGTGAGAAAATAAAAGGTGTCATTAAACTGAACAGTCAAATATATTACTAACTAGGAAATCAGTATTCGGAACATCCAAGAAGGGAAACTAGAAAAATGTACACACTCTGCTTAACTATAAAATTATTATGACATTCCAATCAAATCTTGAAAAGTAATGTGACAAAAGCACAAGAAAAAATGCCAGAAGGATTGTTCACTGTGTGTAAGCAACAGCCTCACATAACATCTACAGGACAAGTAGAGCTGGTGGTTTTTGTTTGTTTTGTTTTTAAAAGAAGCTGTATCATCAGAAAATTTTGTTCTTGCAATAGGATGAAAAGAAATTGCATCGACATGTCTTAGGCCTCCTTAAACCTATGCAATGTCATTTAGCATGGGAGTGCAAAGGCTGAAAAGACCTGCAGGGTAGTCCTTCCTAGAGGAACAGTAAAACAATCTTAATGCCTAATGCTTAATGCTTAATTGTTAAATGAGAATCTGTTTGATTCTTTGCATTGCACACAATATTCAAAGAACTGAAATGGCAACATTGCCAAAAGTGCTGGAATTAACTAAATGGGAGTGATTATCAAAGCAAAACACAGTTCAAAGCATGGTGATCAGGGGAAATTGTTAGGAGGGAGAGGTGCACGTTAGTGCTAACAGGAGTAGCAGGCAGAGGGGCCTTCCTCATACAAGTTAAATTAGTGGACCAAATGATCTTTAAAGCACTTTTCTACCAGTAAGACTTGGACATTGATTAAAGTATTCTACAAAAGTAGAAAACAGTTCACATATAGCTGACTCTCTAAAGGAAAAGCCTGTGAAATACCACTGAGGTAGTTATACTTAAGGAGCTCTTCATTGCCCTGTTTATCTCTCTTTTCAGATATTTCTTTTTGCCTTTAATTAAAAAACAAAAACCTTCTTTTTAATACTTTGATTCACAATTTAAAATAGTGGAAAAATAGCTCATATTACCAGAAAAACTAGAGTAGTTTCCAAGCCTTATATGTAAGGATTTTAACTACTGGGGTTTTTTTCCAGAGACCTCCTTAAATCTAAGTCTCATCCTCATTACTATCACAATCCCAGCAAAAGGGGGGAGTAGGCGAGGGAGAGGCTCCCTTTGGGGCAGAAGGGCAACAGTGAAGAATTGCAGAAAAGTGTTGAACGAATGGGTTATAAGGTGTCTGTAGTCATAAATGTAAAGTAATGTAAAACACAGTCCTCCCATTATATCTGCAGTGGTGTGCCATGTTCCTGGTTTTATTGCTTGAGAAAGAGATCTGCGAATTATAATATGTTGTGCTCTGAAAATGTCACTTCAGTGCTGAGTAGCTATCAAAACAGCAAATATGACATTAAGAATTATTAGGAAAGGAAAAGAGAACAAAAGCAAATATCATTGTATCTCTGTGTGAAACGATTGCCTTTATCTTGGTTCCTGTATGCTGTTCCAGTGTCTCAAAAAAGGACAAAACAAAGCTAGATAAGGTACAGAAAAAACCAGCATGAATGATCAAAGGTATGGAAGGGGTTTAGTACAAGGACATGTCTAAGTAGATCAGGACTCTTCAGCCTTGAAAAAAATTACTGATGAGGGGGAAGGCAGGAGATGAGATAGGAGGTTATAAAAGTGAGTGGCATGAGGGGACATAAAGAGGTTCAGTGTTTCTCATTATTAAAGTATGAGGAGTGAAATTATGCTGTGGCAGATTCAGAACGTGCACCTATCACAGTGCATATAGTCAACTTGCGAACAATACTGATTTTGGCCAAGGCTTAGAAGGATTCAAAAAAGCAGTTTTACAAATTCATGAAAAGATAAATCCAACAAGGCAACTATGTAGGAAATTTACCTCTACCTCATAAAGCCCTGGCTGAAAACATCAAGGATATCTTAAAGGAAATACCACTGTTTTAGTCTTCTCCAGGCACCTACAGGATACTAAGTTGGAGGTATATTTGCCCTACCTCAGTGCAAAAGTTCTTAAGTTATGGACTTGGCCTGTGCTGGCTCTGAAGTCATGGATGGAGGAGGAATACCCTTCTTAGAAACTCTGGATGTAAACCTGGTTACAGCTTCTGCAGTCTGTGCTAGGAGATGAAATAATTTAAATCATTTTCTGTTCTTCTGTAAAATATCATTGGGCTGAATAGTCCAGCTTGAAAATTTTTGGAGAAGGGGCAAAGCTGACTGCTTTGATTGTGTCTTAGAGTGTGGGGTTTTCAGACCATGAAGGTTCCAAATCCTTATGGCTTTTCTAGATTTCTTTCCTTGGCTTTTACAAAGGAACTGCAAACAATTTGTTTCCATGTTTTATGCAATAATAAGAGTGCTTACATGGGTCATGACTTGTGAAGATGCACTGGCTAAGGTGTTTTCACCTTGGCTTGTTTCTCTGCCAAAAATCATGCATTTTAGAGCCAAAATAGTTTAAAATGTAGGTGGAAGAATATAGACAACCTCTGAGACAGAGTCTAAAAATAGGGATTAGTTGGTTTTCCTTTAGTCATGAACCATGAGCTTTAATACTTCAACCATATATGTATAAAGGTTACTGTGAATTCAGTCCTTTGGCAGCTGAAGGAATGCTCTTTGCCACTCAGCAGACCTACTATGGGAGACACTTTGCAGGCAGAACTTGTCTTGCTTGACTTCTTTGTGCTGACCTGGGAATTTACTAGATGTTTGCTGCACTGCTTTGTCTGAGACAGTACAAGAGAGAGGCTCTTTTTATTGTGTGATATTTTTATTTTTCTGAACATGAGAAAGAAGAAAAAAAAAAGAATCAGCAGTTTATCTGAGACAGCTTCTCCTGTGCTTGTCTTGAGAAACGCAGGGGACAATAAAGTGAATAAAACTACAGTGATTTCCTTCAGCACTTAAAAATGTATTTGCTGAATTTATGAATATTTGTGATGTTGGTCCCCTCAGGGGAACTTACAGTAAAACTGGTAGTGATTTCCCACCTTGTAGCCTATCAGTGAATATGGGGTTGGGAACAAGCTCATCTTAAGAGCACATGCAGTCAGGTATAATGCAAGAAAAACGTGGCTTTTCCTTTGTTTCGGGTTCTTTGTCCTGTAGCAGAGCTCTCCCTGCTCTGTGAGAACAGAGGATGAGTGCTGCCCATGGCTGTGCCCAGCTTTGGGGTTTGCAGTGCAATAGAGAGGTTAGCAAGCTGGAAGAAGTTCAGCTGAGAACAGCCAGATGTTTAAGGGGCTGGATTGCACCTGAGAGAGCTGAGAGGCCTTTTTTTGCCTGAGCAAGAGAAAGCTAAAGGGGAAGTTGCACAACGTAAGGGCTGGTTAGAGAGAAATGCAGCAGGACTTGAGGATCCACCAAAGCTACAGCAAGGAAAATTCTGTGTCGTCATAAGAGAACTTCTCAGACCGGAGGGTGATCAAATGCTGGAATAGGTTGCCCAGAGAGACTGAAATCTTCATCCTGAGAGATTTTCAGTACTTGGCTGGACAAACCCTGAGTGGCCTGACCTAACTTTGAAGATGGATTAATCTTTGAGGCTGGTTCTTCCAGTAGGAGACTGGACTAGATAATTTCCAAAGGTTTCTCTCCAAGCATTAAAATTGTGTGAGTGTATGAGCCCATCTGAGGCCCTTTGTGGCCTGCAGAGAGTAGGCAGTTGTTCTGTGATTTTAAATCAATTTATAAAGCTTTGTGTATTATTGGGGAAAAAACCTTTTATTCTCTAGTTTCTGCCTCTCCTTGGCAATTACAGTGTTTCTCCTGGTCAGTTTTAAAAGTGACTTCCCATAAATTATTACCACATTCTTTTGTATATATTCTCTGTTGAAGAATATTGACCTTGTTTATCTCTCTTGGCACATGAATGTCGGAAACACACAGATTTTACTTTTGTGTTTTGTGAACTGCCATACATTCTCTACACCACAGGCTATCTACCCTATAACATTTTTTTGTACCTGTTTGACAAACAAACATGTTCTGGTATTTTTAGTTTGTGTGGATTTGTTTTTCTTTTTAATATTGTAGTTTGCAATAAGAGGGATCTATTCTGAAAATTATGTGGATACTTCTAGTGTAGTCGAGTAGTTTATTGCAGAATCTTTCCATGAATCAAAATTAGGCTGATTGGTCTGTCATTCCATCAGCATTCCCTTTTTGTCAAGAGACAAATGCTATATTTGCCCTTTTCCAGTCCTCTGGGACCTCCCCTGTCCTCCAGAAGCTCATAATGATAATTGTTAGTGATTCAGAAATCGTTGTCTCGTTTCTCTAAGGTGAATTTAATAGAGCCCAGCCAATTTGAATACATTCATCTTACCTAAATATTCATTAATGTATTCTTTATATCCTTCAGCTTGCAATCCAGTTTTTTTCTCTAAGTGGTTTTGAATGGCTTGTCAAGATTTACCAGTTTTTGAAGGCTGGTGTGAAGGAGATATTAGATAATTACATTTTACCTTTCCCTGCATTGTTTTCTCTCCCTTTCTACTACCACCGACTTGCTTATTTTATTTTATTTTGTTTTTTTTATTTATTGGGTATTTTAAAATTCTTCTTTTTGTTCATTTTGTCTCTTGCAATTTGAAACTCACTTTATACTTCAGTTCTGTTTTATACCCTTTTTCTCTATGTTCTTCCTTTGTTATATGACCTTGGGTGTTTTTTTTTGGTTGGTTTTGGGTTTTTTTTGTATGATTACTTTTTGACAGCCAATCGTTGAAGGTTTCCAAGTGCAACAGACTACTCTTTCTGTTCTTTGGTACAATTTGTGCATTTAACCTTCCTGCATAAACTGCCAGCGTACTTGCACATGTTTATCTTCAAGCTATCTTTCTAAACGACCATTAACCACTCCCCAGAGTTTGCTGAAATCTGTTGGGTTTGATGGTGATAGTGTGATGGGAGGGTGTTTCTGTTTTATCTTTGTAGCTGTTATATCTCATTTTTCTAAAAAATCAGTTTGTGACTGCATTCCCCAAAAAGACCATTGTTAATCCCTTCTTTCCTCTTAGCACCGAAACTAAAATAACCTCTCCATAGTAGCTTCTTCACTCTGAAATGACAATTTGCTTCCAATGTGATATTCAGACAAGTCTTAGCTTTAACAGGTGGTATCTAAGTATTTAAAGTCCCGTCATATCTCCTTCAGATGATTTTCAAGTTTCTCATTCACAAAAAACAACAGCTTTCTGCCAAAAGAAAGAGATGTACTCCTCACTTTCTGGCTTAGTTCAGCACATCTGCTCTTTTCGTTTTTCGGTTTGCACCCACTCCCCAAGAGTTTCAACAAACTCATTTTAAAAATCTGTTTCTGTATTTTATAGCATTTATATGTGTTCTTGAAACAAAGGACAACATTTGCCTTTTTTTCCACTGAGAGAGCTTGCTGAACAAGTGATACCACACCAATATTCCAGTCCTGTGATTTGCCTTATAAAGCTCTGCCATGCTGAGCTTTATGTCTTCACTTGTGAAAAAATATCATGTTCTTTTTGCTTTCTTCCAGCTCATGTTCACCAGGCTGTCATGCCATTCTTTCTGCATGGCCAAGGAAACTTAGTCATTTTTGGTTTTGACCAATAAATTGCATTCTTGCAGAGTCTTAAGTAACTTTTGCAGCCACTGGAACATTTTTGCAATACTATCAGGTAACAGATTTCAGGCATCTGACTTAGCTACATTAGGATCTTTATTCTGCTATTCCTGTTGGTGACAATGTGGCCCAGGTGTTACTTGGCCATGCCATGCGCTGTGAGCTTTTTGCAAAGTACCTTTTACTTTTGGGCACAATATAATACTGGTGTGCATTTAGCTGTAGCTCAAGAGCTCTGGTCTTCCAATCACAGCCTCTTCTTGTGCATTTCAAATTTCCTGATGAAAAAGTAATTTTTGTAGATCTTCGTACCCTTTCATCCATGAACAACTTAGTTTCCTGCAAATTTTCAGTCTGAAAACTGAGTAGAACACTCTCCCAAAGAGAATGTCAAGGGTGCACAAACATGTTTTTTGTCTGAAGAAAGTTACCAGAACTCAATGCATCAGGCACAGTTCTTCAACTGTCCTTCCAACAAGATTTCCCCTTTTGGGCTAAGAAATTTCTCAGTTTTTAAATGCTTGTTTAAATCTTTTGGGTCTCTACAAGGCCAAATAGTTGGTTCACTGATTGGTTTGTTCTCTTCTCTGTTATTGTACCCTTTCTTCTTCTCTTCTGTGTTTGTAACATGTAAACACTTGACCTTCTCGGGGTTATTTCGATGTTCCCTTAAGGTGGCAGCAATGTTTCTAGGTTGTAAAATGGTTGAGTGCTTTCACTCAGCTCTCCACAGTATTTATAGAGTCCTTCCAAAGGTATAAGGTGTCTACAAATGTTTTCTCAGCTGTTTTGTTCTTTCCTAGTGATTACATGCTTTTGAATAGTATAACATTAATACCATGAACTTCTATCCCATACTGATAAATATGTGTCCAATACTTAATAAAAATAAAACCTGGGCAGTAAGTTCTGCTTTTCAAACACTTAGTTTTCTTGATTTCATTTTCCCTCTGTTTAATTCTACTCTTTTCTCTTGTTTTATGTTCTCTTTTTTTTTTCCCATTGGTAGTGTAATTAACTATCATGCTACCCCCAATTGTGTCCTCACATCCAATTAAAAATTGGCAAGCGCCCATATATTTCTGGGCTGCTGATCTATTTATTTTCCACTATAACATTGTCTTTTCCCCTTGAAGTACACCTAGTTCTGATACATAAGACTTTTTTCTCTGTTAGGATTAGCTAATTGAAAAAAGAAGGAACACTCAGGGTAAATAAAAGACTCTACCTGGCAAGTGAAAAATAAAGTGAAAAGAAGTAGCTGCAATTCTCCATGAAAGTACAGAAAAATTGGAAGCTCTTTTCCATCTCCTAGCAGAATAAAACCCTGAATAAACTGGAGAAGTGAGGCCAGAGCCCTCTGCCAGAGAAGCTCTTCTACCATAGATGGCAAGATTAAATAGGCAGTGGGGCTTGGATATTGCTACAAAATCACAGAAAGATTTACATGTGGTTTTAGTCACAAACACAGAAGTTTCTTAAGCTCAATAAACAGAATTTTATTTCAAAACAATGAAAGTACACATATAAAAACAATTCCTAATTCTACATCAGAATGTTTTAAGCAGTATGTGGCCATTCTGGCAAGTCTATCTGCAGTGTGGGAACTACAGGTACAGTACTGCCACTAAAATTATTGTCGTGGGAAGAACAGTAATTCTCTCAGTAAAAATTGTCAGAAAATTACTGTCTGGTATTAACTGTAAAATGCGTTTTTTTAGTTGTTGAAATTGTGGAATTAGGGGCCCTTATCATTTGCCTTTCTGTTATATGAGTTAATTTAAAGTCATTAATGTAGATTGGTTTTTGAATTCAAAATCCACAGAGAGTGCTGTTTTTTACCTTAGGTGTTAGAGGCTGCTAATTGCTGCAGAATAAAAATCCATGTGGAAAAATGGGAACATTAACAATTACTTATTTATCTAATTTTTTGCCAGCTTTTATCCTTCTGCTTGGTAGAAAAAGCAATTCATTTTTTATCAAACAGCCAAGCATCTTTAGGCTTGTGGTAATGCAACACAGTCACAAGATTCATCAGATTGTCAGGCTTCTGAACCTTAGCTGCATTCGAAGAGCATTTAATAATTCAAAAAGGAAGTTTTCTGTATCTTTGCAGCAAAAGTTGAGGTCCCTACTATTAAAGAAGTATTCAGTATGTGAAAGATTGAGTTTGAAATATTCCCTATTTAAACATTCATTGGATCAAAGCTACAAATAATTTTATTTTAATTTCTTCTACCAGTTATAATATGGGATCAAATTTCTAACTATATCCTTTATTTGATACATGTTAGGTTTTTAGAAAATTTTGTGCATGTATCAGATGATCCTGCCAGTACATTAGGCAGCATGTTTCAGCCTCAGCTGCTTTTTGACACCAGAAATTGATAGTTGTTAGTACCTTCCTGCATTCCACTATCAATTATGCAGACATGTTTTCCCGTAACAAAGCCAGTCACAGAGCATAATTTGTGAGATAGGAATAATTTCAGACAGAATCAGCAGCCTGCTGTAAAGCACTTTTTTTGACAGCATTGTGATCAGCACTAGACCAAAAATGCTTTAAAGCAATGGAGTACCCTGCACTCCTTGACTCAGATGAATGTGGTGTGACTGGGTCTGTGCTTTCGTGAGCCTGTGGCAAATGGTCTGCTCTGAGTGTCAGAAGCTGAGAAGGAGAAAGTAAATATGGGTTAACTATGAATATCTGCAGAAGAAATCATGGTTTTCTGAGAGGGAAGTTTAGTTATTTTCACTAATATGCATAGACACCTGGGAGTTGAACTCTCTTAAACTAGAATAAACATGGAATAAGTGAATATGCCACTTTTGGTGAAATACTTGTGTTATTGGAGTTGCAAATACTTTATCAATATATGTCCCCTCAGGTATTCTTTCCTAACACAGCATGGAAGTAGCTTGCCTGTTACACTTCAGAGGAGACACATGGGTTGTCCCTATCAGGTTTGCTCAGTGCTGGAGAAGACAGTGACAAGGGACAAAGCTGGAAGAGTCACTCCCGTAACCTGCAGGTCGTTCCCAGCTGCCCTTTTTCCTATGGGAGTTTTCTTCATGTCACTGGAAGCACATCTGCCACGGAATCAAAACACAGACACTTTAATCAGGAGGCAGCTGTGCTGCAGGGGAGCTGGTGATGAGCCAGTGGGTGTTTGTGTGTTGCAGCCCACATTGAGATGAATACCTGCTTTGTAATAAACCCTTGGAAGTCTGTAATGTGACATGGAGAAATGAGTGTGTCTGCACTTCGTGGTTCGTCCAGGTCACGTGGAGCTTGCTTTCCAAGGCATAAACATCCCTTAACCTCAGCTGGAGACCACATTGCAGCCCCAAATAATCTTCTGCCAAAACTGGATGTGTTTTTCAAACGTCAGAGGTACTGTGAATTCTTCAAAAGCCTTGACACAGCTGTAGCAAACAACTTAATGTCTTTTATGGCTTATTTCCTCTTTGAGCATGAAGGTACTAATTAATGTTTGGCACACTCATTCTTTTGCTTCCTAGTAGTACCTTTCCCCCTCCAAATTTGCAAAAACCATGCGTATTCCTGGCTTCCATGAACTTCATTGTTCTGTTAATTGAGAATGAACACAGACCTTTATTTTTTGAAGTGTTCACTGTTCAGTTGCTCTTAGAGAAATAAATAGGTCTCATTAGATTTTTCTAAGATACCATAAAAATCAATAAACATAGTAATATCCCATTTGTGTGCTCTTACCTCCTCAGTAAATATGAAGGAGTTTAAACATCTGTAAGAAACGGGAGTTTTTAACCATGTGGGAATAAAATGCTGCCATGAATGAACTGAATGTTTGAAGGTTATGTTATAGTTTTCTACAAAGTAGCATCTCTGTAACTACGGATGTATATAAATACTTGTTTTTTCAGGAGTAAAGGCATTAATTTTGCTGAGTATGTCTTAAGTACATTTTTGACTCATACACATTTGGTCTTCTTATAACTAATCTGATTTTCAGCCTCCATTGACAGGCCAAGTCACCATTTACTCCATGAGCTTAATATATAAAGACATGTTCAGCAGTGTCTGGGAAACACTTGACCACAGGAGTTATGAGAACCATCAGAAAGGCCCCATGGAATGATGGTTTTGGATCCGTTATATCCCTCAAGGGTATATAGAAAACAAGGCAGTGACAACTAACTAAATATAGTTAAAATAATATGGCCTCATTTCTTCTGTGAAGATGGTCTAACTGTGCAATTAGGAACAAATAAGTAGTGACATTACCTATGAGACCAAAACGATGGTTTCACAGTATCCCCTAAACCCATATAACAGAAAAATATTATTGCAAATACCATGTATACATATAGAGAGTGCATACATGGAGAGTGCATATATATTACCCATATAGAGAGTGCACATATGTATGTCTAGGAATGTTCCTAGATTAACAGGTCAGTATTAGTTAATGAGCTATAGTTTTGTGTTTATAATTGTCTCTAATATCCTTTCTGAAAACTTTTTTTCTTACTTTTTGTATCTGTGCCATTCCATTATTTATTTTGCATGTTGTGAAACTGGTTGGAAAATTGTAATAACTCTATAAACCGTAGTTCGGTAGTTTTTTTAAATACTTGTTTGTGGAGCAGCATCAGGCAATAAAAGAAAATTATATTCTTTGTATGCAAACAGACAAGTTATATATATGCATATATATAAAAAACCAATTTTGAACTTAATTAAGACATCACCTCCGCTTTGTGGAACTTTTTTCCTTTCTAGAAGTATTATAATTTTTTCCAAGATCCTGAAATTTGTTAATTTCTTCTCTCTAGGTAGACTTTAATTCTTTCTTATGCAAGCTAAACCCATTTTTCATTAAGTAACTTTAATTTATAAATTTCAAACTGATGTAATTCTTTTCAGTGAACTTCCCTAACCTTAACCTAAGTAATCACAAAACCTTTAGTGGATGGGAAGGAAAGCAAAAATTTCGGCCTCACCTAAACACAAAAATCGGATTCTTATATTTGTGTGTATTTCTAAATTGATTGTTGGGGATATTGAAGGTGATCTGTTAAGGGAACGCTGTGGTGATGTTTCCCTGTGTGACAAGGAAGGGCTCACCAGAGCATGGTTGGTTGTGATGGACAGGCTCACTGATACTTACTGGAAGCATAAAAGGGACAACGTGGTTAAAGACCATGCAGGGATATGAATGTTTATCCTGGTGATTGTGTTACAGTGTGAAAATAGTTGGCTACACTTAAACCAGCTGCAGGAGCCTGGAGCTCTGTGACATCAATTAGTTCGTTTTCCTAATGAGCTTGCATTGCTGTGGTACCTGCCTCACTCTATTTCAAGGCCAGCTTTAGTTTGCCTTCCTGAAGAGTGGAAACTGAAAGCAGTAGCAAGAAAAGATGCTGTTACATGGTTCTAAGCCAAACAAAAATCCAATTTTAACTCTGGCCTATTCTAACTGCTCATTAAGTTCAAGCAGTTTCCACTTCAGTGGCCCATACATGTTGAGTACTTGATAATCAGCTCTGTGACTGAGCTAGGTAATTACTGAAGCAGTGATTTTAGGGTTGGGGTTTTTTAATATCTGTGAGTATTTTTTGCAGTGAAATAGTCTCCTGCATATATAATTTTGGCATGGCCATATTATATTTTCTCTCGTAAATTTTCTTTCACATATTTTTAGGATCACTCCTAGTACTTTCAGGAGTTTATGAAAGATTACTGTCTTCTTTATTTCAGCAAAATGGAGCAGCATTTAGTAGACACAGGAAATAATCAATCAATCAATCAATCCATCCATCAATCAATCAATCCAGCTTCTGTTTTTGAAATGTAGGTAACTGTGTAGCAGGTTTATTTGTGTGTTTGTATGTGTCATTACCACTCTCTTCTGTAAGCAGTAGGAGCTATCAGTGGTATCCTTGTATAACACTGGCTATATATTCTTCCTCATTCCTGTTAAATTCAGAGATTTAACAGAGTACAGCATTTAACTTACGCTAAACCTAAAAAAATTGTTAGCTAAAAATGTCTCTTTCAAATTATGCTAAATGACTATGAATTTCTGCCATTAATAATGAAGTTTTGAATATAGGTAGTACCTCACTTTAAAATCCATAGGTCACGTCATAGCTGCAGGCAGCACACAGGCAGCTACAATGTTCTGTTCCTTTAATTGCTTTCATTAAATACTTCTGAAATTAATTTGAAATATTTTATAATACATTGAAGTTAAGAGGTGATTATGGATGACCTTGTACCAGTATTTTCATAGTAAATGAACTTAAAGTCATCCATAGCAAAGCACAGGTAAATTTGATTTATACTGATGAAGCAACTCCTTCCATTATCAAAGATAAAGCAGGGTGACAAGCCAGGAAGTCAATATTGATTTACCAGTATATGAAAATAACAATAAAATAATTTTTAAAAGATTGATGTTGTGAGTCATTCTGTGTTTACAGGCATTGCTGATAATAAAAGTTGAAATAAATTGTTATTTTTTAAATTAAAAAAAAATCTTCACATTTTCTCAAGACTGTTTTGATGTAGTCAAATATTTATTTCCTCCCACAGATTTAAATATAAGAATTTAATAGCTTTTTCTTTTTGATACACACCATTAGACTCTTTCACAGAAGTAATTTATCACTATATATTTAAATAATGAGTCAGCAAGTCCCATAGGAGAAATGAACCTCTCTAATGGGATACTTGTCCATTTTCGGCTTGTCCGATATATTCTATATATCCAAATTTAGCATAATAAGATTTAAATTCACACAACAGATGCATTATGAAAGTACATACATGTGTGTTTATATTGGGCACACAAATGTTTTGAGAGATCCTCCAGTAATTTCATTATTGAGTTATACTATAGACAGAGGTTTAGCCAGATGTCTAAATCATCTATATCCTGTCACATAAGACAATCTGCAAGAGTAGTTCTAATTAACTGATTATAATGCAAACACTGTTTTCAGACTTTCACATTAGACATAATTTCTAAAATGTAATTATTTTTCCATTGTCTATTGCAGAAAATATATCAACCATACTGCTTAGCTTTGCTTAGTTGGTATAGCCATAATTAAATCTTTGATTATTTTCATGACTATACGAAGTCTTTTCCTTGATGAATCCTTTGAAATGTACTTAAATGAATAACTAATTTTCCTAGAAAAAATAGTTCTTGCCTTTTCAAAAATAGCAACAATTTTAAGCCTTTAAGAAACTATAAGAAAGAATTTCAGCCTTTGACTTCAAGCATGAAAGAATAAGTAGTGTTATGAGAAGGTACAAAGTCAATTGATGAGCAAAACAGACCTTCTCTGTTCAAAATTAGACAACCTGAACATGGTTAGAAGGAAGGTAGTACCCAGGAAGTAGGGGGATGTCGCTGTTTTCCCCATGGACAAGTAGAGAAACGACACAGAGTCCAGGTGCAGGGGTACAAGGAAACAAGGCAAAAGCCCCCCTTTAATAATTTCTCAGAAGGCTTTTATATGTTAGTTCGCAAAAGTGTATGAAATGGCATAAGGTAATTGGTTTTTGCCATCTACCCCTCAAGGGGACTGGTCAAGTTCTAAGACACCCATCTCTGGATGTTTTTCTAGTTAGAACCATAACAATTCTGCAAAACAACCTGCAGCTGCAAGAAGTTTATAAAACGGTAACATTGTTTTGAGTTACTTGCATGGGAAAGGCAGAACTTTCACAAAAGTGCTGCAGAGAGCTAAAGAAATTCTCTGCTGAAGCTTTTTCAGCATCCATAGGGGTAGAGAAGAGAAGGGATGAAAAGTGCTCAGTTCCCTAATTTGTTTTAAATGGGAGGGCAAATGGGTGTGAAATATTGCTGCAGTCAGGAGGAATTTAGCCACAGATAATACAAAAGTGGTCATGATTTTTCCTTTTTTTGAGGAGCGATTCTGAATCCGGAGGATTACAGACTGGGCTGTGAATGCTTTTGTCACATATGTTTCTTCAGAAATTAGATTTCATTGCATTTGCCTTCTGTCTTGCTCATTTGCACACACACAGACATAGATGCAAGGCATTGGGAAGTAAAAAAACAACATAATTTGCCTTTGAGTGTTCTGTGCCATTTCTATATCTGATTCATTTGCTGAAATGCAGAACACTTACTGCCTTCCTGAATATTCTTGAGTTCTTCCTATCAGGCATAACAGCAGAAAGTTTCTTTCACATTTTTGCCTGTGGGTCTGCAGCATGGTTGTATAACACAGCAAAGCATCATTCAACATTTTGGTGAACTGTTCAGTATTTCAAGACTTTTATTATGGATAAAAGGAATATTAAAAAGAAGTAACTGCGGTAAAGTAAAAAAAAAAAGGACTCTGCAGTGATTTGGAATTCTAGAGCAGAGAATTAGTCTTCCAAACAGAATCCAATTCACTGGGGATGAGGAATCTATGGACTCTGATTTCAGCTGTTCAGAATTTTCAACTGACTTAGCAAAATCTTCTTGAGACAAGTCAGTTCTTCCTCTTAAAAGGCTTTGCTGCCACACTGTGGAAAAAATATTTATTCTGTTTTAACTACTGTTACAAATAACACATCAGCTGAGTTCCTATCTCTCCTCAGCATAAAACCCACACCTCAAAAAAGACAGCCAAAGAATTGTAAAATAAAAATACCATGGTGGGATAGTTAACAATCTAGTTTCAGTTTCAGCTTTGACCTTAGTTGCATATTGTAAGGCAGGAAAACAATGGTAATAATGGGAAGAACATTATTTTAATGAAGGACTGATAGAAATCAACAGAAGGATTTAAAAATGACAGGTCCAGAAAAATGATTATACAGAAGATATATCCAAAATCACTGTTATTGCAGATATTAATAAGCTAAAAAAAAAAAGTAGAACCAAAAGAAATTTTCAGATATGACTGTTCAATCCATATTTCTGTATTTTCTTTCAGTCTGGACTTATTCCTGCTTTTAACGAGCCAAGACACATATTTCTCCATGAGCAATGTAAAGCGTGTCTGAAACTCATGAATTCACCATGGGTAGTGTTGGGGGTTTTTTTGTTCGGATTTATTTTTTGTTCGGATTTTTCTTTTGTTTGGTTTTTTTTCGGTGTTTTTTTTTGTTGTTGTTTTTGGGGTTTTGTTTTGTTTGGGTTTTTTTGTTTGGTTTGGGTTTTTGTTTGTTTTTGTTTTGGTGGTTTTGTTTGTTTTGGTTTTGTTTTGGTGTTTTTATTTGTTTTGGTTTTGTTGCTGTTGTTTTGGTTTTTGGGGGCTGGGGGGGTAATTTGGTTTTTTTTTCTTTTTTTTTTTTCTTGACTGTCATTTCATTTTCAAAACTTTAATTCAATGCACAGAATGCTAGCCTGGTGTAATGCACCAGGGTAGTGCTTGATACAGATTTCATTACAAAATGCACTCAAGACTCATGAAGTACTGAAAGAGAATGCCATTTATTGGTGCTAATAGTAGAAGGGAAAAGAGCATAGTGTAGATACTCTTGCAACCCTTCAGATGGACTGATGGGTAAAATTCACCATATCATTCATGCCTTAAGCACTTGGATGGAATTTTTCTAGCAGGGAGCAATTCCATGCACTATTTCTACTGGCAGCAAACATTCACATGAGAACATTCTGCTTCACACCAAGATAGGCATAAGCACAGGCAGGTGGTGTAATTCCTGGTGCCGGAGGGGAGCTGCCTGCAGGCTCCTGGGTATGATCAGCTGGCGGAGCGTGTGCTCTGGCCCGTGCTGTGTGGGGGGTGGAACAGCTCCGCACCCTGCTCGGGTCACCCAGTACCATCATCTTCTCCATGGGCAGTGCTCTCCCCTTAGCACACCTACACTTGGAAGCTGGGGTGTAAGCACTAAATAATCTTACCAGTCTAGCTTAAGATGTTCTCTGTCTTCCTGATTTAAAAACACTATCTTCATTTTACATGGAAAGTTGATGGAGCAAATTTATGTGACAGGACATTAGGCAGTGCTGCAACTCCTGCCATGAATAACTATTAGACTTTAAATTCATGAAAAAAAGATTGTTCTCAATACGTTTTTCTTGCTGCCCTTATCACAGCTTTCATTTCACACGTTGCTATTTCTTTGCTTTCTACAGATATTATTTTCTGTCTTCTAGCTTCTTTTATAGTCATTTTTAAAATTGAACTTCCTGGCTTAGCAAAAGAGGAGAGGAGGAGTGCACTTCAGGCTATATGATGTTCTTCAGTGCATGACATGAAAGTGGAAATTAATAAAGAATAGCTTTTAGGCTTCCAGCAAGGATTGGCTCCATTAATCATAGGCTGAGACACAGTAAACAGGTGAAGCTGAAGATGACACAGTTGAGTTGTATTAATTCATAACACTTTCAAGACATTGGTATCTACACTGTTCCTAGGAGTTCGTAATAGAGGCATTACATACATGAAAACACAGAAGAATAATACAAAACCATGATGTGGTTTTGTATTATAAATAATGATGTAAATGTCTGGATTCTCAAACCTGGTAAATCTAGGCACATTGTAAACACCTCAGTATAGAAAGAGATAAACATACAATTAAATAACTGGGGTTTCATACACTTAAATAATAATGTATTTTATTTCTGAGATTGGAAATGTTGGAACCAGATTTGACCACTTAAATTAAAAAATCTCATAGCTGATTAAAGTTACATTTGTAAAAATACCCGTCTTACATCATTTTTCTTTTCTTTCTTTTTTTTTTTAAACTAGGGTTTTCACAAAGCTCCTTGGTGTTCGTGTTTAAAAATAGAATAAGTTTAACTGTCTCCTTAAGGAAATAAACTTAAGAAAACTGTGTTATACAGAAAAATTGTTCGCTGTATTACTAAGCATAAAACCTACTTACTATCTAGTGTAATGTTAAGTGATAAGAATAGAAAAAGAGTTCATGAGAAATTTTTTTGAATGCAGATTTTTGAAGAGAAAGGCAAAAGCTAAGGGAAACATTTGAAGTAGTTATTTGTGTATCTCAGTATGCATGCTCATTAAAAAGGAAAAAGCAGAAAAATTGATTGGTGTTAATTTAGCTACCAGAGAGATTCCACTCACTTTTCTATAGTTAGAAAAGGTAAAAATAACATTAATCTTTGTTTATTGTGAGCATGTGGGAGACACTCAAATGCAATAAGTGCACTTTTCACATGTTTCCCTCAAGGTTAGGTTTTTTATGGAAAGAGGTTTGGAACAGAAGGTATTTGTCAGTAAATCAGCTGTTGTTTTGATGAATTTTTCTGGTTCTCTGTCTCGTGACTAGTTCATATGATAATCATACACGTAAGGTATATAGAAACACACTATCCTACCTTCAAAGACATGGGTAATGTTAGTTTTGGAAATAAGACAGATTTTACATGGAAGAAAACCCTAGAAATCTGGTGGGATTTTCCGGGAAAAGGGAATCTTCTGCCTTGAATTTTTTCTTCTAATACCATGTAAGGGAAAAAAATTCAATTGCTCAATTATTAGCTGATATTACTGAAATAAATAATAAAATTAAAACTATATAGTTGGACGAATTGTAACCTTGCCATTAGAGCATGTCATATTTAATCGTTGTTTTAATTGTCTTAGTAACTCATTCCAGAAATAGTCATGTAGATCCTGTAATGTGAAAGTACAAGGTAATTTCCAAACCCTGATGAAGCATTTTAGTCAATCAGTCTGGCATTAATCTCCAGTACGATAACAATGGCAGTGTTCAGCTTTGCTGTTCTTCCACCAGGTGGAAGAAGTGGAGAGAAGAAAACTCGGCTCTTACAAGTAATTCCACTCGAAGGCCTCATTAGCAGTGCATGAATATGTAGTTATAGAGCATCCCTGCGACCCTTTAATTAACACTGGACAAATAAGAAATAAAAGAAGATTTGTCCTTCAATCCACACGCATTGATGAATTTTGCTTGAAAATTATTTTGAAAACAGGATTAGTTTGCATTTCCTAAAGCTCTTAGCGTTTAGGGTAGACTCAGTAATTAGAATATTCAATGCAGGTTACCTGTGAGGGTTTGTATGGCTGCATAGTCCAGCTGTATATTTTGCTTAGTTCAGCTTTCTTTTTTTTTTTATTTCCTTGATTTATTCCATTCCCTCACCAAAGAATTGCCAGAGCTGTTAATTGTGTTGTACTCAGATTTTGCTTGAATAACTGGAAGCTCACTTGCAAGACGTATAGCAGCATGAGGAGAATAGTGATGGGATTGGGTGTTTTTCTTTCTTGGAGAAGGTTCCATTTATCTCTAATATGGAGAAATCCTGTTGGCACGTGCTCCGTGTATTCACTTCTGTCTGCCATTGCTGTGTTCCCTTTTTTTTGGCCTGAAGACTGCCATTACCTAGTTTTTTTGGAAGCATGGGAGGTGATGACAAGAGAGAATTTTACACAATCAACAAGATGCATGGAGGGAAGAGCCTGACTGAGAATATTTGCATATGAAATATATCTGGACTGACTTCGAGAGTGGCAAGAAAGGTATTAATCATCTCCTGTATTAATCAACATAATCAATACTGTGCTTAATTTCTCATTCCACTTTCTTGAAATTAAGCTGTGCTGAGTACATTAAACAAACTGTGATTAAAGAACCAATTTAAATCACATTTAACACAAGTGATTAAATTAATGCTATACCAAAAATGCAAACTTTGATGCTCTGTTTAAAAACTTAACTTTGTAGCAGTTTTGGGACAGTAGTACAGAGCTGTGGGAAGGATGGAAGAGTGCATGAAAGGTCAACAGTTGATAAATTTTTTCTGAGGAATTTAATATAAATAGAACTTCATCTTACAGTTGTACTGGGGACTTACGCAAATTTGTGACAAACTTCTTAACATGGATTTGGGTGTTTTATAAAACATATGCATTCCTTCCTACTGCTTTCCCCGTCAATTTTATAGCCTCATCATTCCTTGAGTTTGTATCAGAAAGTTTGTGGGTCCTGAGGTGAAGATCAGCATAATCACCAGTTATGCACTCACTGAACCTGGGGTATATAGCTGAGCTGTTAGAGCTTAAAAGAATGTAGTTGATGTTTGCAGGAGTGCTAATCATACTCCTTACAGCAGTGCCTGGGAGCTAAGACCAGGATTCAGCCTTTGCAGGTACAGAGAAACCGGGGAAAGAGCTACCACTATAAACAGGCAAAGAGACAAGAAAAGCAGTCAGTTGGCTTGCAAAAAATCTCACTTTTTTTTCATTGGTTTTCAGGGCTCTGGAGGTGATATCTGTATCCTGTCTCTGGCTTATGGCAATTAAAATTCAGTGTTGTGTGTATAAAGAGAAGCAAATTATCTTAAAAATGTGGAATTCCAAGGGCAATCTAAAATGAAAATTATGCATAATACTTTTTCTCATGGAAATAAAAATACCCACTGATTAAAGCAAAAAACCTTTATGAAGTATTAGCATTTCATTCATTGGTTAAATTGGTACTATCATCACCATTCACTCTGAATCATATTTTCAGAACATAAGATTTTATGTTATAGCTATGAACATGACTATTTCTTCTTCTGTTTTTTTTTTGTATGACTTATTTCTGCCCTTCACAAATTCCTAATAGTAATGTTTAAATTTCTCTGGATCATAAACATTGCCTATACCTCCAGTATAACTTTTAGATTTTATAACTATTTTAAAAGTGGAAAAAATACTTATGTAGGGAACAAAATCCTAACGGGTGTATCCTAAGGAGTCCAAAGTAGACATAGGATGAGTTCACAGTCTGATTCTGTAAAGTTCATGATGACATAAAATAGGAAAAACTACTGATGATTTTTAAACCCCCTCCAAAAGTATTTAATAACCATACTCCTTATGGACTTCAAACAAAAAACCAAACAAATCTCAACAAACCAACCCCAAAACATATTGGTAGAAATATCTTAGAAAAGCTAAGAAAAGCTCTTTTGGGGTGGTTAGGTGGCTAATGGCAGCCAGAAATAATGAAAAATCAAGAGTTGCTACAACAGAAGCTCACATCCAGAATAATCCATTTCATGTCCTTTGGCTCCATTTCCTTTGGGAAAGACAAAACAGAAAGACATCAGAGAAGTTAGCTGGCTGTTTTTTCCCATAACCAACCTACAAATGGAAAGTTTAATTATTTTTCTGAGAAAAACTTTGTAAGATACTCAACCAGCTGGTTTATTCAAACCTTTCAACATGGACCTTAACTTACTCTTTTACATTCCCCTGTGAACTTTTACAGAGTTATTCAGGCAGAAAATGTGACATAGTAGTTCATCTTGATTTGCTTTTTTGCATAGTATTTTCACATCCTGTCTTACGATGAATCTAGAATGCTCATTTGATTTAAATAAAATGTAGGTGAATTTGACTTGCCCAGGAACTGATGCTTGGTAGTAAATAACTCCTCTGCATATCATAGGTCCTGATTGGTTTTTGGGTGTTTTTTTTGTTTTGTTTTTTTTTTAAGGAGTAGGGAAGCTTCCATTACTGAATGAGGCACAAACTATTTCAGTCAAAAAAAGCACAAGCTATCAAGCAACAAAAATGTGTCAGGGTAAAATTCTCAGATATGTGATCTTTTCAGGAAAAAGATTCTTTTTTCTTCCATTCCTCATCAAAGTGTTGCTTTAAATTTTTCTTTTCATTAGCTGTAGTGTTGTTTTTATTCCTTCTTGCATGCAGCTGTTCTTTTGCTTTGCAGTAATTATCAGTGTGTCAGTGCTTGCTGATGCATTTATTGCTTCCTTCTGCACAAATTTCCCAAAAGAATTTTCTATATTGGGAAAACAGCTGTTTCTCCCTGCTTCTGTTTGCATTTCATATAATTTCAATGCATAACTAGTCTCACACTAAAGTTTCTTTAGCAGAAATAAAGACTTATACAAAGTTTAGTTTAGTTTAGTACATCAGTTCTGTGGAGCAAGTGTGTGGAATGTATAATCTGTCTCTCAACCAAGAGCTTTAAAATCATGAGGAGCAAGGTAATGGCAGAGCTTCAGAGTTCTGGAATGCATTTAATTTTGTTTTAAAAAATTTGTTTTTGTCTGAATGTCTAAGACAGTTAAATATCATCAAGCATTTCCCCGCTCTGGTCTATGATTTGAGGGTGATTTTTTTTTTCCTGCAAAGCAATTTTAATAATTATGTATGTTGTAGAGCAGTACTGTTAAAGATGAAAGCCAGAAACGCTTAGACCTTGCCCTGAATTACTCTGTTGGAAAGCAAGGTCCTGAGGAGGAAATTTTCTGACATTTTTTCTTATTTCTTCTCTCATAATTCTCACACTCACCTGAAAAAACCATAGTACATCAGTAATAACTATCACAAATTCAGCTAGTTGGAGATTTGTTTCTGCTAGAGTGATGAGACCTGTGGATTTTACATCTGCTGACTTCTTTTATTAAATAATTGATCAAGTTTTATTATTTCTAATGGGTTTACTTCTTAGAATTGATGGAGCTCTGTTAGTTTTCCTGAGAGTTATGAACTCCCAGTTCCACAGAAATTACGGGCAAAGGAATTTGACAATTGCTGGATTTTCTTTTTAAGAAGCATCAAAGGACAAGGATTTGAGTATCAGTAAATTTCAGTTTTGTGAGCCCATATAATTTTCAGAAAAAAGAAAAGTTTTGAAAATATTAATTTTTTTAAAACTTTTTTTCCCCAGGATCTTTTAGCAGGGAGGAATGGATTCTACATTTTTCTATCCAATGCTACATCATTATCTATTCTTCTTTACTTCATTTTAGCATATACTACACTTTATCCAGGCTACTACAATATAAATGGCTTTTTCTATTTATATTTTCAGAATACTTGAACTCACATTTGAAGAAGATTGCAGGTAACAGTGCATGAATTAATTCAGATGCTGAGGATGTTTTGTTGTGTTGTATTCAAGCTCTCCCACTAAAACATGTCTCGTATTTCTGACTATGGATATTGAGCTAGAAAATCTGAAGAGCCCAGCATACTCATATTGTAAAGAGATGTGTGCTCATAGAAACCAGGTGGCAACAAGTGTTACCTTCTCTGGGTTTGTTTTCATAATCCCATCTCATTTTCTATACACTCTGATAGATGATCCCTAATGCAGTAAATGAGTATGAAGAAACAGAGCTGTGGGACAGCAGGTGAAGAAGAGTGTTACAATTAGGACTTTTACTGGTTTATTAAATAGGGGAGATGCAGTGGAGGTGTCAGCCTTTTTCCAGTTCATGTATGGAAGCATATAAGCATTGTCTGCAAGTTTGCAGATTATTTTAATTTATATCTACATATGCATACATATGTGATGTGTGTATCAAGTTAGACTTTGATATTATTTGTGACATATAATTATTATTTTTAATCAAATTATTGTTTTGGTTTTATTGTAAGATATTTTGAGGATAAGCAAATAGAATAGATATCTGCAGAGGATATTGAAATGCCAACTACTTAGACTTAAGAGCAAAATACTCGATTGTATTAAGTAAATTATTCACAATAATTTTCCTCCTCTGTATCAAGGTCCAGCATAGAGAAAGTTGACTCCATGATGGTGCTTAGATTTTGCTAGTACTTTTAGGAAGCTATGATTATGGGTTTAAGGCTTCTCATTGAGCAAGATTTCCTCAGTTTTGACTTTGCCATTTATAAAGTCATAACTAATAGAGAATAACAGCAAAACTGACTTCAGCAAGGACACTCTAGCAGGGAATTACAGACACAGTCACAGCTGCCAGGGCTCTGGTTCCAGGCAATCAGATGTCCTTGTCACACTCTGTGCTTCATGACCAGCAGTTTGGGTTGGACTATTCATCATGCTTGCAGCAGTAAATACTCCTGTTATATCACAGAAAACTTTCATTAAAAAAGCACAAGGTAGAGCAAAGAAAAAGGGAAACTTTAAAATGAAGTTATTCTAGCAAGTGTTTTCCAGGTCAGATAATGAAATGTTTCCAAATATGTTCATCAATATATAGGCTAAAGTTTTGTACATGTGCCTATATGTATGTGGCCAAAGAGGGGATGATTCAGGAAGAAGAACTCTAGTGAGGAGAGGGCATAGGGCACTTGTCATTTTTCTGATTTATAGAAACTCAGCAGCTATCACAGAATGAGAAAATAATTACTGTAACAGGAAAGATTCTGTCATGTATTAGGACTTTACCTTCCAAGGACACAGCTTTCCCAGAGACATGTTTTAAAGAGTAAATAATCTATGAAATCTCAAGTTTTCAGAAGATGTGCAAATACAGCTGCATTAAGGTCACATTCAACAGTGTTCTCTCTGTTGAAGAGGATTCTCAGGTACCTATAGTGGCTTCTGCTGATATCTGAGTGCTGGTATTGTCTTCCCCCTGCTCTTAGAGTGTTTTTTAAAAATATAAAGACTTTAATGATTTCTGTCCTTTTTAGCAGTTTTAGCCTGTTTTTTTTTTTCTTCTAACAGTTTTTTTTACATTTATAATCTTTGCTACTGTGCAGCTAAATGGATCAAAAACTACTGAAGCATTTGGGGAATTTCTTAAGAGATGAAAAGGTTGTGCTATGATAAAGTAGATTTCAGTATCATACACTTCTGGAAAATTTAGGTTAAATGAGACAAACCATCAGAATGTTCTCTTTTCCTGTTTAAGCAACATTGCTGCCTTTTAGGACTTGGTGTTTCAGAAATGTGTTTCACTAATGATTTGTCAGCAGAAAACTGAGACAGTGACATAAATCACCTCAAAATGAATAGGAGTCTAAGTTAGGTTTCTCAACAGTAAATTAATACAAGAAACTGTGGCTTGAATAATTGAAGTACAAGAGAACGTTCACTAAATAGTGGTATGGGCACTGAAGGAATGAATCCTAAAATAGCTGACATTCAATTATCCGTAAATACCACATCTTGTAAATTCATGGCTGAATGCAAAAGGATGGAGGGAAAGGATGAGAAAGGAGCATTTCCCTGCTTTATAGTATGTAACAATACAACCTTTGTAGTAAAAATCAAACTCTGCATGTAACTACACGAGTAAACATAACTTCCAAAGAATTTTGGACGTTGTACTGTTAAGTCTAATGGCATCTGAGCTCAGCTGCTGGCAGGGATGGTTTCATGATGGCAATATCAGCCCTCTTGTGCTACTCAGCAGTACCTGATTGACCTTGATCAGACTTGGGTTCGTGATCATATTATGTCAGTTTAGCCAGACAATCTGGATTTAGACTGGTATGTTTTCTCAGTCACCCTTTTGCTACCTGGAAGGACAAACGAAATCTGTTGTGATGAAACCCAAGAGCGATGGGGGCGCATGATCTAACCTTAAGTATGAGATTGTCAATTCAAGCCACCAGATTTTAAAAAATTTTTTCAATAAATGGATTAACAAAAAAGGCAGTCTTGACAAATACATTATTACTTAAGTAAATGAAAACCCATTGAAACATGTATGAGCAAAAAAGTAGAATACTGAATAAAGAGATAAATATAAGGATCCTTTTTTCACTAGGGGAAAAAAAAAAAAGATTGAAAAGATTAAAGCATAATGCTCCTTTAGCTCAGCATCCATAGTCTTTGAAGTGACTAATAATACTTCAAAACTATTCAACATTTTTCCCAAACTCCTCTAACTTAAAGGCTCTCATACAATATTCCCAGCCTCAGAATCAAAGCTCTCCTCTGTGTTCCAAACAAGCACTTCGTGCCAGGTCTTCAGTCTATTTCTTGAATTTGTGTCAATTCTTACTCCTCTCACATGTATTTTAAAACTTGCAGTCCTGGGAGGATGTTGCTCTTAAAATAAATGCTCCAGATCTGGCTTTCAACAGCAACACTGCCACACTGCTCATTTGTCATTATTATATTTTTGTTAGCCAGACAGATGAGTCAAAATTTACGTACCTAAACACACCTACAGAAACAAAAGAGGCTAAATGTATAGCAAGGCACTATTTTATGAGCTCTGTGCCTATAGAAAAACCAGTAGAAATTTTGGCATTTGCTGTAATAAAGCTGTATTATATCTTTTACCAACCAGTCTAAGTAATCCTTAAGACCTTAGTCCTAGGAATAATTTTGTTCAACCTCTTAAACTCAGTGCCTGACCAAAGAATGAAAACAAGTATTTTCTCTTTATTTAAGTTGGAAGCAATACATTTAGTATCAAATCTTCTACTTAGAAAGAGCTTGAGGCTTATTCATTTTTATAGTGATGCCTGATTTTCCATAAATTTAAATATACTTTTCAACTAGCTTTTTTTTTTAAATGAATAATAGGAAAAATAAAAAACAGTTGCTTAATTTTATGCCAAATTTAAGTATTCACCAAGAACAGTCTCTGAATAAAAGTGATGATAGTTTGAAATGATAAGATGGTGACTTGACTTTCATCAGAATCTTTGTATCTTGTCAGGTATCATGTCAGCAGAAATGTACACTCCAAATACGAATACTGTTATTTCTAATATTATCGTAATCTAAATCCACCCTTCACTTTTCCAAAACTATTAAAAATCTATGGTGCTTGGTTCAGAGATAATTATCCACATTTTTCATCTATCAATATATTAAAGAGATTTTTATCTCTGTAACTCTGCCATTTTTTTCAGGTCACTGAATATCTCAGAGTTAAAATATACTTGAGCCATTTTAGATTTCATTTTTCACTCCGATTTTATCCTCATTTAAATTGTTTCCATTAGTGTCCACAGCTGCACTGCAAAAAAAGATAAAGTTGGCAACATTAAGCAAAGATGTAGTAAATTGCCCTACATAAGTGTAGAGATAGAGAAAGGCAAAACCTGAAAAATAAAAAGTACCATTGATATCTAAGTCTGTGGTTTTCATATAAAAAGTTGTAGTTGGCTTTGTACTAATAGAAAAGTAGCTATAATGAAAAAAAGAAAATCTCTTTAATTTATATTTTGGAATCTTGGAACTTTACCCACTATTAAGTTATTGCACTAATATGATAGATTCATTTATGTAGGAAAAGAGTTCATAAAGTCATTCAGGGCTTCACCAGAATGAGAGGTCACCAAGCTGTCTGTGGAAGACTGTGCACAGTAGAGTTATGGAGCAGTGACATTCAGTGGTTTAAAATATCTGGTTGGATCAGCTTTGAACTGATGAACTGTGAGCTCTGGTGAGTAAAGGAACACTGGCTAATGGGTACAGTGCTTGTAATGAGAAGAAGTCTCTGCCTTAAATCTGTGGGTAAATGAGCTGTTCCTCATTCCTCAAGTTTGATAAAGAGAAATAAGCCATAGTAGGACAGTACAGATAGCTGGCCAGGACATCCAACCAGTAGAGTCCCAGGAAAAATCCACACAAGTGGGTGTCCAAAATACAAGGACTGAAAACTGGAATTTCTAGAGTAGATGACTGTCATGGTTTAACCCCAGCTGGAAATTAGTTACTGCACAGCTGCTCACTCCCTCCCTCTCAGCCTTCTCCTGTGCAAAGGAGAACCAGGGAGAAAAATAAAACTTGTGGGTTGAATTGAGAACAGTTGAATAATAGAAACAAACCAAAATGTTAATAATTAAGATAATAATAACAACAATTAATAATATTAATATTAATAATTGTAAAGAAAATGGGAGAGAGAGAGGTATAAAACCCAAGAGAAGTGTAATTGTAAATAAAATGTGAGATAGAGAGGTATAAAACCCAAGAGAAGTGATGCACAATACTACTGCTCACAACTCACTGACTGATGCCCAGCCCATCCCTCAGCAGTGATCAAGCCCCCTTCCAGCTAACTCCCCCCAGTTTATATACTGAGCATGGTGTTCTACGGAATGGAATATCTCTCTGGCCAGTTTGGGTCAGCTCTCCTGGCCATGATCCCTCATGTGCCTTCATGTGCACCTGCTAGCTGGAAGAGCAGGAGACACTGAAAAGTCTTTGATTTAGAGTAAGCTCAGCTTAGCAATAACTAAAACATCAATGTGTTATTGACATTATTCTCATACTCAATCCAAAACACAGCACAGCACCAGATAAAAGAAAATTAGCTTTATCCCAGCTGAAATCACGACAGAAGGAAAGGCAAAATTTGACCCAAACATTAAAAGATTGTATTCTGGAAGTCTTCAAGCTGTCACTGAAAATATTTACCTGATATTGGCAGGCATTCAGGTCACAGCTTAAGCCTTAGAATGAGATGTAGATGAGTCATGATCTTTGCATTTTATGTGAAGTAGTCTGTGAACCTTCATGGAGACTGACAGTGCGAAAATAGGAAAATCACAGCCTGACATGAACTGCAGGTAAGCACTGAACTTTGTGAAAGAAGGGTTCACTTTCTTCTTTATTCATCCAGAACATGATATGCCTAAGCTGAGCTAATGAAATAGCAAATGCCTCAATATAAAGGACAAATGAAAAGACTGAGAACCGTGTTTTTTCTTTTCGTAGCAGTTAAAATAGCCTCACAAAGACTTTCTGATAGCAGCTCAGACATTGTACTGACACCAGCAAGTCAGATGAGATTAAAATTAAATAACGAATGAGAATGAGAAGCAGCGTAGCAGAGCCATTCAACATGACAGAAGTGCAGCGTTTGAAGAAATAACACGCTTGAGTGATCCAGCAAATAACACTATCTGCTGGCAGTCAGCTGCACCGCTCAGTGGAGTTTGTGCTTTTGGTAATGAGTTTCCTTGGTGATTCATTGGCAGGTGATCCATGGAGGGAAACATGGAAGAATAGCACACAGGTCTGAGAAGCAGCTGGTATCCTCCAGTGATAAACACTACAGGATTGTAATAATGGTATAGAAGCATTGGCAGACAGAAAAGCCTTTCACAGCTCTAAAGGCATTGAAATATGGTAATTTTAGAAACAAGATTTTTTGCAAATGTTCAAACCATATGGTGCATCATATGTTTTACAACATCTGCTTGTCAGTTTAAAGAGAAATAGTAAATTTGTATTGCAAAATAATTTAGCAAGGTTTGCAGGAGCTGTGTGCAAATGGAAGGAGAGATATTCTGGAATCCTTAGAATACCCACAAAGAGAAATTTTAACAGGCTTCATGTTTTCAGTTGAAAAAAATAAAAGAGAGGTAGATGATTTTGAAATTATCAGTTGTCATGTTCTGATCACACCTTGACTGATTGTGCTCACCAGCTCTGGTCACGCTTTTAAGTGAAATCCAGTTAACTTTGTTTGCTACAGAAATAAAGTGTCTAGTATTCTTACACTGAATTCTTATACTTTCATCTCTAATTGGATGCATGTGTGCATTGTGTGGGGCATATCTTTGACTCGATAATGTTCGAGAA
This sequence comes from Rhagologus leucostigma, assembly GCA_013397725.1. NCBI lineage: Eukaryota > Metazoa > Chordata > Aves > Passeriformes > Rhagologus > Rhagologus leucostigma. The sequence goes on along the minus strand of VZTD01003639.1, from coordinate 3,001,459 downwards.
AATGTAATTTCATTCACATTAGGTGGAGGTTGAATTCCTCAAAGGTTACATTTCCACCTGCTTAAGGAAAATTAAGGATTGGTGGTGGGAAGAAGGCTGTACAGAGAGAAAAGCCACAAGAAAGAGGATCAATAAATATCACCCAAGAATGTCCAAATAGCTGCAAATTGCAATTCAAGCAAAAGTCTCATATTTGTCAACATTTTTCTGACTATCTAGAGCTGTGTTTGTCTTGATTAGTACACATTTATTTATATTCCAAATGAACATACTTGAGCACCTTTATCTGAGAATTTTAACATATCTAAGTTGATTTTTGGTATTGAGTACTTGATTCTATTTGTGCATACAATTGTTTTATAACAAACATGCAAGACTTAAAAATGTATAAATAACCCAAGTAGTCAGGAAAATAATTGTCAGTGCTCAGTTTCTGATAGAAAATTCTAAGTATTTCACTAAATATTTCAGATTAATTAAGACTTCTAAGATTTTCTTTTGTTTTCACTTGTTCATTCAATGTGGTTGAATATTAGCAAGGTGATGGTTTTCAATATCCCTTCTCATTTTAAGATAATAATAATAATAATCCAATCTTTTCTGTACTAATAGGGGTTAATCTCAGGGAAAATAAAGTAAATATCCATTTTTAATTAATAACTGTATTCTTTTATATTTGTTTTATATAAGTAACATTTCATATTTGGTTTCTCACAGTCTCCTTTAGAAAATTATAGGCTTAGAAGTAGTAGTCTTGTTGCCCATGTTTATGGCAAAGAAAAATCTTCCCTACAATTTTTTTTTGAGTCTTTGTCGTGGTTAGTTTTATTGCATCCATGAAAGATACCACAAGTTTCTTTTAGCTCTTTTTCACAGCCATTATTTTTTTCAGCTGAATCCTCTGTCCCACTTCATAAGGCAGCCATGGCAGCCGGCACTGCTGTGCAGCAGATAGGATGGAATATGTACCCAGCAGCCCAGGTTGCTCTGGATCTGAAGGAGGGAAATCCAGATAATTATGGGAAGTTCAGACTAGGCTTTTCAATTTCTACCTCATATCGAACCCACAGCTTTTCTCCACTCGTACTCCACTGCACTACCACGTGCAGAAGGGGGGTCATGCGGCCCACTTGGTGGTCTAGGTCAGGCAACCAGTGCTTCTGAAAAATAAGGAAGAGGGAAAAATTGTTCCAGCTGGGCCATCCCTGAGCCATCCACCTGCATGAACTGTTGTGCCAGGAGAGTGGACAGGGAGGATGAGAGGCTGAGAAGGGACCCGAGACAGGAAGGTAGGGAATCAAAAGGTGCTAACACCAGAACAGCTTTAGGAGTGAAGAGGTGATTGGTTGCTTTATGATAAGCCAAATTTGTGTGGGGGTGACGGCTGTGTTAGATTAGAGTGGGCACAACATCCTAGGCTGATGAATTAAAGGATTATTTTTACTTTAAAATAGATTATAAGTGTAAAGTCTCCTTACATCCAGCTGATGTCAGTAGTGTATCAAATATTTTATTAGGCAGTAGTTGTATAAAATATGACTAAAGAGAACCCTTTGAAATCTTACTGCAGTATACAGCCAGTATTGTCACAAATGATGCTCTTGTTTATTGTCATAATGTCAGCAAAGAGTGAGTGGGCCATCAAAACTAGAATCACTCTGTTAAGATGTATTTTCATCTACCACTTTCATGTCTTGAAAAGTACTGCAGTTGTCTGTATTTGAAGAAAGTGTCTCACATCTTATGCTGATCTTAACTTTCTAAATAAAACCTGTGGGGTTGTTGAGATTGGTATGCTCACTCATAAGAAAAAAACCCAAAAACAACCCAGGGAATCTTGGCATTTACACTTAAATTGCACATCTTGTATGTGGGATGTAACACAAGTTTGTGTTTCCCTACACCAGACCGTGTGTTATGTTGCGCTTCTAAGCGTTAGATGATGCTGTGAGTTAATGGCACTCAAGAGTTTGATAGTAGAAACTAAACGTGCTCAACACTCAGCATGATCCAAACACTAAAAATTCATGCCTGTGCTTGTGTTCACATATATAGAAACATTATTACAGGCTTTGATATTGCATTAATATAAACTTCCAAAGCAAAGTGCCTATGCTTTGAAGACAACCCGGAAAGTCTGGCTACACTTGTTATTGTATGGAACTTCAAAGTCAAAATGAGTAGCAGGAGGTGTTTCACAGACTGGTGGGGGAGCAGGCCTTGTGTCCCACCATGCAGAGGACTATTAAACAGGCTCAGGTGCCTTGGGAAACACACCTTGCCTTGCAGCCTGAGTTGTACCTTCACCTTCCCCAGAAAAGCAGTTTATTTTGTACACTGGATCAATTCCCAGTTTGGTTGAGCGCAAGTCACACGCAGCTGTGCTCACACACAAGGGAGAGATGTAGTGGTGGGCGAGTACAGGTGGGTGGGTGAAGGATCAGAGGTGTTGCCATGTCACCTAGTTATGTTGTCTTCACAAATACAGATAAAAGCACAGGAACATTCATATTTAACTATTTAACATTTAAGACGCCTGTTTAGAGAACAAGACAAAGCAATGTGGCAAAGTACCAGCCACTGTAAGGACCTCAGCACCTTGTCAGCTGGGTATCATCAGTGTGGTCTGAGCAGCATGAACACAGCTAGGGATGCTCCGGCAGCTGTGGGCAGCAGTGGGTGCTGATCTGTGCACATCTGTACAGAAATATCGTGTTTATGTTTGGTTTGTAGACCTCTCATTCAAGGCTACAGACTATTTAGTTACTAAAATCTGTTGAAAGCCAACAGACCCCTGAGTCTATCACTTTGTCCCCTTCATTTCCATGAGGTGCTGTTTTACTTTTCTGCCATTAATTCATTATGTAAGCATTTATATGACATCAACAGCAATGCATTACACTGCTTGCCAAATGACAGAACATGACATAAGAAAAACTACTTTGGTGCAAAGCTAAGGATTTAATAGTCTTTTGATGATGATGAAAGTTATTATTCAGAGTAAGAAAGTGCTTCAGAATGAGGTTTCCGGAAATTAAAACACTAGGTGGTACAGCCATCTGATTTAATTTACAATCTTTTCATCACGGTGAACATATTTCCAATTCAGTAGCAGGCATCTAATGTTCTATGATGTTCCATGATGTTGGTTAATGATTTCTCAGATATTCCATATTCACCAAAGCTTTTCTCTTTACATCTGTTCTGTAGATGAATTTGCATTTTAATTAAAGTGTTTAAATGAGTGATATTAAAGCCTGGAAAAGGTAACATAATTTTCACATCCTCTCCAGTGTAATTTTAAAACAGTGGATTTAATCCATGGTATGACATTAAAGTTATGATCCATTTATGTTTATTATTTTTCAGTTTATTTAATATTTTCTCTATTTTAAATAAGAATTGTAAATTTAATGTTGCTTAATTTAAATTAATATAAGCATAGCTACTATACTCTGTGAAACACATGACTTCCTGAATCTTTATGATTTTGTTCTTACAGTGTCATAACAATCTAAAGCTTTAAGTATAAGCCTCATAAATGACACCATTTCATAACGATTAGTAAGTGATAAATTTAATACATTGCATCTGTCACTTCAAGAGGGTTTGTTCCATCTCTTTCTTAGCAATGCACTCTAATTGGCAAAAGCATAAATCCATAAACAGATGATTAGATAGCAGAATAGCAGAGAAAGAGCCAACTACAATTTAGAATTAAATATATAATTACTATACTATACATGGCCCTAAAGGAATGCTCTAAAGACTGCCACTTTCAGTTTCTCTTCTTCAGGAAAGCTCTAACTAGGTTCTCCACAAATTTTTCTGGAGATCTGGCAGGATGGCCATATTAGGCCTACTTTTGCTGTTTTCATCTTAAAAACTTTAATTCCACAAAACTTTTCCTTGAAGGACTTTTTTTTTTCTATCAGTGTGACAGAGATCACCAGTGTTCCAGTAAAGAGTTCTGTCAACAAAGATAAGACATAAAAATTATTCTCTTATTAATCATTGAAATAAAGGAAGAAAACAGTAACATTTAAGGCAACTCACTTGTGAAGTTCTTACTTTGTATTCCCGCTAGGAAATAAGCTTTCCTCCACAGCTGATGCTCCTTCCCAGGGCAGTTCATTTGTTTCTTGATCTCAGCTGAAGTCTGTTTACCCATGATGACAGACATACTGACGTGTGTCAATAAAGTCCATCTTTTCCCATCGCATTGATTGTATGAACACAGTTCTTCCCTTTGTTTCTCTAACCGTCTAGTGAGTTGTTCCTTAATTTTTCAAAAGATGCATTCTATCATGCAAAGTGGATTTCTTTTAACTCAATGTTAACGTCATTCAAAGTCATCCAAGCAAAGCACAGAAGTGGAATTCAGAATTATCCTACAGGCTTGTAGCATGCTTACTGAGCATCTTGTGCCACCCGACTGAAAGTTACCGTCAGTAAAACTGCACTGCTAACAAGAAGTCTTCAGGTTTTTGAGACTGGATTTTGTAATCTTAGACTGGTGTGATCACATACTATTGTATCAGCCTTTTGCACGCACAGTTATGAACTGCATAAAACACTTCCTTCAGAAGTATCTAGTATTCTTACAGGTGCGGTGAAATGGGCAATATTTGTTCTCAGTTGTCTTACATAGCTTCATTAAGCATAGAGTATTACTTTTTGTATCTTAGTTTTTAAACTGAACATTTATTTTCTAAATAAAAACAAATTTCAGGTGCAAAAATATGCTTGTAAGTGGTGAAACTTTTTTTTCTGTGTTGAGAATTCCTTACACTGTGATATGATATCTGTGAAAATGGGGATGAGAAAACTAAAATAGTTTTGTATTGCAATACGTTTGTTTTACGTTTTGAGGGAAACACGGGTCAGACGTGCCATTGTCTTCTGCATCCCACGAGTTAGCCAGGAGCAATTCAAGAAGTTGAGGGTTTCATGCTGCTGCATCAGCCTCTTCTTTCTCAGTTTAAAACCAAAAAGAAGGTATTGGTAGCCTGGGTTGTTCCGTGATCTTGACTGTGTTACTCTGATATTTAGAGTCTGCTTTTTCTGTTTCTCGGGTGGTAACCTCCTCAGCAGTCAGGGTGCCAGAGATAAGGCCTTTGGCCAGTTGGATTTCAATGATTACTTGCTGTCCCTGTTTAAGATGATATTTGAATTTTTACAAATCTGCCTTGATATCTCCCTCTGCCTACATGCACAGCAGTAACAAATTTAACTGTAAATAAAGACTGCTTTTAGAAGAGCTTATAGTTATAAACTATTTTGACAGAGAGTATACAGTAGGTCATAAGACCAGATAGTATTTAACTGGAAGAGGCATGAGAAAAAAAAAATAGGAATTTTCCTTCCCTCTCCTGTTCCCTCTACCACTGATCTTTGGATTGGCATCCAAAGTGAATATTTAAAAGCAGGCAGGGAAATTTGCATGTTAAAATAAGTGGGTTTAGGTTTTGTTCTATAAAAAGTTAGTTTAAGGCTTCAGGTTACAGTGAATTAATTATAACGTCTAGTTAATAGAGAAGACAATAGATATGAATCAATTAACATTTTTTTCAGTTTTAGGATAAACCCAGCTTTGACACCCTTTTTTTGCCAGTATCTACAGCGTTCTTTTCCTCTGTGCTATTAGCAAGTAAATTGGTTTTCATGGCATTAAAAAATGGCAAATCAGTGGATCCATAATTTTTGTCTTTCCTGAGAAAGGTTTAAAAAGTAATTTGAACCTGGTTTTCTCTAGGAAGACATATTAAGAAAGAAATATGTGGAAGAGATTAAAAAGGAGACCAAAATTAAAACTGACATACAACCTTGGTATATATATGAAGAGGGTGTTAAAAAAAAAAAATAGGCCCACAAAAATTTTTCTCTTTTGTCCATATTATTTTCTAGCACTACTGTATTTTATAACAGTTAATATTAGAAAGATTATAGTACCAATATATAATAATATAATGCAAAATAATACTGATATATTATACTGATTTGCAATATGATTTCAAAACCTAAGTAAATTCTATTTTTTTACATAATCAGAAAAATATTCATGTTCTTTGAAGTAGAGTCAAAGCAGAAACTATTTAAAGCATGTAGCTGAACATTTTCTTGTTCAGCTCTGCTGTTCTAGCAACAGGCTTAAGAGGGCAGCAAAGAAGCTCCTAGAAGTAAAAACACTATTATGAGGAAAGAAATTTAAACTAATAACCACTTTCAGTGGAATGATTGATATTATAAAGTGACTGAGAAATAATGATTGCAAAGCTAATTGACAGAACGTTCCTGCAAATGTGTTTTTCTACCGTCAGAGTCATCTTCCTGCTGCCTATTACAAATAATAGGATTACTGGAATACAGTGAAATAATACTGTTTGCCTTATAGTCATGCTGAATGAAAAACAATATGACTTATAGTATCACTGAAGATTTGTTGAATAAAATGTATAAGTAATACTCTGAAGAGAGACCCAACCGCCAAGGTTCTCTATTGCAGGAAGACTTATTTTGGACACGGTGCTCTCTGGTCTTCGATAGGGTGGCTCTTGCTCTCCTAAACAGGGGTCCAATTCAACAGGCAGGTGAGGAATGCTCTGCCAGAGCCCCATTCTTAGCCTGGCAATTAAGGTCCCATCACAAAGGAGATACTAACTGCCAAATGGAAGTGATTTTTAGCACCATCTTTTCCTGGATCACTGCTTCATCTATTCAGTTACTGTGAAAAACAAACCTGCTCCTTTTCTTCTCCCTCCATCCTGTGTTTGGAAAGTCAAGTGAAAGTGAAGCACTGTGCTGGATTCTGTCCCCAGCTCTGAGTGGATGAGGCTTTTCCCACACCCCTCCAAGCCACAGCTGAGCTTGCTGGGTTTCCTGCACTCTCATGTGGGAAATCTAAAAGTTTTAATTGCTCCTGGCTTGGGCAATCAAATTGCCTTTTGCAAGCCTGAGCATCCTCTATCTAAACTGTGAGTTTCATACTTTGAGTTTAGCCTAAACAACGTGCCCTGAGTCATGGAAGTAGTTGTGGTTAAGCAAGACTTAAACTTAGTGCTTAAATCACTAGGCCAGGTTTTTCTCTGTGAGAATTAAATAATTTCTTCTTCGTCCAGTTTCAGTGCTATGCCCAGAATATAAATGAAAGGAAATTTATGATTACCAAGGCTGGCAGGTTAGTATATTTTAAAACAAGATAAGGTACTCCAAGGTGTTATTTTACCATTAGGAAAATTTTATTATTTACCTTAATCCTATAAAATGCTGCACCATAGGAGAGCAACCCATCAGATTTGAGTTGGCTCAATGAAGTGCTCCCTCTGCTTCTGATTTCCTTCTGTGCCAACACTCTTGTTTCAGCATCTCATTGGATCAAAACTTAAGCTCAAAACTTATGGCTGTATCTTACTTAAACCATTGATTGTATTCTTAAACTCACACAGTGGTTTCAATTTATTATCACTGATTAGACTGAGAGACAGCTATGATAAATTAGCACTTAAAAGGTTTTATTTTTAAATTTTTTAACTATTTTTAAAATTTTTAAACCCTTTGCAACTTTAGTTGACACTTTAATGTTTGGACAAAATTCATCTCTGCTTTCCCTTCTGATGCTGCTCATGTATCATGACTTGTCTGATGCTATATCTTTAGAACAGCTGTACAGTAAAGTGGACCTTGATTTTCACCTCAGCTTCTGGAAACGTGTTTGTGTTAAAAACAGTAAGCAGGAAAAAACCAAAAATTATTTTAGAGAAAGAGAAACTGACCCAAAAAATTGTTAGAATACAATAGACTAGAATTCAGATTTTTCTTCTACACAGTAGAAAAGCATAGTAATTCTAAAATTTGAACTCAAAGGGGGAGAACAAAGACATTTAATTTTGAGAAGTAAGGAATTACCTTTTCTGGTTATGCTTTGCATGTCCTCATAAAACGCATATACTGTAAATGAGATGTTGAATATGAGAAGTGTCACACAGCTATCATACAAATGCATCCCATGGTAAATAGTTACCTCTCGTCATATTGACTGAAAAAATTTTTCATTGCTGATTCAGGGTGTATTTTACTTCTTTTTTGTTGTTTTAGAATAATATCAAAAAGTAAAGTTATTTATAGCTCCAAAGTTTAGAGGAAAATGGTAACTGAGCCTATATACATTGCATTCAAATTCAGGAATAAAATGATTGTATTTTTTTTCAGTTAAATTACTAAGGAAAAGGAACTTTCTGACATTGATTTCAATCCATTTTTTAATGTTCCTTCTGTAGTAGTACTGTTTGCAATTTGAAATTGTGCTGTAATATTCCTTAATAACTCATTTTAAAATGTGCTGTAATATTCCTAAATAAGTAATATGTCAAGGGAACAGTGCTTGAGCATTCAATAAACGTAATTAAATGGCATTCTGCTCCCTGCATTGTTCCAGATGAAGTTTTTTGGGTCAGACCACGGCAAGATGCTGAAGTAACATGCAGACATCAGTGATAAAGTTGAAACAGCTGGAGCTGGGCTGCTACAGCTGCAATCTGTGCTCTTACCTAGACCTATGCAAGAATAGTGGTCATACTTGTGGTACCTGAAAACGCATTGAAGGAGATGTTTACAGCCCCACCGCCTGCCCTGCATAGCTGCTAGCAGGCAGTCTGGCAGCTTTATACACTCCTCCTGCTTAGGAGGGCTTTGTACTCTGGAATCAGTGCCTTACAGGAGACCCCCTTTGTAAAGCAGTGCACAAAAGCAGATGAGAAGCAGCGAGAAAAGCAGAAACCACTGCAGTGTGTTGTTGTAAGTGTTGTCCTGGGTCTCTTATTAGAGGCAGAAGGGAGGAGGATGTGGTGATCAGAATGTCTTTGATCCATGTAAACATGGCAGCAGCTCTTATGAGCTGGTCATGAATAGCAACGTGTACAAAAGTCCGCTACTGCTGTGAAGCCTCAGAACACATCACAAGACTTATTTCATAGAGTGAAGGAAGCCATGGGTGGCTGAAAGTACAAGGACCCACTTTATGTTTGTTGGAGCTCACACTGGTGTGGTCCTATGTCACAGCTGCTGCTCTGAGGTCTCCCGTCTGACCTTGCTGTAATTCCTACGTGGGGTGCAGGTATTGAAGGGGTATTAGCTTCCACTGTCGGAAAAACTGTTTTGGATTTGTGCTAAAAACAGTGTAGATAACGCAGGGATGTTATAGCTGTTGCTGAGCAGTGCTGACACAAAGCCAAGGCTTTTTCTACTCGTCACACCACTCCACCCACGAGGAAGCTGGAGGTGCACAAGGAGTTGTGAGGTGACACAGCCAGGACAGCTGACCTCTACTGACTGACCCAAGGGATATTCCATACCATAGGGCACCATGCTTAGCATATACAGCTGGGGGAAGAAGGAGGAAGGGGGAGATGTTCAGACTGATGGTGTTTGTCTTCCCAAAACACTGTTAGGTGTGATGGAGCCCTCCTTTCCTGGAGATGGCTGACCATCAGCCTTCCCATGCAGAATGGTGAATCATTTCCTTGTTTTCCTTGCTTGCAGGTGTGGATTTTGCTTTACCTGTTTAACTGCCTTTATCTCCGCCCGCGAGTTTTCTCACTCTTACACTTCTGATTCTCTCCCTGATCCCGCTGAGGGAGTCGGTGAGCGAATGGCTGTGTGAGGCTTAGTTGCTGGCTGGGGTTAAACTATGACAATCACATAATAGTTGGTGCTATAGCTGACTTTTAGGTAGATAATCTCTGTCATTTAATACTCCAATATCTGAATAATAAATACCCTTTATAATATTGCTTACCTTACAAAGTCACCAGAATATAATACGCGTGCTACAAAAATTGTTTTTCTAGTACTAATACTGTTTGGTTCTTTTTCTAAATGTTGCTTCAAAATTCAGTTTGTTGGATTAGGTTTTCCTCTTAAATGGCACTGTTTTACTGTGAGTAGATGTTTTTTTTTTTTCAAAAACACTAAAAACATTGTATTGCCCACATAACCAATCTTGTTTGTTCATTATAATTTGAAGGGAATAGACATCCTACTGATATGAACCTGGGAAAGTATTAGTCAATTAAATAAAAAGTGTGCCTTTGTTCAGATACCAGGTGTGTTAATAAAAGGTAATTATGTTGACTGAAAATAAGTAAAAGCTCCATCCAGCAGACATATACATTTTTTCCATCACTCTCAGTAACAAATGCCTTTTAATACAGTGGGAAATTACTAGGCAGGTCTGAAATAACTAAGCAATTACTGAAGGCTTTGTTTAAAATTCCTCAAGAGAATGTCACAAAGGAAATGATTAGCATTATTTCAACAATGAATACAGTACAGAGGTTTGTCATGAAAAATAAGCTGACATTTAACTAACAATTAGCAGCTTTTGATATTCTGAAATTGTTTCCGCAATAGTATATTGATTCACATGCCTGCCTAAATATGCCTGAAGAAAAATGGAAAGAAACTCAAGTTCTAAACCACTGCATTTTGAGTGAGAATATTGCAGTGGAAGTTGACTCTTGTTTTAAAACAGTCAATCTACTGGACTCCTTATTTAGATTGCCTGAAAATCTGGCTTATTGGTATGTGGATTTTCCTCCTGCATGTGAGATATCAGAAATATTTCCACTGAAGGCAATAATTTAGTGTAGGAATTAAAATAAGGGGAGTGGTACACTACAGGTCTCATTTTTTTTGGTCAGAAGTCAGAAGTAAAGTAGCTTTTAAAAAGGGACAAGGAGTCTTTATTTTGGCTTTTTGTATCGAATGCCTTTTGTAATGAATGCTTCTCGGCACAACAGAAGATCTGTGCTCAGTGCTGAAGGCGTCTTAAAATATATATACATCTAGCATGTAGAAAATGTTACTTTCAAATTCAGGCTAACCTTGGGTCCTTGCTCCTGCTTCTGTAGCATCAGGGCTGGATTCAGTGCTGGGAGCTAACAGAAAGGGTTAAAAGCTCCTTCGGAGGGTGCAGACTCCCAGATTGTTACCAAAGGGTTTCAAACATTTAAAAAAATTGAGTTGTAACATAGCTGTAACTGGGGATAGGTTGGTTTCTGGGCCACTCAGCACACTTTTGAGTACCTGGAGCTAACAGGGGTGGTGGACCCCGCACCAATGTCAGTGGCAGAACCCTGTGCAGGATAAGGTTAAATGTTTCTCTTTTCTTTTGAGTGAAATTGGCTGGAGGATAGCCTTAGCACACACCCTGTGATTTTAGCTCGCAGGCAGCAGACTTCCAAAGCGCCCAGCTAAATATGAAACACTCATTTTTACTTTGATTAAACCATCCCCTACGATCACTAAGGTAGGAATTACACATTATTATGATAGCTCTTCTCCAAATAATGCATATAACACCTAAATTTTATGAAGATGATCCTCACTTTCAGCAAAACAGCCATGTATCCATTTGCTTGAACACCTGCTGTGAGTTAATGCTCACCCCCACCCCGTGCGCTCCACCCCCGTTCGCTCCCGGATACTCAGTAGCTGTCTTAGTTGTAAAAAAGAAGTAACTATAAAAGCCAGTGAAGCTAGTGGGAAAATTACAAACTCAAAAATTACGGAGTAGAAATGTATTTGTGACACAGTCAAGAGCAACTCACGACAAGATTTGACTCGCCCTGTGATTTTTATCACAAGTAAACAATGTCTTCAAGACTGAAATAAAAGCATTCTGACTTGTCAACAGCAAACACCTAAAATTATCACAGCTTTATTGTGAGAGAGAAATGTCCTTCTGATGCCTATGTCAAAAAGTTAACTCACAGCAGGACCTAGATCTGTAAAAGCACTGCCATGCAAGGAAATCTGGGTCTAAAAATGTACACGGAACAGTCATCAGGGAAACATTTTGAATGGCTTTTGAAGTTTTTGTGTGTGTATGTTCCAGTAGAGAGACTTAGGCCCACAAAGTCTACCATCAGTGCTATAAATCACACTAATAAAAGCTTCTCTTTTAAAGTGAGGCTTTGGATCTCTTCACAAGATGGAAGATTCTAACAGAAGAACAATGGAAAAAATTAGGTTATAGGTCTGTTTTACTTTTTAATTGTTTTGTCATCACCTCAGACAATCATTTCTGTCCATACATATACTCATTCTTCTGCTATCTGAGAAAAGAAAAGCTAGTTTATCCATTTATCGAATGGGCTTTATACTACTGTAAAGTAGCATGTTTATGTACCGCCATATTTTCAGACCCTGTATATCTCTTTTTGGTTTAATTGTATGAGGGAACAAGTGGTTCCTGTCCAGAGATTTATGGCTTTTTTCAAACTTTTTCTTTTTCTCAGTATTTGAATGATGGATAACCTTGCAGAAGACAAAAACAGACAAAGTAAATGCCATTGGTTCCTTTGTCTCATTGGGTCATGCTCTGCTTTAAATGTATTTAACCTGGACAGAACCAAAGAGGTAAAACCTAATTTAATAGCTATCAAAAGTAGAAAGCTTGCAAGAAAGACTGCAGTTTAGACTCAAATCTACTGAAGAGAAAAAAAAGGAAGGAAAAAAAAAGAAAAGCAGTATGTCTGAGTCTTCAGCAGCTCTAAGGAAATTTTCTGATTTCCTGCCTAAACTTATTAATGGGCAGTTTAATCACTGGTTCTTCCTTCAGTTTAAATATCTTATCTCTCTCCCCTGTATTTATCATCTTCATTCAGCTATTGCCAGAGTTAGTATCTTAACCCATCATTTTGCTATAACAAGCAAGAAGGAAAGTAAAACAGTTCTTGACTGAAAAGAGCACTTCAGAGAAAAAAAAGTCATGGCTGAAATTCTGATAAATCCTTCAAGAAAAAGAACTGCTTTATGTTCTATGTTTTATGGACAGAGTTAGCTGAAATGCATATGGCAAGGAGAAGAGGTTGAAAGTAGTGTTATAACTCTTCAGTTAACGATGGCTTTTTGCTCTTTGTTCTGCACAGTCTTGGTCAGTTTAGCATGGTAAAATAAAATTATGTCTCTCTAAGAGGGGTCCAAACAGAAGTAGCAAATCAGTACTGAGGGAGAAAAAAAACACATATCCATCTTCTCATATCCCAAGTGCCCACACAAAAGTTAGTCAGTTAATATGTATTAAACAAATAAACCTTTAGCTTCACAGTTTCCTAGAGATTTTATGGCCTGGGAGGGAGCAAAGCAAAGAGTGCTAACAACTGAAGGAAGAGCAGAGATGAAACAGAGTCAGAAATGATTGAGAGCTGAAGAAGAAAGGTGATTTGAAGCATGGATGTATTCATTATCACCACTTTTCTCAAAAGAGTTTTCCTTCCTACTCCCAAAACAGCAGTCACAGACTTCTTTCTTGTTTAAACTGATTTCAGTATTGGGGAGGAGAGAAAAGGCTTTGCTGTCTTTTGAACTTCACCTGCTTTATGTGAAAAAGGAGTTTTATAATTACATTTCTGAGAAGGAAGACATACTAGAAGCTGGACCCTTTTTCTCTTCTGAGTGTGTTTCTATAGAAATTGTTAAATAAGTAATGGAAGAGAACAGTGTGTCATCCTTTCTTTACCCAGCACAGCACAAGCCAGGCAGTGAAGAAACAGGATGCTGAGCTGAAGGGCTCTCTTCTTACTTCAATTCAGAAGGTAATAGGGAGCAGCAGGAGATGCAGCCCTGCATCACTTTTTTTCTGTCAGAGATGGTGCTAACTACATGGATGGAGAAAGTGAGAGGAAGCACAGCAGAGTCCTTATTTCCTTCGATTCTTTGATCTAGGAGCAAGGAAAGGATCAGCTTTTCTCTCAGGTCCCTGCATTTCCAAATACTTGTGCTAACAAGTGCATGGAGAGCCCCGGGAGTGCCAGCAGCTTGGGTAACTGCACATTCTCATGCTGAAGTGCAGAGAGTGAGCAGAAATACTTGAGAGGAACATTTGCATGGTTGTGATCAACCTCTCTATGAATTCTGGTATTTCAGCTGATCCAGATATAACTCTCTTTTGTGAGTCTCTCAGCTAGCAAAAAAGTCCTTTGATTTGAAATCAAATTGGTTCTTGCTTTTCATATGCATACTCAGTGAGAGCTGGCATTACTCAGAACCACTGCAAATGTGCCAGATGCCACTGCTAGTCACTGTTGTCAAGTATAAGATGGAGCTGTCATATACATTTCAGTTTTTCCTGGCCAGAGTCAGTTCAAGAAAAAGTAGTCATGTATTAACTTAAATGCCTGTTTCCAGTATTTGCTGAACATTTTAACACTTGGGGTAATATCTGGCTTTCAGGAGCAAGAGAACATTTTTGGGGCTTCCAGATAGTAATGCTTCATGCACTCTATCTCTTCTGGTTTTTTTTATTTATTTATTGGGTTTTTTTGTTTGTTTGTTTGTTTTTTTTCCTTATGGTTATGGACAGGTAAACTAAGAACTGAAATGGTAGAGGGTTTTATTTCTGTACTTTCCAGGCAGAACCTGCAGTGCACATCTCCACTCACATCGAGGTTATAAGGTTATGGCATCATTCTAGGAACGTTTGTCCCAGCACCCACAAAATACTGCTCTTTTTCTCTGGCCTCCAAAACCCATGGATTATATTGTGTTGCCTCCTGTATGGTTTTGGGGCTAGGAGACTTATAAAATGCAACAACTGAATTTGAAACCTGAATCTGTCACTCAGTAGTTGACTTGAAATCCAACTAATATTTTGTTTCTAAACAGTATAAAATTAAGTCATTAAAAGTAATCAAAAATAAAGCACTTCCATAAATAAATAAATTCTTATTCTGTATTTGATTGTGGGCACAATTCAGTGTTTAACTCACTCTAAAAATTTGCATTAAAATAAAGAAATCTTTCTAACCACATATAATAGTGCAATGAATTAAAGAACAAGATTTCTGCTATTACTCATATATACCCACCTACTTAACCATGCAGGATAGGTCAAATTTTTTTGATATAAATGTTTTGAAGAGGTAGAAATAAACCAGAGTAGCCTTAAATTTTGGTGTTAAGATTGTGCAAGATACAATAAAAAGTGTCTTTGAATGCTTCCTGTCTTATTATCACATTGCTGGCATGTGCTTTCTTCAGATTTCCAAGGAGAATTTACCTTAAGAGCCTCACTCATCTTTTTCACGTGCATGTAACTGTCAGAGAAGAAGCAATTTGGTATTACTACACCACCACCTTACTGCACTATGGTCATGGTCTCTCCTTAGTCACTAAAAAAGTCCTGTCAATACACAGGTCTGAGGGTCTGGTCAAAGCATAGTCTAGAAAGCCTGAGAAATGGATGTCCCCACCTTCTATTCCAAACGGGGAACATCAGCAGTTAATGTATGCACTTTAGTTTGTTTTCACTAGATGCAGTGATCTCCAGTGCCTAGACAAATTTCAGGACAAGAGTATGGATGTACAGAGAAAATGACAAGGCACTTACAAAAATATCCCGAATGGGCACTGAAAAACTGAGAGATCAGAAAGAAAAGACATTTTTGAATCTTGTTCTCATTTTTTCCACCATTTTCCCCCCTCATTTATGTACAGGAGACATAACATTAAAGCTTAAGATGTAATGGGAGAAAAAATGAATTAATCCTTCAAGTACTACAAGAACTAGGCTCAGAAGGGACTAGATTACTGTAGATTATTATTAAGAACAGTAGCTGACATTATTAATTAATTGTGTGTGGCAAATGTGGTGACAGCATTGTTCAGTAAGTTCAGGGTTAAGTTGAGAGAGTCTTAGTTTTGAGAAGTCCTTGAAAAGTGGGACCACTGCTTTTCAAAGGCTCATCCAAAGAAAAATTATCAAAATACTTAAATATTACCTGTGCCCTCTGCTAGTTTTCAGGACTTAACACAGCACGTCCTGAAGCATATAATGCAAAATAGCTGCAACACATTAATTAGCACTAACCAGCACTAACTGAAGGTAAATGATGTTTTATTACTTCCTTGTCAGTAATTTTTTAGCCTTTGGCTAATTCAAAAAAAAATCTCACAAATATTCAGTTGGGAAAGATTTTGTTGTCATGTAAAAAGCAAGCAGTTTTTCTGGCAGTAAATCTGAAAAATTGACTTTACTAATGATCTGCCATTCTCTTTCAGCAGTATGAGTTAGATTGAAGTGTGCATAAGGATTAGCTACTTTTAGGAAATGGCAGCTAGTAACTCAGTTGCAGGGAGATCCTTTTGCTTGCATATTATTGCAAAAAAATTTATTCATTTTCATACATATATATATTTCAGTGGCAAATCTAATTTAAAAATCAGAGTTCATGTAAAAAATGAACGGCAAGCAAAGGTCCCTTGCTGTGACTGATTGCATTATTTACAGTACTGCTTCAGGTATAACCAGGATTATTTGTCTTTCTGACACTACCACAATGATATGAGATACAATATGCTAATATGCTTATCTTGGGTTATAAGATGTTATTAGTCCTTTGTTTCTTTCAGTCTCTTAATTAGTGACTTGTTTAAAGTCATCCATCTTTGCTCACATTTATGCAAATATTCCAAATTATTAACAATAGCATCAATAGGGTCATGTTTATCTGGGTTTTTTTAAGAAAATATTTTTCTAAAAGCCTTATGTAACCAGTCTTGTTTACATGGAGCAGAAACTTATTCTGTTAATAAATCTAGATGTTTTGAGGAACAAAGAATTACTGCCTATGAATTTAAATTATACATATGTGCTCTGTCAATAATACATAAATGAACACTTCCATCAATTGTACATCAGTATTTTCACAGACTACTTTGAAATGGCACACAATTAAGCAGTGCTGAAAAAATGGCCAGCATGCAGCTAAGTGATTATGTATTTATACATTTTTTAATCACAAATGATACTATTTGCATTGAATTAAAAAGGAGAAAATAGTAGAAAAAAATATAAATCTATTAAATATCTGTTTTCTAAAGACTGGCTGGTAGTTTCCCTTCAGTTTTGTTTGTGTTCATTGATGATCCACGAGGGACTGGAAAGAGGCCAGAAATCCCTTCCTGTCTTCTGGAGAAGCAGGTACCTGAGTGGAGGGCAAGCAGGAGCAGACAATGCTGAGCAGACCCAGTTGACTCTTCCTGACCTGTGAACAGGTCTCTGTTTTCTTCCTCTCTCCCTTTCTTCACTTGCTTCCTTTTAGAGCTTTGGCAGTGAAGTGAGAACAATTAACTAAAACCTTGTGAAGGAAGATGTCGTGTGATCAAAGCATCCACTCAACGTAATTCAACACACTCTAACGAGGGGTTATAGGAGTACATTTTGGTCCACCTCATGCTGTGGCATTTCCCAGGAGATGGCCCTTTTATGCCTACTTGGGTTCTGCAGTTTCCCCAACGGATGTGACTCTCTGAAGTATAAACCTGGTGTTTACGAATATGGTGAAAGTGCCTCTATCCTTGCTGATCTTACTAATGAGCTGGGCATTTATTTTGAAATGCACTTATGTCAGCTTAATGCTAAGGGCCTGAGAGGCTTTGCAAGACTGAAAAAACTCTAAAAGTTTTAATGAGCTTTGAAAATGAATTCTTACTGGTGCCAAAACAGTACGTGGAATGACTGAGAGAAAAGCAATTTGACGTAATTCTACTCATGTATGAACTAAGGGAATATTGAATTTGAGCACACTTATAATTAGCTTTGTAACAAAGCTGATAAGCTGATTTTATGAAATTGTTTGGCTGGTTTTGGGAAAGGTGTTTTCAGATCATTTCTTCTTTGTGGACTTGCTTGGTTTTTTTCATTTGTTTTTAAAAAATCCTAAATTTATGAATTATTTTCATTACAAAGTACATGCAACAAGTCTGGAATAAGATAGCTGAAAGTGAACCATTCTTTTGAAATGTCTTTATCATGTCTAATTTCAGTGCTTCCCAGTAGCATGGAAACAAAAAGGATTTTTTCTTAAATGTTAAAATGAGCCCTGTTCACAGCTGAGGAAGACTTCTTTTGTAGAAGAACAAGAAAATAATTTTGATGAAGAAACAATTCTTTGGTTTTCTTTGGAACTTCTGACAAAATCAGTACTGTAATTTTATCTGTCCTTTTGTGAAAAGCTAATTATAATTTTTAAAGTATTATTTCAAACCTCAATTATCAATATTTTTTACTGCTTTCATACAAAGAATATATAGAAAAGCAAATACTAAACATGAGAGCCTTTTTTTCTGCTTCTAAAGCAATAGTACGCATTAAAATAGGAATTTACCTGTTAGTATGAAAAAGCTCTCTACTGTCACATAAAAAGGCAGATCAGCAAATGAAATAGAGGAACTGAAATAATATTACTGTTCTGATTTTTCAGAATATATTCTGTCTGTCAGGAAAACCAGGTGAAAACTGCAGTTTGCTAGCCTGCAGTACATTGGTATACATGTAAAAAATGTTTGAACACTAAAAGCAAATTGACTTTATTTAGAAAAAACTTTGAGAGTGAATTTCAGTAGTTTGTGACTGATTAAGCTCTAAAAATCTACAGTCTCTTGCCCAAAGACCTTTCAGTCCGTATTTTAAATTATATACAGTTAATGGGAATATGCAGTAGTTCAAAATTAGTTACTGATCAGTATCTGTAACCTGCAAAATATTGAGTTAATTTCCCGTGCTTAGGGAGCTGTGTGTCTTCAGGATATATTATGAAATAAAACAGAAACCTGAGTTTATGCGTGAAACTTGGCTTGAAAGCCTAGGAGATACTTTATAAGTCTAGCAAGTGTTACTGGACCAAGGAAAACTAAGTGCAGACTATTCAGAATAAGGAAAAATGTGATAAAGGTCAAGAAAAAGAGAGAAGCAAACATGACACTGAGGAATTGCTGTACTTCTTTAAGGCATTATTGTCTGTAGGCAGTTAGGGCAGTTTAGGTGGAAAGTTTTCTGTTGAGATTCCATGCCATGATATGATATTGCTTCTGCTGGTGCACTACTGACTACCTGAGGACTTTATTTTCTTGTTTTTCTTTCCACAAAGTGTCTCCCCCCATTTGTCTATCTATAGTCTGCCTTTTTGTTGTTGTTGTTGTAGTGCAGACAAGCCAATGAATTGCGGTACAACATAAGCAGTTTGTGTTCATTGTTTGTCTGTATTAATTGGGCATCCTGCATGAATAGAGCTGCCTCCTAAAGAAATGCATTATTAAAGATTCCATGTTTGCAGTGGTCATATATCATTATTTAAACATGTTTAGCATGCCTTCCTGTTTAAAGCACAAAAGAGCTACTCCAGTAGAGATGAGGTAATTACTAAATATCTCTCACTTGAGAGTGACTCTGCAGGTATACCAGCTTCTTGAAACAATTCCCTTATTAGCTACAAGCATATTTGATCATCTTTGGCATAGATTTTGTTTGCCTTTAGTTAGGAACAGGTTGCTGCTAAGAAAAGTAAAGGGCAGTTTGACCAAAACCTCTAATCTGATTTTACTGTAGGTCAGTACCTTTGTCATGTTGTTCTGCTCCAGAGCTCCAGCCTTGCATTCCAGATGGAAATAGCCCTTTCTATGTCCAGTACTAGCCCTCTGTGAACGTGTGTCATTTACCATTTTATTGAAAGCAGCTGAGGATGCTCTAAAAATAGATGTGTAAATGATGGACAGTTCATGATTTGTTGGCATGGAATCAAGACGTGACAGAAGGGACCAAACGAACCAATTGCATCCTCACTGCTGAGGTTACCATGGAAGCTTTAACTCTTTACACACGCTCCATCTCTTGCTCACGTAACTTGTGCAGTACACTTTAATTGTTATGGATGAAGAGTATTTCATAAAGTAAAATCTACCTGCCCACATTAACTGAATCTGTCAGACATGATTTAGGGAGCTATGTATATTCCGTAAATTCTAATGGGTAGAATAGAGGTACCTCTGCCAAGGTCTTGAGGCAAAAAAGAGTAGACATGCAAATTCGAAATGTAACTAAATGCTCATTTGTGTAAATGTAAATATATTTAGATAGTGAGAATATAAGGAAAAGATCCCCAGTGATGCAACAAAAAGGAAGGAAAAATTAAACACAGGTGGAAAAATGAAATCTCTTACTTAAGTCTCTTCAACCCATTTCTTTGTGGCCTGCAAGCATCTCATTTCTTACCCACTCTCCAGTTCAACCAGTCCTCATAGAATCCTCATAACTCTGAATTTTTTTTCCTTTTCTATCATTTCAATATATTTTCCTTCTTCAAATACATACAATATTTAATTTAAAAGCCTCTTTGTTTTATGCAAGCATCCCAAAGCTTCCTGCAGAAACCACTCCTCAGTTTCTTCCACATACAAACATTCAACTCTATCTTTTCATCTTCGTAGACAGTGTGTGGGGAAAACAATGGCTTTTAAGACTTAAAATATTGGGCTTTCCCAATTGTTGATACCCTGATTGGATGTAGTGATAAGAACATTTTTTCCTTTTTAACTTCTGATTTTCTGAACCAAGTAACAGAGAAGTCTGACAGGAGCTGTGGTGAGCCTGCCCTCTTTTATTTCATTAAACTCAGATTTAAAAAAAAAGGCTTATCAACAGACAGGTAAATGGCAGTATTTAGTGTGTCTCATTTCTGGGACAAATAATTTTCCTTCTTTTCTCAGTATTTAAGCACCAAAGGAATATTCCTTTTCTCTTTATTTCTGTTGACTGGAACCCAAACAAAGGAGGTAAAACTTTCAGTCAGATTCTCTCTGACCTTTCTGATAGTACACAGATAAATCCATTACAGTGTCTCTCTCTGCCTTGGAATTTTTTTCTACCATACTCCAATATTTTGTTTTCTCACACAGTTACTATGGGTTTTCAAATAAATGCCTGGGATGGGAAAAGCAAATTTGTCTACTTTTTCTTTATCTTCAGTCTCAGAAATACATGTTACACTTTGATTTCAACCTAATAAATTAATATGCATTCTGTTTTGCATGGTTTACATATATAGTGGTTATATCTGTTCCTCATGGGAAGCAGTGCCATAATTTTAGCTGAAGAATGACAACCAGATCTAGGTAGAATAGTCTTGTCTTTCTCTGAGTTGAATGTGTTGTTTTGAGTCCAGGGGTCTGTCTTTGCCTGAAAACAGTTTCATAAATCTGGGATTTTTTTTGAGCTCCCAGAGTTTACAGAGTACCATGGATAATTTGAAAGTTCTAGCATGTATCCAGCAATCTTGTGGGATCTCCTAAAGATCAGGCAGCTCATTTAAAGATGTTGCTTCAGACAAGCTGACGTCTAAATATATGGCTACAGACATGCTCAGGTGAGTTTTTCGGCAGGTGGTCCTCACTAGGCTCCCCTGCCATATGATTGTGAAGTCAGCAGTTCTGTGCAAACTCCGAGGGGTTCTCCACACAGACCAGGCAGGTAGGACATGTCCCAGCACACTGGTGTCACTGTATTTGTGGTGAGAGGTCAGTTGCAGGGAATGCCAAAATCCAGAAGTTCTTTTACCAGCTGAATGCATTTTATGGATGTGTATAATGCATTACCTAGAAGGTGTTCCAACAGTACGTGTGATTCAAACCAAAACCCATCATAGCTGTAGGCTGTGCACATGAACTCGAACTTTTATCATCCTGTTATTTCTAATTGTTTCCAAGCTTTCCTTCCTCCCACTCAACATTTGTAGAGGAATATGAAAGGAGGTTCGGATTCTGATGTTACTATCGAGTGAGAAATTGTGTTGAAATTTCTGTTTCTTATTCCCAGAATATAAAAAAACTAAAGTTTGTCAACTCCAATGCTTTTTCTATCCCAGCTAACACAGTGCTAATTGAGGAGAAATGGTTAATACCAGTCAGGCAGTGAATTCAGCTCCTTTGTCCTGGTATGTCTTCCACTTGTTTGTCGCAGCGCTTAGATCAAGATTTGATATTACTTTGGGAAAAGATTGAAACTAAGGTAGTGCTAAGATAAGTTCTTGCATTCCTGATTACTTTTAACTGTAGGATTGCCAGAAGCCTCTATGTCATGTAGCATCCTATGCCATTTCATCCAGAACATTTTGCACACTTGATTTCAAAGGGTTTGTGAGTTTCAACAATTTATTAAGCCATTATAGTTGAGAGTTCTTATGCAGAAAGTCGTTACCTTTAAGATGAAAATTTCAAAGAATTTTGGAGACTTGTTAATCTTGACCCCATAGTCAGACATTATTTCATAAAGTAAGTCTGCTTCTCCCTTTTGCAAATTATATTTTTTTTTCACAGCCAGAGCTCTACTCTGCCTTCTCTTTTTCAATCTTTCACAGCAGCCTAGCATACTTAAAGCAATTACAGAAATTGCAACAACAAAATTAGAGTGCTCTAAGTACTTTAAGCTTTATTATAACAGACAGACTGAATACCAGGATGGACAACAGGATATGCAGATTATATTTTTGGCTCTTTAACTGTGTTCTAGAAAGCAGCTCTCTACTTCTTAGTTTGTTTCCCTATCTAAATGTCAGCAGCAAATATTCTTGCAAAACACTTCTGACAAATACTTTGAGCTTTTGGGGAAGACATCAAATTCTGTGTACTATTGGTCATAACTTGGCAAGAGCACATATACACAGAAATGAAGCACTTCCCAGAATACACTAATACATTGGTGAAGTTGAATTCATACTACAAACTGACTTTTCTTTGCATAGAATCTGACTCATGGACAAGAATATTTACTGCGTAAAGTGCTACTTGTCAATATTCCTCTCAAGGTAACCTACTAGATCTCATTATCTGCTTCAATAAACCACAGTAACAATGAGGCCCATTGCTTTTCACAGTGCTATTATTGCTGTTATCCCAATCACATGAGGTGAGATTAGCTATGTTCACAGGATTTTGGAAAGGATGCAATAGGATGTAGAAATAAGGTATTTTTCTTAAACTGAAAATAAAGGATACAAGAAAAGAAATATAATTGAAAAGTTGTGACTCATTTCTCTAAAAAACCTGAGGTGCATGCCTATTCATGTACATTCTATTTTTAAAAATGTAATGAAAGTCTAAGACTCTCCATCAGTCTGTGTTAAAGCAGGCAGAAATATTGAGCTCAATTTTGTTGTGAATGTCCTTTATTTGATATTATCTGGCTCATTAAACAGCATAGCCTAAATAAAGCACTGGGTTTCAATAAAAGCTGGTTTTTGGGGAGGCTGGGGAGATGGAGGGGTGGGATGTTTGTGATTTTTTTAAAGAACTGAATCATACTGTAGTAAGATGAACTTTTCATTTGACTAGTTATCCAGAATACAAAGTGTCTGTTTTCAGAATGACTAAAAGCTTTTCCTTTAAAGCAAGTTCCTTGCTTAGCTGTTTCTGCAGAAAAACAGTTATGGCAAGCAGACTTTCCACTGTGGTCTGTCCATGCAGATACCAGCACCTAGGAATCATCTCCCTCCCCTCATCGCACAAGCTGTGAGAGAAGGCTAAAAGTACATCTGTCTTCTGTGTAAGTTAAGACATAAATTATTAACTACTTAGTAAGCAGACACAACTAATAACCAGCTGTCCCTTGCATCAGTTAAAAGCTAGCTGCACAGGAATACGTAGTAATTGTAACAAGACTAAGCAGTTACCCATGTTCAGGCTCCAGAAGTTCAAGTGTTCCACAGAGAAAATTTCCATGTTGCCATATGCTCTCCAAAAGCACAGCCAACAGGCTGCAAGGCCATGACACAGCTGGAGAAAAAAAGTACAGAGTACCTCATTCTGTCTTTACCCTTTCATTTTCAGTTAGTAATGTCAAATATATAGCTCGAGGCTAAAATTGTAAGTATCAACCTAAAAACAAAAAGAAGTCTTGCTTTGCAGTCTCCAGCTGACCCTGGTCACCTTTCTAATGCTGGCACACTCATGTTAAATACTAAATACAAGCATGCCAGCATGCTACGTAGTACTCCAGTACTAAAAGACTGCCGTGTAGCATTTTAAACTGGTAACATTTTACACCTGTTTTGTACTTTTGTAAGAGACTGTATATTACAAATCAATAGCAAATTAGGTCCAGTAACTTTGGGACTTCTGACTTATGTAGGTCTTGTTGCTCCCTGATTATGTTACTGATTGCATGGGGGTTTTGCTTTTTGATTGTTTGTTTGGTTTTAGCTGAGTTCCTTCAATTAGGAGAAGAGAGACATTACCTCACATATTATTCCTCTGATCTCTGTGAAATCTCATGCTTTCTCATTCTTTCACCTCCTCAAAAGGGGATTGTGTCTACACTAAGGCAGAAGCAAAAATGTGTCCAGATGAGTCTTAGCCCAACCTATTAGGACATCTTTCTTATTTTCTAACAAAACACAGCCAAACCTCAGCCAAACCATTTTATTTTCTACAAACAGATGCACTGGAAATCCATCTGTCTTTTTGGATCCTGTAACAGATGTTATCCTGCTTTCCAGCATCCCTTTGAATTCTGTTCATGGATGACCCATGCTTCATTTGTACTCTTTTTTCATTTAATTTATCCTGAACCTTGTAATAAAGCTCTCTAGTGTTCAGTAAATTACACAGAATCGAAAGCCAGGCACATAAACTGTTAACAAGAAATGAGATACTTATTTAGGGTTCATCTCTGCCAGGGGATCAACACATTCAAGAATAGAATAATTTATATGTTGAATATTTGGCAGCAGCTCCCTCTGCACAAAGCAGTTTATCTGCTGGGATAAGGAATTTCTCCAAAAGAGTTCCTGAGGTCAGAAATATGTATTTCTGATCCAAATCCACTGAAATGGATCATGTCTTAAATATATATTACAGAATAAGTTGACTGTCCAGCCAAAACTGGCATATCAATGCTAAATTTGTTTCCTACAGCAAGCACTGGCTTGTCTTGAGTTAACAATATAAATTTATATTTATTAAAAAACTGTAATTGTTTTAGCAAGTCAGGAACTCTATGGATACACCTAATTTCACTTATCTTCCAGTTAGTGCAGTGCTTGAAAAACAAAACCATTGTGCAGACATTCTTGGTATTTGCAGGGTTTCTGGCAGGACTTTCTTTCCCAGTGAAATGGACAAACAGACTGCAAGTCTCTCCAGACACTGCCTTTTTTTTTTTTTTCCTTTTTGCAGTGAACATGACCATAATATGTATTCACATGAGTCTGGGATATATGCTGACCCCATTAAACACTGTACATCTTGGATAATTTTTGTGGCTGAAGCTGATCTTAATTTGAGGGGCCAAATGAGTTTATAGAAAAAGTGGTATTCAATGGTTTCCCAAATAAATAGAAATCATATGCCCACCAGATTTTTCAGTTCAATCATGTTCCCCTTAAATATAAAGCTTAGATTTTGTTTTATTTTATTAACGTCAGTCACCTGGGATGACATTCTGAATGTATATAAGAACACAGTCAATGCCTAGGGAAGCTCTTAACTGAAATGAGAAAAAATAGACGAGAGAGTACATTATAAAAGCAAAGTAGTCAGTAGTCAGTTTGAATGAAAGTTAGGTTTCCCAAAGCTGTGTAATAATTTAGAATGTATTCTGGATGGTTCTGAAATTCTATATTTGTATGTTAGGAAAACCCATTTCCCAACCTTTTTCTGTTTGTTTGTTTTGTTTTCCATTTTTGAAAAACTGTTTTAAAAATAGCAAGAACATCTTAGATATTCAGTTTTCTAGTTAAAAAAATACAAATGTACCAGAGCACCATAAGTAGGATAATATGAAAGTATGAAAATTAAGTGACTGCTTCAAAGAATTCTAGTAGCTTCAGTTTAAATTTTTTACCCAAGATCTGCTTCTGTGAGAAACTGGTTTACAGAGATGTATGAACAGACAAGAATAAGTGGGATCAAATAGAAGAAAAAGATACTGGGGAAAATACTGGGTTGGGGTTGAGTTCAACTTCTAGAGAGTGATAAAGTATTAGAGTTCAGGGGGGTGTGATCTAATTTTTAAAATTTATTTCTTTTATTTTAAATAAAAAAAATTAAAATTTTCAGTAAATTGAAATGCAAGGAACTGGACTGGGTGGATTTCTGAGATCCCTTAAAATTGTACAACTGGGTTTGCATTCTTTGGAAAAAATTCTTTGAAAATTTTTTTTAGTTGATGATTCCCTCAGAACATTTTTTTGCTTGCTGTATTTTAAGTCTTCTATATCAAAGGAAAATATGAGGGGGGTTGTTACTGCTGTCTTGTAGAGGCCGTATTTTCTTTGGGTTCATTCAGCTTCAGTGATCCCATTTTTGGAACTTGAAGTACAAGTTCTGTATGAATTTAACTTTCAGCAGCACCTCTGATAGTGATTGCTAAAATACGGCTCTAGTTTCAGATAATTATTATATTAAATCTTTAGCTTGACACTTCCACTACTTTTGCAACAATATGAAGTAGTGATTTGGGAATAGGACAGATTCAAAGCTTCATGCACAGAACAATTTTCACCAATGTAAGTCATCAGAATGAGGAAAGACTCTGCAAATTGTGCAGTTTCTCAAAATGTCTCAGAATTTATTCTGGATCATTGAAAATTTTTCCCATAAAAAAACCAAACCAAGGACAGTCTGATAATCTTCTGTCTTGGTTTAAGACAATTTAAAGGAGAACTCTGGACTGAGTTGCCTCTCTTTATAGGTTCAACCAATTCCTTTCCAACAATAAGGAACAAATACAAGTAGATGTCAGTGAAAAACTAACAGTTTACTATTAGAAGGAACAGCAACAGTCAAGAGATAATAGCAAATAACCACCAGATACAAAACTGCTGAATCTCTCAGACTCCCCAGAACAGAGAGACCCAAAACCACCACGTACACGCACCGCCAGGATGATGCTACTCAGCCAAGCGTGTGCTTCAAAGGACAAAGGGAAAGATGGTGTCAGTCCTTCCCCCCGCCCCACTGCACTCTGCTCATCTTCTCAGCTGGCAAAACGCCTTCCTTGTGACAGGAAAATGACAGGAGCAGGCAAGGCAAGACGGCTGGGCTGGGGAAACTCTAGTCTTCTCTCCTGGAGCAGGGGCCCAAGGAGCTCAAACTCGAGAACTGCAGTGTCTCCAAGTGAGAAAAAACCAACAAAAAGAGAACCCAAAAAGGAAAAGCCTCTACCTGCGCTGCCTTGGCCCTAAAGCAAGAAACCAAGAGCCAAACCATGTCCCCAGAGAGCTCTGCCTAAGCAAAGAGCAAGAGCCCAGCAAGGGAAAAAATACACACAGCAGAAGTGCACGAGCTGCCTGCCTGAGCAGACTTCAAAGCACCTGTGGTACCACCCCGTCCCCCTTTACCAGAGTTTGAAAGAGACAATAACAATTTTGAGCATATATAGATATGGAATGCAAGGGTGTTTTGGGTTACTCATGACACCTTCCCTGTCTGAAGAACATCTTTAATGGTAGGCATATCTCAAAAGTTTTCATACTTTGTTAATTATTGGGTTGTAATATGACAAAAGTTTTGTTCCTTTACTGTCCATTTCATTTAATTTTTTAAATGAGAAGCTGTGACATGCCTAATATTGATGACTTTTGAAAGCCACTATTATTAAAAAACTATTAAGTACATTGATTAACATCTCATTGAGAAGAAGGATCAGCATTACTCTGACATCACAAACTTAATATTGTTAGAACTGACACATAAATATTTAGCTCATACTCCACAGACTCCACAGACTTTTGTACCTATGATTCATGGCTTACCAGTTATAAGGACTATAACATAATTTTAAAAGTAATTCTGGGTTCTTTCTGAATATTTCATCAAATACTTCTTTGGTATTTTTCCTCCCTTTATCAGACAAGTTACTCCATTACATTTACAGAGATTGGCAGGTGGGTTAAATCTATTATTAAGCAAAAAAGCTACATCCTGGGCTTTCTTGTTAGAAGTATTTTATCCTGTGCTTTCTAGTCTTAACCAGCATGTTGTAAGACCACCTAGAAGGATACAATCTGGAAGGATACATGGATCTGTAAAAAAAAACTGTGATGGAAGTTCAGTTTTTCCTGTAGTCAAAACAAGCGTATTATATCTCCCTATGTAGAAATGACAGAACTGTTAAAATAGGTCATGGTGGAAAGGCACAGCAAAGATGTTTGCTACGGTGTCTCAGGTCAGGTCGTGTACTGAGGATGACACATGCAATTATAGTGGAGCATAGACAGTAGAAGAGAATCCCAATACTGAATGGGGAGAGCATCACATGCATTTCATACTAATATGTTATTCACTGAGGAGTAAATGTATGTTTCTGTATTTTGATAAATTCAAAGAGGATGCTTTGTTTTACTGTACCAGTATTTCTGATCTGCTCATTGCTTGGCAATATAGAAAAGACAGCACAGATATTTCACTTTCACACTGAGATGTGAGATGGGAAGAGGTGGTTAATATGGATACATGGTGACATGGATAAAGAACTGGTCTGAGATCACTCATCTGACACACAACTGAGTTGTCAAAATACAGTGATCTGGGTCTTAACTGCAAGGTAGTCTCTAATGTAGTAACAGTTCAGAATAGAACCTGGAAGAAGAAAATTTTCTCCTTGTAATTTGATGTTCATGTTTCAAATTATTAGTGATGGGGACAAAGGACAGCAACAAGAACTTTGTTCAAAAGAGAAAGCTATGGAATTACGCATCCTGTTAGTGACTGGCAATGGCAGCAGGAAATAGTGCAAGGATACAAAAAAGCCAGAGAACACTGAAGAAAAATTATTCTGAAATGAAAAGTTCTGCAAGCAATGAGATGAAAATACTGCTCC
This sequence comes from Rhagologus leucostigma, assembly GCA_013397725.1. NCBI lineage: Eukaryota > Metazoa > Chordata > Aves > Passeriformes > Rhagologus > Rhagologus leucostigma. Next base: position 2,972,808 of record VZTD01003639.1, on the reverse strand, counting down.
AAAAATAGAGACCTGAAACTCTGCCAGCAATTAAATAGTCAAGTACACAGGCCATATCAGGTAGATTTCAAAACAGGTATCAATAAGTCATGGTTTTAGGACTGTAACATTTCTAGAGGTAAAACCATGGGAAAAATCTTGAGCCTGGTTCTATTCCTGGGAGGTGGAACACACGCAGTTGGATACTGTGGGGATCCAACTTTCCCTGAGGAAGTCATGTAGCCTACATTGTGGAGCAGGTGGATACTGGGAAACAGAAGCAAACTCATCTTGCCATCTTTCTATGTTCTGCCTTCCTCATATGCAGCAAGACTGAAAAGAAGTGGTGGATTCTGCCACCAGCCATCAGTGTTGCCGATGCATTGCATTTCTGTGGAAATGTTCTCTACTGACAATTACCTCTGCTCCCATGGGCTTCTTTTGCCAGACCCTGCTGTTTTCTTTGAATATGGAGCTCAGGTTTTCTCTTCTGGTGCAAAACACTGCAAATAGGTCAGAGGGATAGTTCTCAGCGGGAAGAAAACCCAACCTGAAGTTACAAAGGAGGAGCATACAGATAACGCAAAGAGAATATAAGATGTGTATCTCTGTTACCTCCAGCCACTACCATGTTATATGCATATATTTCATTTCACAGTTCTCCTGTCCTCTGATAGGACTACATTAATGGATGAATCTAATTTACATTCTAAAATTAATTTCTATGTTGCAGTCTTAGGATTTCAATTTTGTCTGGTTCCCAGCTTGAAGAAAGTGTTTCAGAACCTCTTTTCCTTCTTCCATACCGCTCTTCCTACAGTGCTGTTTAGTTTTAGACTGTACTGGTTTTGCAGTTGATCTCAAAACATTGGTCTTGAAGTATTTAAATGGCTTTGGTTTTAACCCATTGTTACGATCCAGTTTAGACCCAGAAGAGCAAAGAAAGCTAAGTTTCTGTGCATAAACCAGAAAGAACTTAGAAGGTTCAAAATATTCCCAGAAATGAGATTAAAACCAAACGAGATTAAATGTTGATGCCAAAAAATCGATGTATTTTATTTAATAGTAGAGAGGTAAAGAGAAGGAAAGAGAAAAGAAAGAAAGAAAGAAATAGAAAAGGAGGTGTGCGTGTGGGGTAGGTGGACAGGGAGAGGTGACAGGGGTTAGGTGGAGGCATATCACCCATCCAGGGGTCCCGACGACGTCTCGTTGCTCTCCTCCATCTGCTCTTCTGGTGGTGAGGGTCCCCCGTGGCCGCCGCCACACGCCCCGCCACGCCG
>VZTD01003639.1:2885079-2971274 GCA_013397725.1 Rhagologus leucostigma | reverse complement strand
GTGGTGGTCTTCTATGCAGCTTTTGTAAAAAAGTCCTTCATAAAAACATTTAAGTCATAAACTATAATTTTTCAGTCTCTTACACCCATCTAGCACAATTTTAGCATTAGTACTTTTCCAGACAGAGAACACAGACACAGTCTACTTGCTTCAATTACATTTTTAAATCTTCCATGTGACGGGAAGCAATCAATTTTGTTTGTTTGTTTTACTCTGCAGAATATTTTAATCACCTGGCAGTGTGTGGAAATTAATCCTTTCTCTGTCATGTAAACTGATATAGAACTGCATGACAGATTTTTACCGGGCCATCATGCACCTCACGCATCTTCTGATGCCTGTCCTTAAGGTGCTCAACCTTGCTACTTGAGTAAGCCCTTTTATGTTTTCAATAGATGAGGAAAAAATGTGGGCTTTTTTACTCAGTAGGTTTGGACCATCTATCAAATAACCAATGAGGTGTTCAGAAAAAGCAAAATAAATAAATACCTAACTGTAGTGAAGCTTTGCATGTGTCCCACTTGTTTTTTGTTTGTGTTGACAAATGAGGTGCATTACATGTCGTATTTCATATTGTTTTACATTCCTGAACTCCCTGGAACATTCGAAGCTCTCTCCATGATATATTGCTAGTGAATATAAAAACAAAGGAAGTATTACCTGGCCTTATAGAAATTCTTGTAAGAGATTTAAATGAAAGAGCAACAGTCTCTTGATGCATTTAAAAATTAATATATAAACAAATTTCAGTGTCTTGTTTGTTCTTTGTGTTTCCACTGGGTCTGTCTTTGCTCCAGAAATTTTCACACCATTTTGGAAGGTTACTGGCTCACAAATAAACACATTCACCTTACAGACTGAAGTGGAGAAGGTTTAAATCAAGACCTAATCTTTCCAGTGCAGCAAATATGAATTTAAATAAAAGTAGCTTTCAAAAGGCATAGGGGACTAAAGAAATGAGGACTAAAGAACCAATAGAATTATGAATCTGTAATAATATATATTTTTATATGCAAACAACCACTTCATACAGAAAAATATTCACTGGAAACCAAACAGTGCAATAATGAGGAAGGAAGTGGTGATACAGGCATTTCTGTTGCATAAAGACAGGCAAGGGAGAAAGAATTTAGACAAGAAGAAGAGTTCCCTGCCTATTAATTTAAGAATATTTCTGCTGAGTTTAGCAATATTGAAAGTCTCTAAGTCTTGGCGCTCAATGCATAGAAATCTTCTGTTCATTTAATTAAAAAATGTCAGTGTTTTATGTCTTTCTGGACTTTTGTACTAATGTTCTTCAAATCTGTGCTGTAAAGACCACACATGCAACTGATCTAGTTCAGACTGTCTGCTGAGACCACTCACCCAAGTGTGTGTTTCTGTACAGCTGTTCTCATAGAAAGGCCATCTATCCTCGTCATGTGGCTTAAAATAATCATTGATAGTCATAGACTATTGAGGAGGTAAAGAATACTATTAAATATATGGTCAGTATAATTATTTGTAAGTGTTTTTTTGACCATGAGAAAAATGGTGCAATCCTCCATGATTCTTCAGGCACCCTAATGCACTCTTCAGGGAGTCTCTGTAATGAGATGGCTTAGCATCACCCTCCTCCCAAACCAAAACTCCTAGCACAATTGAGACAACCTAAAACGAGCCTTGCTTAGGCACATGGATTTCTCTGTATCAGATTTATACATGGTAGAGATCTGCAGGAAAGAAATTTAAAGACTGTCAAATTGTTAGGAAGAAACTTGTTGGGGTCCTTCATAGTGCTCCAAGTAGGTTAATTGGGCAGAATTGGAAACTGAGTGTATCTGTCGGCTTGCCTTATTTATTTAACGTATGTTGGTTAGCTTTGTATAACAGTCTGAAAAACAAACAAAAAGAACTTGTCACTCTTTTGTTCTATCACTTGTCTTAATAAAAGCTTCCCGGCAAAGTAGGAGCTTGCTCTTTGGACTAACAGCATTCTAGGGCTTAAGTCAGGCTGAAGGGTTCTATAGACATTGGCTTCAGGTTTCCCTTAATTGTTGGTTCTGTCTTGTTTTGTGGTTCTTGGGTTTTTTAAAGCAGAACTATGAAAAATGCTGTCTTTCTCCAAATTTTCAAGTTGTTTTCCATGGGCATATGAGCTAGGCTTTTCTGGGACTTTTACTGTTGATTGGCATAAGTCTCTTCTTGTCTGCAGTGAGCTGCTAATGAACCAACAAGGGATTAGGAGGAAAAGTCTGGCAAACATCCACATGCTGCATCAGCTGAACTGGAGGAACTCTTCTGTCAGTCTCTTATTTGGAGGCTACAGATAAATTTCCTAATCATATTTGTGATAAAGTCAACTTAATACAATGTTCATGGCAGAAAGCCTGACAGTTTTCCAATAATATGTAGCAAAAAAAGGTAGGAAAACACAATGTATTTCTAATTATTAATGATATTTCTAATTATTTATGATGTGTCTTCTCCCTTTGCTATCTGGATGAAAATTTTACCACATTGTTTCATGAATTTCTCACCCTCTGTCCATAGCTGTGGCTTCAAAAACGTCAGCATCCACATGCAGTTATAATACTATTTCAGAATATTAAGGGGCTGTATTACAGCCAGCAACATTTCTTATGAATAAGGTCTAATTTATGAATAAGTAAGGCTAAAATTATTGCTTGGGTGGGTTAACAGCTCAATATTCTCTAAAAGTCAGCAGTGACTAGGTATGGCAGTAGTGTGTTAGGACTGGCCTGGAAAATGACAGCAGATATTTCGCGTGTGATGAAGTGGATCCATTAGAAATGTAAAGGGAGGACTGAAGAAGCTGGAGTGGTAAGCAAGGAAGATGATCTTTGTGGCAGTATCCTGAGTGGATAAAGAGGAGCAAGGCAGCACTTGACAAAGACAGAAAAGAGAAGGTCACAATGGCTGAGGAACAAACCCATGAAGTCTGCATTAAGGATTTAGTTGCTGGACAGGAAAAAAACACTGAATCTTAGAGCTGTTGCTCTGAAGGCATTAAATATACACTAGATTTTTAAGTATAAAGGGAGAAATGAGTAAGAGGCGATACTCAGGTTAAAAGACTGCAGGACTGACACGTCTAGGAATCTTTCAATGAAAGTACTTGTGTCACAAGTGTTAACTCACATGCTTACGCCTTGGCAGAATAACACAATGTCTTGAATGTACCGGAGGTGTGGGTTATGTTGTACCAAAAGGCCTGATGAACCACGGTGAAATAAGCTGCTGGAGGTCCGCAACCACCTGTGGTGTCCCACAGCTGTGTGCGGTGCTGAGCTCTTTGTGGCCCTGTGTTATCCAGAGAAATCAAATCAAGTATCATAAAGCACCATTGCTTCACATGCTGTGACTACCTCAAAAATCAAAATTAAGCCGGCTGCATTAGTTCTTTGTTGTGGAAAATGCATAGGAGCTTTACAAATGATGGTTGGTAACTCTCCTGTAATTCTATGTGACTTTAAAAGTCTAGGAATTTCTCTGTAGTTCAGAAAATGATCAGTATGTTCCCTCGAGCACAAACACTTGAAAATCATTAAGTTTCTTAGGAGAAAATTCCTTGCTAATAAAGAAGTAGCACAAACAAATCACAAGAAACAGTTGAGCTTCAACTGTGGAAGTACAACAGCCAAGTATTTTTCATCTTCATTTTCCATAGGGAGCTTTAAAATACAGTTGTCTGACATTTTTAAGGCATTGAAAATTTTTGAAGTTTTTCTTTTTTGTTTTTAGTGAGGTTTGAGGACCTCTAGCAAAGATGGATTTATCAGAATGGTATGTGATGAGAAAATTTCTGGCTTGTAATGACATAGTTCATGGTCACAGTTAGTGTTACAGTTTCCAGAAATATACATTACCAGATTCAGGGAGCCATACTTTCACTGCATGGAAAAGGATAAACTTAAAATATAATTCCATTTTAAGGGCTCCAGAATACCCACATAATATTCAGAAGATTATAAAGAGTAAGTGATACATTGACAGATTTTGTGCTGCTTCTGAAATTTATAGCAACCCAAAACTGTAATGATATTATGATATTATCCAGATCCTCAGGTATACTTTTCAACTGGAACTACATCTCAGTTGGCATGTAAGGATGTTTTCTGTCAGTCCTTGAAAGGCCTGCTTATGAGTAATTGTCGTACGTAATTTTTTTCTATTTCAATCAGTTCTTTAAAAGAACAGGATTTTTATATTACCATCTAATTATGCACCCAGTGTGAAGAGACAGAACTTCTCCTTCATGAGTACATCACGCCCTGCCCTGCTTACATCATGGGAGACAATTTGCATGACATAAAACCTCCATGCCAGCCCGTGGAATTATTGCTGCCTGCTGCCATGGGTCTGAACTGCTGGTTTAGGGAGGGAAGGAGTCTTCTGTCATGACATAAGCGTCATCAAGACTCAACTGTGGCAGCTCCTTGCACTATGACAGCTGAAAAAACATTGGGCACAGTTCAGGATGTAAACTTAGATAAAAGCTGTGAAAAGGTAGAAATAAGGCATTGCGATGTAAGATTGCTGTAATCTTTTTTTACCTGTGTTTAATCTGGGAAAACTATGAAAGCCATGCTGGTTTAATGCCTATAGGGAAAGTTGCAAGGTGTTGGCCCTTATCAGATTTAACATTATAGTGGCTGAATGCATCATAGCATTTTGTCACTTTTTTTCAGATTCATTATATAATTACTAAGAAAAAGTGTTAAATTAAAAGAGACAAATTTTTCTCTTTTTCCTGCTTTTCTCAGTGATTTGATGAGCTAGAAGATTTACTAGGTTTTATTTATTTAATTTCTAAAAATAATGTCTTAGTTCATTCTCTTAATTTATATTGCTAGTAGTAAACTTACGAGTAAGAAAAAGGGAGACTATAGTGTAATAACAGCTAGGGGCTGACATAATAAAGTATTTGAACTTATGATACATCAAGATATTCTGGCCCATTTTCTACTTTGGAAAGAAAGAGTGGGTTTTCCCCTTTTAAGTTTAAGATTAAAAAAATACGAACTTCTTTTAAATATCTACATGGAATACATATCGTAATGATTTTACTGGATGTTGGAATAATTATTCAAAGCTGTTCTTACTAAAAATAGGCAAAAACATTATTGATCTTTGTAATAAGTTCGAGGGACATCACTTATAAAGCAATAATTAGATTGCTCTGGCTTTACATCATGATTTTTACCATTAAAAGAAAATATTATTTAAGTTTTTCCTAGTCAAAATCAAGAAATTGTACCCTCTATTAGAGGTTTTGTTCTCAGACTTTATATGTGCATGGGATTCCCACTGGCATTATTCAATTTCATGTTTCTCTTGCAGTGCATTGACTTCTGCACCCAGCTCTGCAAAGTAACTCTATCATTAACTTTCTCCCACCAACGACAGCTTTGCCCAAATCTGTTACTGCATGTGTGCAGCCCCCATTGTTTTATGCAAAGCCATCACGGTTAGCTCAGATCACTAATCTAAATGTTTTAAGCAAAATCCAATGGATTTTTATTTCTGCAGGCAAGACTCCCATAAACTATTTTGAGAGGTAGTAAGGAATATCAGAGGATAGTGATCTGATAAATGATATAATAAGATATATCTGATAGTGATCCTGGAAGCCATGATGAAAATCTGGGAGTGGCTTACCAGCATACAAATGAACATAAGAGTGTAAGAAAAGGAAGTGTGAGGAAGAAATACAACCTTTACTGGGACTCCATCTGTAGACCAACTCATCACTTTTCAGTCTAAATGGATTTGGTCTTTTTTTAACATTAACATTTCACGATATATAGCATTAAGCAATACCAGTAAGATTAATGGTAACAAGGATCTTAGTCATAGTAAAGTAAATGAAGTCATTGTGTTGTGGTTTATAGCTCCATCACAAGATGAGAAGTGATCATTTAGATATGTTATTAGCTGAAAATATAACCAGTGACTTCAATTTAATATATTTCCTCTCATGATAAAATATAATGCTGCAAAATGCTTTGATGAAAAGGAGACAGCATTTATAATACTTTAAGACTGAAACCTTTAATTTGCAGTTACACCTAAGAAAAACAAGGCTTCATGCTCTTGTGTATAAAACACCTATATAATGTGTAATTTATGATTTAATATATTTCCTCCCATTCCTATTTCCTGCATTCCTATCTGTACACTTTTTTAAAGCTTAATTCTACAATATATTACAGATTCTGTAGGAGAAAAAAATAAGGTGTCAATAATTTCAATTGCTAGCTTCATTCTTCCTGTCATGTTTTGATAGAACTGCATAGGTAAACGAAAATCACTTTTTTTTTGTCTTTATGGAAAGCAAAGATTAAACAACAAAACACTGGTTTTGGCAAGGCACTTGGAGAGAGAAATAATGTTAAGCAGTTTGTAACCCTACCTGTCAATACAGTCAGGTCCATTTTTAAGCAGGTAGGAAGGTGAAGATCAGAGACAGCTTTGTGCTATTTTTTGTTCCTACAGGAGAAATATTGTAAGGTTTTATAAAAACCTTTTGTTTTTCTCAAAAACAATGACTTAATGAGGAAAGGTGTATTAAACTGCATATTAGATTACCTACAGGTATATCGAAAGGAGAAAAAAAAAGGCATTATCATGGCTGGTTCACAGCACTTGAGAAACACAAGTTTAGTCACAGCCTTCTTGCAAAAACCTTGCCTTCCCTGGAGATTATGATTCTTACTGTGCTTTGGCATCTACCTGTAAAACTGTAGCAATACTAATTCTTCATTTCTTCTGTGCTTCTCTGCTGTGTCTTGGAAGAAGAGTCATAATTAGCCATAGGTTCGGTACACCTACACCTCTGGGAAAAACTATTCACTTTGCTAATACTTCAGGAGGCAGATCCCTGACACGTGTGTTTGTCTGGTCACTGCCAGCCATGGGGTTCCAGTTTGCAGGGCAGTGGCAGCTGCCTGCTTTGCAGAACTGCCACCACAAGCTCTGTTTTCCAGTTTTCTGCTTTCAGCCCTGAGTAGTGGAACTGTCACAAAAATACCTTTAAAAACATCTTTTAACAAGTGTTTTCATTTTTACATTTTCAGCAGACCAACATTAATGAAAGCTATTAATGGAGTATGTCCATTCAGGTGGTGGTGTTGCATGTATCCAAACACAACTTGTAATGGCATACAAGATTGCAGATGTTATGCTCCTGACGCTGATAAATTAGTCTATTTTAGTTCCACATTGAAGGAAAGCTGGACCTACTTTCCTTACAGCTATTGATAAGATGGTTTAGAGGGAGAAGACATTTAGCCTTGTCTGGAATGAAGATTGAATGAGAGAAAAAAAGAATGTAAGGAGAAAGTTTGCAGACAACAAAAGCAAAGATTCCCAAGGAAAAGCTGCCTGCAGAACTGAAATGAATTCAATATTTAGGATGGAGTGTTGAAACACAGATTTTCTGATAGAAAAAGTTTAAGCAGCTTCAGGGAGTCCAATCCTGAGCAAAAATCATAGAATAGTGATCTGTGAACATTACACTGTAAGGCTTTATCTATCCACTGTACAAAAAAAGGTACCTATATTATATGTTAGTGCCATTACTCCCAGTTCATTCCCCTGTTTTCAGTAATGACAACATCCATTATAATGCAAGTGTACCTTGGGGGACTTAGAAGTTGCTGCCAGTTCTCACATAACACAATGCTTTTTTTTTTTTAAATCTTATCTAAGGAAAGAAAGAAAACTGAGCCCTTGGCAGTAATTGATTTCAACCATGAGGGGGACAGTGCTCTACCAGACAGGATTAAATTTGTTGCAATTGTTCCCCTGCTCATTTTTTGCCGCAATAAAGGTGCTGTTTTTCTATTGTAAATTTCTTCTTAGATGCTAAATTTTTAAGGGATTTAAAGAGTAAATCCTTAACCATGAATATACTGTATGTGACAATGCCAGTACTACAGACTGTTGCAGATAGGCCAGTGGCTATTAGTGGTATAAGATACCAGTTCATTCCTGTGGTCAGTATTCCTGTATTTCACTGTTAATGTTGTCCATGGAAAATACTTATTTTAGCAAATATTACTGAAGTGAGAAAAAAATCAAAAATAATGAGCCTACTTCTCCTTTTTCTTGCCCCATCCCTGGAAGAGTTCATGGCCAGGCTGGATGGGGCCTTGAACAACCTGGCCTGGTAGAAGGGGGTTGGAACCCCCTATAGCAAGGGGGTTGGAACTAGATGATCTATCAGATCCCTTCCAAAAAAAAAACCATTCTATGGTTCAGACTGTGATTCTCAATCTATCTTTTCAATTTTTGTTTTTCAAATCAGCCCACAGAATAAGCCTTAAAGAATTTGAGACAGATTATTTTGGTTTTGTTTGCTATAATTACAAGCCCCCTCCCCCAACAAACCAACAAAAAAAAGGATTCCTAGCTTGCTGTTGCATATACAATGGTTTGTATGACTTGCCACATGCAACAGGTGGAATCTCATGGTACCGAGGCAGCTGTTTTACCCGGAGAAACTAACCGAGAAGTTGGCAAGTGCCCCACCGACTCATCCTCCAGCTGGAGCCAGCCACAGCTGGGTGCGGTGAGGGGACTCGTGCCCCGGCTGCCTGTCCCCGCACCTTCCCACGGGCAGCCGTGTCATCCCGAACCCTGCTCCAGCCCCGGGGCAGCTCCGCGGGGCCGTCCCCGAGCCCGGCGCCCCCCCGTCCCCGCGTTGCCCCGGCAACGGCTCCGCGCCGGCCGCCNGGATGAGCCGCCGGCGCCCCGCCGCAGCGCTCGCCTCGCCCGGGGCCCTTTCCCGGGTGACCCCGGGTGTGTCCCGGGCGGCTGGCCCCCGCTGCCCGCATGGCTGTGCCGAGCCGGGCAGTGCCGGCAGGCCGGAGCTGATCCGCCCGCCTCTCCTGGCCTCTGCTGGGGTAGCCGGGATGTGCTCCCTGCCGCTCCCCTCCCACTCGCCCCCTTCCCTCGCAGGAGCCTTCCGCGCCTAGTTTAATGGCTTTGCAAAGAAAGCCAGGCAGAAGAACTCTTTCCTCAGTGGCGGTGGTCAGACCATGACCTAACTCACCATGAACTTGGAAGGGCTTGAAATGATAGCGGTGTTGATCGTGATTGTGCTTTTTGTAAAAGTGTTGGAACAGTTTGGGCTGATTGAAGCAGGTTTAGAAGGTAAGGGAGTGCTTTTCAGTGGCTCGTCATTTTTCTGTTCTGGTTATTCTCTTGCAGCGAGGCAGGAGGCAACTGTAAACTGGATGTAAGGCACTACCTGAGTCACCTCGAGAGCGACGTGCACATCAGTGGCTGTCTGTTGTGGATGTTAGTTGTGGTGGTTTAATTTTGCAGGAAAAATAAACCGGTATCCAGAAAACTACCGGTATAAACTTAGGTGATAAAGTCTGAATCTCTTATTCCTGTTTTAAATCGGAAAATTTAAAGTAGTGGACGGTAGAGCAGATTTTAGGATGATTACAGGCAGTCATATTGCCTTCAAACTGTCATGTAATTAAAATTGTTTTGTCATTTATTCAAGTTAACGTCATCTGTAGTAGAACTGTTAGAAGATCAAGGTATATCTTTCATAGTATTTAAAAACCTGTTGAATATTTAATTTACTGTTAACATTTTAAACTGTGCTTGAGGAAGAACTACAATACTCAGATTCAAACTAAGCAACTTGAACATTCACTGAGGGCAATCAAGTGCAAATTTTATTGCTTAATGCTTTGTTTTTCTCAGACAGATCCCCTCCTCTATTAGCAATATTGTTTCTTTAAAAAGCACTAAAAATTAAAAACAAGAAGTTTACTTTCCTTTAAATGTGCTTTTTACATGTGGAATAGTGGAATATTGATTATTTTTACCTTATTTTCAAGAGAGCTGTTGTTCTTACCATATGAGGAGTTAGACTAAAAAAACACTGCTTGCAGCATGGTTGATAATGTAATGACAATCATTGCATCCCAGTGTTTTATTAGATTACGGTCTGAAGTGGTCTGTTTCTCAGATATTGAAGGAATATTGTATTCTCAAATCCTCCTGTAATCTGGCATTTGAATACAGCACATACTTACATCTATGAAAAAGAGAACTTTGTTGACTAATTGTGGTTTCATGTGTTAATGTGTAAGAATATAACCAAAATTTTCTCCTATGAAAAGGTCTAAAGCAGTCCTGTTTATGTAACCCTTTCAAGAAACACAGTGTTCCTTTCAAGTGATTTTAAATAAGGAAGTTACTCAACTGGTACTCTGTCTGTGTTGCTGTCTTGCATGGACTTGCTAGAATCTTGCTACAGAATCTTAAAGCCCTGCGGAGATGACAAAAATGTGTTATCAAGTGCGTTTTTATGAATATTTTATGCTTGTGTTAGAGTACATTATATTAAGTTTAAATGACAACAGAGAAATTCCTTTAGATCTATGAACTTCTGATTTTCTTTTTGTGCTGTGTTTAGTTTTAAATAGAAATATCAATCAACATGATAAATGTTAACATTATTTCCAGCTGGTTGTTTGGCATGCTTGGGTGTGCTCTGTCAAGTCGGATTGCCATATCTGTTTGGTAAAATACATCATTTGATTGTTGTCTGTACTTGTTGCTATGGCTGGAGAAGCTGATAATGGAAAGACAGTTCAAAATATAGTGAAGATGTCTGTAAGTGGTTGTGTTATTTCTGTAAGAAATAAGTTTCTTGTGCAGCTGCCTGTTTTGCCTGCCTCACTGGCCAAAAGTCTGGCAGGCTGTGTGTGCACAGGGTCTTAAAGTTTCTTCTTACCTAGTGCAGGACAGGTTTCCAGCATGCCAGCTAGAAGAAACAGGAAGACATATATGCCTCATTCATCTGTGATGTTCTACTTCTGTGAATGGCATAAAAGGCATGTTACACGGGAATCAAGTAACAGATATAAATAATGGTGTGTGTTCATGGGCCTTAGCTAAATTTCACAGACTGAAGGTTTTTTTTTTTTTTTAGTTCAGGACTAGTGCAGATTTCTTCCCCATTTTTTTTTCTTAAACTTGTCATTTAAGGATCTGAGCTGATCACAATAGGAAAAAAAAGATTTTTACACTTTTACTAGAGAATTGAAAAAATATTTAATATGTTAATAAGTATCAAGGCTATTCATTTCCACTCATGAGTGAAAAGTACATGCACTGTAAAACTGTGCAAATGTTAGAGAAGTTTTTGAGTAGAATGTTAAAAAAAAGGAAATTTTACAAGTATATTCAGACTATGCACATGCTTTTCCAGAAATCAGTGAGGAAGTTGGTCTCAGCTTTCTGAAAATGTTGGGTTTTATAAAGATATTTGTAGTTTTCTGGATTTGGATAGGTTATATCCCTTCTTTCTTTTTCACAGAGGGTAATATGTCCCAACAAAATCTTTCTGTTTGTTTCATGCAATTTAATAGTTTAGAGTTTATAAAACACATCCTATATCTACCTGGAGATCAGAGTCAGTAATAATCTCTTAACACAGTGCATGCAATGCAGGATGCTAAAACTCATTCTGAAGCTTTGGTAGAGATTGAGGTTTCAGAATCCTATTGTGTCCCTATCATGGTAACAAAAGCCTGAAGATAACTTATCTTACACTGGATTGTCATGATTCTGAACTTTGTGAAACACCACATTAATTTGGAAGAATCAGATGCAATGATGTAAATCAAGAGCCCTCTGTTCAGTGTCATAATAACTACCATAAGTGTAAGAAATATTCTGCTTCCTTCAGACTCTTCAATGCAAATTATGTGTATGATAATAATAGTATGTAATTATTTTCATTCTTTTTGAAAATAATAAAGTATTTTCAGAGTAAACATTGTATATACTTGCTTATACTTATGCTGCACTCACTCAGATAACAGTATGCTTTCTGTGGTTTTGTCCTATTGCCTTCAGCTGCTGAGTGATTCTGTTGTTGTAAGAAAGTATTTTCAAATAGATGTTTTTAATATTGTATGACAGCTCTGAAAGTGATAAGTAGCAGAATAGATTTATACACTTTAGTAGATTGTGGGTTGCAGAGACTTTATCTCTCAGTTAAATATTATTTTATGATGTATTGCACTCACTTAGATTGCAGTATGCTTTCTGTGGTTTTGCCCAGCTGGCTTTAACTGCTGAGTGGTTTTGCTGTTGTTATAAAAGTTTTTTTCAAATAGATGTTTTTAATATTGTATGACAGCTCCTAAAGTGATGAGTAGCAGAATAGATTTATTCACTCTCATGGGTTGTGGATTGCACAGGCTTTGTCCTTAGGTTAAATATTTAACTCTTCATAAATTAGTTTATGTCCTCCTTGATAAACTTTACTAAAAAAACTTTACTTTACTTTACTACTGTTTTAAAACAGTAATTTATTAGGTGTAGAGAGTAATGCATTGATACCTAATCAGGAAAGTTTGTTCCTAGATACACCTCGGTATCAATTTAAAATTATTTCTTCTTGTAAGGCAAGTTTTTCCTGAAGTCATTCGTAAGTAGAATGAGATACAAGAACTGAGTAGCTCTATGTACAAGAGGTTACCATCTTAAGATTATGTCATAGTCAGGATATTGATTTATAGGATTTCAGTACATTTTTATTACTTTTCTGAAAAGTACTTTGTGATCTTCATATATAAGGATCATATGAACTTTAAGGAGAAATGGAAGAGGTTTTCTTTGTGAATATCTTCCTTGTATGTCAGTGTTTCTGGGTAAAGTGTTGGGGAAAGAGAGGTTGAAGCATCATTACATCAGCCCATTCCTAAGTTAAAATGGCTTTGTCCTAAAGCTTCTTGGGAAACCTGGATTGCTTTTCAAAAGCTAAATCACTAATTAAATAAACAGAAAAATAGACTACTCTTCATCAAGGTATGCATTGAAACCTGCACCGTTAGAATAAGGTTCAGAGAAGAAATCTGAATTGTGTGACTGATCCAAAAAATGTAAATAGGAATACCTTGGTTTTTAGGAAATACTCTTACAGCAGTTAGAACATCTAATAATAAAAAATGGCATGGAAGTAGCCATATACATTACCGTAAAATGTGGGTTCCATATCTCTGTTATTGGTATATATCTGAAATCCTTGTTTAGGAATCCTGAGAGTGGCAGCAGTAGAACTTTACAGCTAAAATTGTAATAACTGAGCTAAATTGCTGAAACACTTGATTCCTCCAAAACATCAAAGCAGCTACTAATCCCATTTCAGTAATCTTGGCTATTAACAACTTCCCATTCATCAGCTGGAAAAAATAGCAAAACCACAGCCACAGTGGTAGTTGCTTGTGATATTTACAACAGTTTTGACAAGGACTGAATATGACTGGAAATGAAGTGAAAGTTACTTGTGGTTGCTCTGAAACTAGCAGCCTCTGGAGCTGTTTTTCCATCCAGACTATGATCTGCTAGGAATGTCAACATTTCCACAGTGACGTCCCTCCTCACAGTGTTCTTCATGGATGGAAAAGGAGTATCACCACAGAATCACAGAATGGTTGGGTTGGAAGGGGCCTCTGGAGATCATCTAGTCCAGCCCCTGGTAAAGCAGGTTCATGTAGAGCAAATTGCATGGGATCACATCCAGGCAGGATTTGAACACTTCCAGTGAAGGCAACTCCACGAACTCTCTGAGCAGCCTGTTGCAGTGCTCTGTCAAGCTTTTCCTCGATATTAATTTCAGAAGATTCATAATGACTAGCATTTCATCCTACAAATAGCGTGTAATAAACAAAGGGCCTTTTATGCCATTTTTCTTTTCTTAGGATCGGTCTGGATGTCAAAGAGAGTTATGCACAGAATTGTGAAGTATGGAAGTGTCTTGGGGTGACTCTATCACGTGTATGCCCTATCATGCTCTATGCCCAAAAAGTAATGTTGTGCCTTTTCTGTGCCTTTAAACTGAGCTTGAGGGAAAAAAAAAAAAAACGAAATGAACTGCCCAAAGCAGATTCTCAAGGACACAGAGATTACGCTCCTCAGTGTTGTCTGGCTGCGGGTAGCACGGAAGGGAGCACCCTGCTTGCTTCTCCTTCAGCCAGCTGGTTTTTTTCCCTCTTGGCGTGAGACGGAGAGCTGAATTTTGTTTCCTGGGACTTTGGTTTTTTCCCTTCTTCTCTTCTGAACTGTTTCAACAACATTAGAACACATCAGGAGAATTTTCTCCCCGAGGCCCAGGGGTGGGCCAGGGGACCCAGGTTTTCTTCCCAGGTTTCTCTCTATAACGAGAGATTTAATTTGATTATTTAGCATCATTATCCTTTTCCTGTGTGTTTGTTAAAATAAACAGTTTTTATTTCTTTCACTTTCCTTCGAGGAAAAATACCCTTTTTTCCCAAACCCTGTGGGGAGAAGGGTGGTTGTAACCTGGTTTTCTCTCAGGGGCTATATTACTAGATTTTGGCCAAACCGGCACAGGCAGCAAACGTGGGCCAGTATGTGAAATGATCAGGCAGAGCTGACAGTGGGCAAAAGACAAAAATACGGTAGAAATTTTAATATTAATAATTTCAGGCTTTCCGTAGAAGTAATTTTTTCAATTAAGTCTTCATAAATTACAAGATAAATTGAATCAAAACAGCTGTTGAAATGACTCCTCCTATGTGGGTGCATGAGCAGTAGATAGAAATCTTTAACACAGAACTCCAGTGAATTTTTTTCCTGATTAAATATTTAGCTCAAACAGTACTAGTAAGTCATTTGTAGACAGCAGAATGTATTGTAGTTGACTTGGAATTATGTACATGTGGACATCTCATCAGGTTGTGCATCCTGCATGACTGGTTTGCACGCCACTACTGGGCAGAATGAGTAAGAGGAAAGCTCTTCCCATTTTTCATACTAGAAGCTCCAATTTATGGATACAGTTTTAAAAAAACCAGAAACAGTCAGGTAAGAAAAGCAACTTCTAGCCATGAGAATTTGTGATATGTGCCTTTAGCTGTTAGATGCCTTCTTTAAGCAGTCTGTCATCTCTTGAGTCATCTTCTGAAGGCTGGTCCATTGTTGCTGAAAAACCTGGTGTTCCCAGGTCAGTGTCTGCTGAAGAGTTTCTTTCCTCAGCAACTACTGTCACAATAATAATGTGCGTGTCTAGTGTTCCACGTCTACAGAGACCAAAGCAGATAAATACTGTAATTGAAAGGATGCCAAAGAAATATATTGATAGTCCTACACTCTGAGTTATCAATACAATGCTTTTTTGCAAACTTACTAGTTCATAGTTAACATTTTAAAAAAATAGTATTAGTTTCCTATGCAAGTTTTAAATGCGTCAATTCATTTGGTTCTTCCCCTTTTTTCCGTATGTTCACTATTACTCTCACATTTATAAGTAATGTAGCTACTACACCACAGAAGAAAAATGAGTTTTTAACTAAAGCTTCTCTTTTTTTTTGCAGGCTTGCAACATTTTGGCTATCTAATTCATCTTCCTACAGAATTCCTAATTTTTTATTATATTTTTCTGGCTGATTTAACCATCAGTCACCTTCACTCAAAATATTCCTCAGTTTTAGAACGTCTGTCTTTTTGGCATACAAATAATTGTACATCTTAATGTTTAGAGAAGTTCTTGTGTTTTAGCCATTGTTATTTTGTTTATTTTTTTTATAGGAGAGTTCTTCCTTTATTTATCTGACCTATTTCTCTGGTGATTAATTGTTCAGCACCTGGTAGAAAGTTCAGTTCAGCCAGACTGAATGCTGCCTAGATCTAATGAAGCAGATGATTTAATTGAACACAACAACTCTGTTTTTTCTTTATGCAGTCATTTTTCCCAGTGGTATCTCTAGAGGTATGTGGTTCTCCAGGCACATTTTCTTTATTGGATCAATAGTCAAAAAAAAATTCTTCTGTAAACAGACAAAATTTCAATCATCCAAAGCTGACTACAACAGCTATTTTCTTATTGTTGATGATGTGAGATAATGAAAGAAAAGGAGAGTAGATCAGGTAAATACATGTTTATTAATCAGATATTTATCAGTAGTTATATCAGAGTTGTTGTAGGGAATACTGTCTACTTTTACACAGAAGAAATATGATTATGAGTTTTACTCTCATCACTAAAACCAAATTCTAATACAGAAAATAAACCTGACATCTGAAATAGAAAAGAAAAAGGGTTACCAGAGAAGTGAGTTGTTTAGGACACTAAGGAAGATACCTTTACTGGACATAAGCATTATGATATTATGTCAACAACACTCTCAAACTGCTGTAGGTACATCAGAAGAGACTCTTGCACATCCACAATTTGATCTATTGTTTTGGTACCAGCAGCTCATACTCAGCATTTTTTTCTAACTGCGTCTCTATAACATGATGGGATGTCTCTAGGTAACCAGAAAAGACAGTTTCTGCTGGTGGAAAAAAATCATCTATATACAGCCACTTCTTGCCTGTGTCTGAAAAATTTTCAGTAAGTGTCTAAGTTTCTCTGGTGGTGACAGCCCATGTTTAACTGCTGCACCTAAAAAGCAGGCAGAGATTTATCTTGTTTAGTGAACCTGATATTTCTGGAAAGCCAAAATTTCTGCAGATAATCCATAATATTCAAGTGCAGTGAGTATTGTACCCCTTGGAGGATAAGACCATATTCTTCTCTATAGAAGGGTGTAGTCTGTTCTCTTGGAAAGTAATCCATCATCTCAGTAAAGTCCTTGACTATTTTTTCATTAGAAAGAACTTTTTTTTCCCACACTGAGTCAAATTTTATTTAGCCTTAGGATATACATGTTACATTTTGAAATTATATTAATATGCCATCTGAGTTACCTCCTTTGAAGTCCAAGATTTAAATTTGTATTTGCAAGACAGTGAGAGTACCTGTACCTTCAAATATCAAGTTAGCCACTGAACACCTAGTAAGATCCCAGGGATAGGAGGTCCATCAGAGGTCTGCAGCTGGTGATAAAAGGAATTATGCACAGTTTGAGGTTTCTAATTTTTTAATACATTCAGACAAAAATTACTGTGTTCTTTAGGTGTATTTATTCAACCTCAATGTAAATTGTCTTAGTTTCCCTCTTACTCATCACAGAGCTCAGACTTCACATTCTGGCCAATTTTACAGTTAGATAAGTAGTCTGAGATCAATCAAGTTACCAGAACAGGAGTAATTGTTCTCAGAAGGAAAGGGGTGTAATGGAAGGCAGAAAAGGATTCTGAAACTGTTGTTTTGCGAGTTGACAATTGAGATACGACAAAATGTAGATCACTTGCTCAATTTTGATTAAATCAAAATTGATTTAATAGTTCAGCAACAATAAAGAAGTCATTAAGACAGAAAAGTATTCTCAATCAATTCAGATGCTGACCCATTTAATGAGAACATGGCTTCACCTTTGAGTTATTATTGCAAAAATTGTAATTATCTCTTAAGAGTTGTACTTTAAATGCTACTAATTTTTCTGTTTGCTTCCTTACCATTATCTTACAGACTATTATAAGAAGCTCACTTTCTGAGTGCTAGAATTTTTGGACTGAGCCAAAAATTGATAGACCCAAACCATTCCTACTTAAAAGGTTAATTTCATTGTAAAAACCTAAGCTAAAGATTCATCACAAAATCCTTTGACAAGCTGGCCCACCATTTAATTACTTTCCATGCACAAAAGTACCTGGTTCATGTTTTTGTTGCTGTTTAGCCTAAGAGTTACCTATATAGTACCTTTACCTATTCTTTGCTAGATTTAACATACTATGTAGCATCCAATGTCTTTATTCTTTGTAGATTAACTTAATCTGTGTTTAGGAACTTCACTTTTTTCTTTCAGAAACTAAGTAAAACTACTTTAGCACTTGTACCATTTTTTTTCTAGATTCAAAATAAGTTTTGTGGTTCTTTTCTGAACCTTTTTCAGTTTTTAATAATCGTCTCAGGGGACTGATACTCAAACTGGACAGAGGACTCAAAATTTGTCTTTGACAGATCGGAAGTAAGACATAATCTCCCTGCCTTGCCCATACTTGATACCTTACCATTAATACACGTGAGCAATAATTAGCTTGTCTTATACTTTTTTTTTGCAAAATAGAAATATTCACATCAATGATTCTACACAGAAATAAAGATATGGGTGAAATTCTTTCCTTTTTTTTTAATGTGTTTTTTGTGGGTTTTTTGTGGTTTTTTGGGTTTTTTTGTGGTTTTGTTTTGGGTTTGTTTGTTTGCTTGTTTGTTTGTTTGGGGTTTTTTTTGGTTAGAAGAGCTCATTAGAAAATCTTTGGTAGTTTTGTTTTTTCGTTTGAAATAACCATACTAAAGATGTGACCTTCTGTTGTGAGGTCTGATATGGATTATTACAAGTGTACCACCTCCTGTGGTTTTGTTCATCTTTAATTTGCCTACCATAAAAAAAGGAAATAACATGTTGGATTAGGAGTGCTGCTGCGGAACTGTTCCATTTGTTTTGGGGTTATCAAACTAACTTTTAGAAGAAATTATCTGCAGTTACTTATCTTTATGAATAGAGGTGAGTATAAAGGTGTACACTTTTATTTCATCTTTGGAAGATCCCCCTTTCTCCCATTTTTATCTTGTTTTTCATTCCTTCTTAAAGAAACAGTAATCTGAGGATTTTCCTTCTGGTTATAAACCTGCAGTTTCACAACTCTTAATTTATAGAGAGAGATTTTGCAGTCAGGAAAAATGATAAAATGTAACTTTTTATTCACAGATTTTTATTTTTCTAAATCTCTGTAGTGAATATTTATCAAAGTGGTAAAGTACCAAATTCAATATTGGTTTTCTATATTCATTAACACTTTTAGACATCTCTTTGTTATGTGGATGCATAGAATAAGGAAGTGTAGGACTGGATTTCCAAGTACCATGTTTAACATGTTGTACTGTTGGTATCACTATTTGGATTAAAGCAGATTTTTTTTTTCTTGTGGGTGGAGGGATTTTCTATTATAATTGAAGAACAATAATGAAACCCTTTTTTTATTTTGGCAAGTGTTTTCCATTTTTTTAAAATATGATGATCTCAGTAACCAAGAACATGGTTATTTTGATTCAGTTGAAGCTGATTACAGTCTTGACCTCAGCCTGTTTCTTGAAAGTGAGCTGTAATTGGCAAGTATTTCAAGACCTTGAGGAGTGCCCTTGCTGGGAAGATAAAAGATGAAAAGCATCCCCCTTCATCCATCAGACCGTTTGTCAGTTCCAGGTCTTTTCTCAAATGATCACTGAAGGGAATGGTTACCTTGCTCCGAGTCAACCACCTGACCTGCTTGGACTCATATATTTTTCAACAGCAGGCATGGCTGTGAGTAGCCATCCTAGTCAATGGCAAAATTCAACTGGTAGTGAATCAATCTCGTCTGCAGCTGTGTTTTGTAGTGCCATACTTTTAAGGACAGATCACTGTTACTGAGTCCTTGTGCTCACGGAAGAAATATATCTCATTTTTAGTCCTGTGACATCTTGCTTTGAGATTAAGGAAAGTGTGTGCAATATGCCACAGAAATGAAAGTGCTTTGGTATTTCTCCACACTGTGCTAGTTCTCTTTGTGGAAGATTCTCCAACCAGGAAGTAGTTAATATTCCCAGTAGGAACCAAGAGGGAGGACACTTCAAGAGAAAGCAGACATTTATAGCAGACACTCTCAGGTGTCAAACAGCCTCCACTTTGAGCCTAAAGAGGAATAAAATAAATAAATTGTATTTATATTATTTATTTTTATTAACCGATAGTTAAAGGTTCATTTCTTGAAGAATGAATTTGTTTTAATATATGAACTTATTTTCTAACATACTGTATGTTGTAATATAAGTTTAGGAAATACCTTCAGTTTATGATGTGTCTGATCATTTGAGTCTTCTATGTCGCCAAGCACCTTCACCAGCATCCTGGTAGTGTGACTCGGATGGAAACAGTTAACAATTTCCTCGTGAAGGGCAAAACGAGTCCTCTATATTATTAGTAGTATAATATTACTAGTAAGATTGCTTCATGATCTTTCCAACAGCTAGATCCCATCTTTCTTGGGACAGCTTTCAAATGCTGAAAGATCCTAAAACATCGAGGGATACCAAGGTGGTAGAGGGATACCAAGGTGGTAATGGCTTAGCTAGTTTTATAGATTCATGGAATCATTAAGGTTGGAAAAGACCTCCAAGATTGTTGAGTCCAATCTTTGACTGAATCCCACCATATCAACTAAACCATAGTACTAAATGCCACATCCAGATGTTTTTTGAACACTTCTAGGGATGGTGACTCCACCACTTCCCTGAGCAGCCTGTTCCAATCCTTGACAATCCTTTCAGTGACAAATTCTTTCTTATTGCATTGTACTGCAGCATATTCTAAGGTTATGGTCTATACTCTGCGGTGAATTTGTGTCCTGACGATCGCTTCAAAGAGGATAGAAGGTTGTTTAGCAGCAAATGAAAGGTACAAGTAAGCAAATAAAAAGTTTTTATTCCTCAAACATATGAAGTTGTAATTGAGCTTCAGCTAGAAGTCTCACAAAGTGTAACAGGCAGGTGGATTTAGGGACACAGCTTACTAAATTACTATCCAGTATTTATCCATTAGCCTATGGCTGTCTCTTTAATGTGGCAAAGACATTAACAATATAGATAATGACATCCATAATCCATTTGGGAATACTCTTATCTACATCCCAAATAGTTACATTTGGTGTAAGGGCTTTGTATACTTACTGCTCAGAGCAACTAAGTAACTTGGAGATGAGATATATCTTTGCAAATTCCAGTCTCCTCTGAGCCTCCTTTGTGTTTTATCATCTACTGCAATATACAGTTGTTTTGTTTAGATCTATGGGCACTGATGTTTTTCCTGTGCTTTCCTTTGAAATCCTAGCTCTATAGTATAAATCTTTATGGACTTTACCTTACATCACATCTGTCCTGGCTGCCCAGTTTAAACAACACTTGCGTAACATGACTTACCAGTTTTCAAATCCCACAGTCCTCAATTTAACTCACACTGGTTACAGCCTTTTGCAACACCGGATATGGCTAAAGCACAAATAATTTTCTAATACAAGGTTTAATTAAGTTTTATTCTGAGATGACCTCAAATGCTTTTATCTGCTGTACATTTGCAGCCACAGTTGCATGAATATGATCACTGGACACCTTAGAGAGGTAATGGTCTTTTTTGGTGATTCACCTTGTGTTTACCTCTAACATTTATTTTGGGCAATGATTGCCAAGAATTTGGCAATAACTGCTTAGTAACAGGAATACAGTCCACAGTTTGTCATCTGGGAGCAACTGTCTGTAGAACAAACACTGGTGATGGAGTGCATAGGCAGAACAGGTTTCCTTTTCACAGTCTGCTTATCAGACTCGACTGGAAAAAGCATAACTTTCAAGCCACTCCAAGCAAGTAATAGGAAGGAGAGACTTTGAACTCAGTTAGGCTTTCAATGAGCAAAACGGTTATACTCAAAACTAGTATTTGTGTCACTCCAAAGAACCCTCTTGGCTGGGAGCCTGTCTCTGGCAATGGTGTACAGAGCTCAGAGAAGTGGTGTATGCTAGTCTTACTAACTCTTCAGGCTTGTCTTAAACGTTGGTATTACATCTGCTGCCTTCCATTTGTGTGGCATAAGAAACATGCTATAGACAGTATAGATTTTGTAATTTCATTCTAGAGTTCCCACTACATTGTCACCTAAAGGGATGTAATCCTGCTTGCTGTAATCTGCTGCAATTCAGTTGTACCTTTTTTACTGAGGCACCATTGAATTCAGATTGTGCCTTCCTTTAATATGCAATCTCTGACTCATCCGTTTTGAGTAGCTAGTTCAGCATAGGATGTATTTTAACTTCTTCGATTCTGAATTATTGTAACCATTTGTAATCATGTTCTGTTTAAAATGTGCAATGTGTTCTTCTCCATCAGTACAAAGCAGCAGTGAGGTAATACCAGGAAAGCACGGTGCTGATGTGAGAAACCAAATGTGGAGATAAAACTGCCAAGGTAATCCAGGCCATGAAGTCTCTGCTTTCCATTCCTCACCAACGCCTGCTGCTGTCCAGCAGCAATGCTGCAGTGCACAGTCAGCTCATCTACATCTGGATAGCAAGTATCTTTTACTTTCATCTCTGGATTAGACCTTCTTCAGTTATATTTTTGGACAGTATTTTACAACAGCAGCAGTAGTGTTATTTCTTGTCAGTATTTACACTGGGATTAATTATTTTTTGTTGGACAGCTTGGAACTGTTGTCCAAAGCAGAATCTGAGAGGAATTTATAACAGTCCTTTCTTTTCTAGTGTAGAAGTGCATGCAGTTCACATGTTGGCTTTTTGGAATCTTTAGTAGATCACCTGGAACAGTGAGACTAAAGCAGCTGCAATAGTCAATTATTTCTCATAGGAAGCATTTTCTTTATGACAGGAGTAAATAATGATAAGTTTGTCCCCAAAATAATTTGTATCACCAAATCCTGACATTGTAGTTTCCAACGAATTGTTGTGCACCATAACAGGATCTGCTGAGCTTTTGCATGTAACAGGCATACACATGGAAACTCTTTGGAAAACTTCCTCTTTTTTTATGTTTCCATCTGATTACAACCCTTTAGCTAGTTTCCTATTTTCTTTAAAGGTGCTCAAAGGCAGGACTTTGAATTAAACAAGCTAGTAGAGCCAAACTGGAGATCCTGGGAAGACTGTAGAAGAGGGTGGTCTTAGGAGCAGCAGATATCCAGCAGCTCTGATTTAGTACCATCGATAAAAGAAGTTAAGCTAGGACTTCCCCTAGGATTTCATGTACTCTAAGTAGCCTTTCTGACACATACATGTCCACTGAGGTTCTGTTCCTGGCAGTTCTATTTCAGGAAGAAGGAATGAATATGAAAATGCAAAAAGGCTACCAAAAATTCGGTAGAAACAATTATAACTTTGGAGTTACTAGTTTGTTTTCAGCCTTCAGCATTCTAATTAAAATCTCAACACATGTGACTGTTATTTAAAGCTAATGCAATTTTCATAGATTTCATAGTAAATTTTGACCTACTGAAATAAAAACTGGTATGGGCTCCACTGTGTGGAGCAGTATTTTAATTCCAGGATATCTTTATAGAGGTAATTGCTCAGTCTTTACAAGAAAAAGGAGAGTTTTTTCCTTGTATGCCTTGAAAGGGATATGTAATGGATGATAAAGAGATCGCTTTATAAAGGAATCTCCTTTAGAGCCTAAGATGTAGTTATCCATTACAGAAATTGAAATGCAATTGCTGGACTGTGTATGTCCGTCCTCCTCTGTTACCCAACAATCACATTTGGTTTTTAATTGCTAATTTTCTTCTGTCTTCTCTTGGCACAACCATTATATTTCTTGTTCTCATGATCTGATTTTGGCTTGTTTTCTACCTTAAAGCGCAGATAATTTTTCCAGCAGTTTAGTCTAACTGATGATTAGCATTTTTCTCATGTGTACAGCTTTATGAAGATTCAGCAAGCTTGTACAGCAAAACAGGTTGTAGCCTGTCTCTTATTTTCATGGCCATTGTAACTGAAAAGACATCTCTGGATTTCTAGATAGTTTATTGAGTTGCATGTATCTTGCAGACTGACCCCTTCCAAAAGCAGTTTCTGAAATGCAACACAATTTTAGTTCTAAATAATACATTTATTCGCATCTTCAGATAAAAATGTATATTTTGGACTTATTGTAATTAAAACAAGCACAGAATTTTTTCTTCTCTCTTAAGTGTATCAATTCTAGGTTGCATAAAATGTCGCTGTGTTCCCAATAGCATTGATAGCACTGTTCTGAAGTTGAGAATTCTTTCAGTATTTGTTCTTATCAACCTGGGATTACTTTGCATAGCTGTGGACAGTATGGAGAGAGGAAAGTAAGAAGCTGGAAGGTAGAAAATCAGACAATTCACTATCTTCCATTTTCTGTGACTAAATGTATATTTTCTAAGTAAAAAGCAAATCCAGCAAAATCCTTTGGTAAATTTAGCCTGATACTCAGTATATCCTGGGATTATTTTCCCACTCTGCTTTAATAGTGACTCTTAAGTTTAAAACTAAAAGCAATATAACCAGTTTGAGATTGCATCTGTAAGGAGAAAAGCGTGTGATTTAACATGACAGCATGATATACTGGAATGGCAAAATGCATACTACAGAAAATCATATTTTGGTAGGCACAAGTGTTTGTACCTGTGTTGTCTGAACAGAATAAAGCTAGACAAAAGAGATCATATAAACGAATTGCAATAACAGTCCCACAGTTTAAATGCATACTTGCTAATTCTTCACACAGTAGGTTATTTTTTTTTTAGCACAGAAAGATTTCGAAATGTTTTGGATAATATTTTCCTTTGTCTGCTAATCTTATACGTTCAGTAGTGATTTACAGACAAATATATACTTCAGTGCAAATAAAAGAAAAAATCCTACTTAGGATGCTACAGAATTCCTTCAGAATTACCTTTTTCCTATGAAGCCTTTCAATATTCACTTGAGGAAACAAGTGATATTCCTAATATTATGGACATTTTGTAGTTATTAGGTAGGAGATTCACGTTACTGGCTGCTAAAGGTGTTCAATAAAGTATTGGTCAAATTGAGTTCTTCATATATTGACTCCTAAATTTTAAGGTGTGTATTTACTATCGTAGTGTCTGCATATGCTAAATGAAATACATTTCGTTAAAAGACGAGTAAAATATGATTATAGTTCATGTCAATTTGACATTTTGTTTTTTATTCCAGAACTAATGTAGTTACTATTTTGGAGCCATAGTCTGCAGCAGAAACTATTTTACTGAGTCTAGAAGAAATACTAAGTCTCAGGGGCCACTGAGTCATATAAAGAAAAACCTGTATCATTATCGCTGTTAATGCAGTTCTCCATGGGTCTTTTACGTGGGATATTTTACTCAATAATTCAGAAAGTGCAGCTTAAGGCTTAACTCAGTGTATCTTTCATATGGGTTTGGATAAAGCTGAAGGAAATTGTTATTGAAAATTGGAAACATGCAAAGAAATTGAAAGTGCTTCTTTTATTTGAAGGAAGTTGCTGTTTTGGAAAGGACTATCAACACTCACAAGGAAAAGGAAGAAAGGAAAAGGTGACTATAGGAACACAATGCTTGTTGTGCCCTTTTCAATTCAAAAACTATAAATATTAGAAAGAATTGAACAAGAGTTAATAATGCCTTGCTGACAGGCTATCTGCTTTGCTATTTTTAGGTAGTTTAGCCAGGAGCTCTAAATGCATACGTACTTAGATGGTCCCAAGAAATGTAACCCTATTGTTTTCAAGAATGTTTCAAGAACAGCAAATATTACCTCAGAAGTCGAAACTTCATTATGTTTATTACGTTTTCCTGAGTTTTTTCCTCATTTAGATTATTTTGGGGGGAAAAGTTGCCCTAAGATCAATTTTATTTTTTAATGATTTTATAAAATCTAAAAAATCATAAAATCTGTATTTGGTCATCCAAATATGGATCTGCAATAAAATGCAGTAACAGAATGTGTAACTGTTGTTAGCTTTTTTCTTTTTAATTTTGAAGATTTCAGAGTAGAATTGAAGATTTTAAATTGGTGGCAAAGCCAACTTTATGTAATATTGCATATTGGATGTAATACAAAACAAAGTGAAATACAGCAAGGTCTTGAAGAGAAAACATAAGCTATTCAAATTTCTGTGCATTAGGTTAATAACTAAGGCTTTAAAAGGACATCCTAATAATAAATGGTTTAGAATTCAGTTTATTAAACTGAATTATTAAAAACCGGATGTTTTATTTTATTTTTCCTCCTTATTAAAAAGTGTATGAAATAATGCATGCATGTGTTTGCCTCTCTTTCAAGTTAGCAATAGATAAGGCACATTCCACATGACTTATTTAATTTGGTGTGTTTTTTCTATGGTGTTCCAATTTTTGATACACAACTTTCCATTAAAGGTTTCTACACTAGCCCCTCTTATTTTAACGTTGAACTCACTGTACAGAGACAATACCAAATCCATATATATGTATCATATATAAACCACAGCATTTGGTTTGTAGTGTCTAGAATCTGATGACAGGAGTGAACATTCAGCTCTGCACATCCAACTTTGGACGTGAGTCTTAATCAAGCATTTGTGCCAAACGTTGATTATCTGCTAATCAGCTCAAATAAACCTGAACCTGAGTATCACATGGCGCATAAAAAGGGGTATTTTTTGATTCAGAGATAGTCAACCTTAGGGTAGAATTAAAATTCCGGAGTTGAGCTGCTAGAAAGCTGAAACAGAAAAATATTTTTAGTTGTACAAGATAGAGATTTTGCTGTTTATAGAGAACATTGTTTTGCTAGGTTTAAATTTTTCTAATCTTTTACCTTTACTCGTAACAGAATCAATGAAGTATCTAGTATGATAGATGGCTCGGGAAAATGTAACCAAATATACAGTGCTGTGCTGGACAAACTGATTACTTTTCACAAATTGGATGGAGGAGTAGGAATTCTTTTTACTCTTTTGTAAATTGAATCTTATCCAATTTCTCTTCAGACCAACAGACTGATACACTCACTGCACCAATTTGTCTGAAATGCAGTCTAAACTTTTCTAGGTTGAATAAAAAATTGAGACCTGGGAAGGAAAAAAATTTCTAGGAGATTAGACTGAAATAATGCTTCCTGCTTCTCTTTAACATCGATAACTAAATTCAAAAATAGTCAGCAGAAAAAAAAAAGAAGAGAAAATTCTTTTGATTTTCAGAAATCTGTATCTTAACTCACTTGTAACTCTGATCTCATCTACCCCTCAAAGTCAGGCTGGATCTTTGGCCATGAACTTTTCCTCGTGTATTTTCCGTGAAAGGACTTTGTGATGACTAAATTTCTTGTAAATGATAGAGTACTGTTGACTGTATGATGATCTTGCACTAGTGAGATGCTGTGTATCTATTTTATTTGTGCTTGCTTTGGTCTATGTCAAGAATTTCTGTTAGCTTCCAAGTGAAAAGAAAGGAGAAAGCAAGGAAAAATATATAAAATATCCTGAGCCATGAACAGTTTCAGCACCAGTCTAGGTAATATTTCCAAATTGGCAGGAGATATATAATATGTCATCTGTCAAGCTGTTGCATTTTGTGACCAGCAATTCATTGTTAACCATCTGTTTAAATATTTTTTACATCCTCTGGTTACACTTGTTTCACAGTTAACTTTAAATTATGTTTACAAAATATTACTGACCTGCACGTTGGAGTACATGAATAGATGGTTCTAGGCTAGGAAGTTTTTACAATTGTGTCCTTGACCCATGGCATATTTGACAGTCCTTAATTAGCCAGATCTATTAACCAGCAAATCTCTTTACAGAAAATCCATGGAACTAAAATGATCAGCCTCGGCAGTTGTGTACCTAACAACTTTTTAGTGTATTTAGGACAAAATCTAAAGAAATGTGTAGGTTATATCTGCATCACTGTGAACAATGTATTTCTATGCACAATATTTTATCAGGCATCATGTCACTCAAACTTCATCTGAGCCAAAGTTTCTCAAACCTCAAAAAAGTTGCCTCTGATGGGACTTTCCCTACCTAGTAATCGTAATTAGGATGTTCAGAGGTTTCATCTTGCTTTTAGAAATGTAGTTGTAATTGTAAGCCTTATTTTTAAGCCAATGTAGTTAAATTTTAAGACAATTTTGATTTCTGGTGAATATAGTTATAAATAATATTGCCTTCACAGCTCTTGATCTGGTACATGCATTGAGGCCAGTGGTTGGCTGTGCAGTGTGTTTCTGTGGGTAACAGCTGGAAAAGCTCATGAGTAAAACAAGAAAACAAGCACAGTGCAAAATCCTTTATCAACTTCTGACTGCTGCCTTAAAACAGGTATTAGAAGTATGCTTATTGACTTTCAGGAAGAAGAGAAAATATGCATGCATTCACGACTTGCACTACATCTCTGATTTTGATTCTGGGTTTCAATGTAGTATTGTATTTAAAAAAAACAACCAACCGAACAAAAAACCACTCAGCAGCTAGTGTTTATACAGTGTGTTCCTTGCAGTGTACAGGAGCTAAAGTTTGAGAGTCAAATACTAAAATGTATGACAGAAGTCCATGTGACATTTAAAAGCAAAACTTAATTCTAGATAATCTGGACATCCTATAACTAAAGTAGATTAATGTTCCTTGAAATGGAAACAAAATCATAAATCTTTACAGGTAATTGTGAGGTCATTTTAGTTTTTCAGTATGTCATTTAGGTATATCAAAAAAGATAGATTATAGACCGATAATTATATTAATTTGGAGGGAGGAGGAGATTTTACGAAGAGTTATGGTCCATAAGTTTTAGTGAGTTTTTAATGTTAACCATAAATAGTAAAACTTCCAAAAGTCTTTGAGTTAGGAAAATAATTTCCTTCCTTGACTCATCCCTGGTCCTTTTTATATTTGTTGAATACCCAGGATTTGTTTGGTCTGAGTAAGGAATGTAAGACTGAGTCATTTTCTTAGCAGTGGCTTTCCTTCTATGAGCATCTGTAGACACACTGATCATTACACTGGAGAAGAAGATGTACCAGCGCTCATGTGGGACTCACCTTTCTCTCCCAGAGCCAGTGGAAAGTCACGTACCTGGGAAGTGCGTGACTTACTTCTTCTGATGAGTCAGTCAATATCAATTGGCTGTATTTATATAAAGATGTAGTCTTGGCAAGACGGATTGGCTTAATGCAGCCAGATTTTGTCCTCTTTAAATGCCATGTCAAGTGTCATCCTCTCACATGCGTATTGATGTGAAGCATGGAGTTGTACATTGAAACTGTGACTTCCTACTGCTTCATCTGAACAGTTTGTACAACTTGCTTTCCCCAAAGGCAAAGTATGGGAATTGATCCCTGAATGTGTCTGTATTCTGGGATGCAACTGAAAATAGAACAGTGTGACTTGTTTCCTCATTTCTTGCTTCCTGCTTGAAATTGTAGCTGTGACATCTCTATGGAAAACTGCCCTTCCTCAATTAACTCTAAGGAAGTTACTATTTCTACTCTTTTGAAAAGAGGTTTACTTGACTTTTTCAGATAATATCAATTTTTTCTTCATTGTTCTCTCAAAGTCATCTCTCTATTTTGTAACATCTACTCATATCGCAACTGCCTGCTTTACTTGTCTCATTTTTTTCCTGTATTCATTCTGTATTGCTTTCTCCTCACTACTTCTTTTGTCTCATTCTCCAAACTTCAAAATTGCCCATGTGTTTGCAACATCAAGTATTTTCACACCAAACATTTCTTTAGTTCCAACAGGTAAATGTTCAAACTTTTAAATTCTGCTTGTTATATGTAACTGGATATTCCTTTGGTCTGATTTCTTACATTCACATAATTGGTATCCACTTGTAGCCTTTAGAATAACTGCTCTTAGTGCAGAAAGTTTTTCACTTCATACAGCCCCTCCACCCACAATGGTTTGTTTCACTTAAGATTTTCAGTTTTCAAGATTGCCTTACAGCTGGTAAAGATATACTTTTGCTTAAAGCATGTTAGATGTCACAAACACTTCATCTTAGTGGCAAATATAGATAAATAAAATTAGCTAGCTAAGTGGCTGACCTCCAGTAGATTAGATATTGTTAATCAATCAAAATTGTTTGTGGCTGGGGGACTTTTCAATAGAGTTTAAATCAAGGATATTGCTCCATTTATTCTGACCTTGATCTCTGCTTTGTTTTAGTTTTAGTTTCCTGGACATAGTTACAAGTTAACATTCCTTTGTCCTTCTTTATACTGTTGAATTCATTCACTTCTGGTGGAGTTTAGATAATCTAAATATCCCTCCCATTCATCTACTGACAAATCAAAACCACACATGTACTCTGTACTGAAGTGTATGTAGACACCAGTGAATATCTGAGGGCTTTGAGACCCTCTAAATTGAAAACACCTCACAATATTCCAATGTGGCACCATAATGTCCAGCATATACTAATTGCAAATCCTTATGGGATTTTATGGTATTCTGGCATTTTTACTTTGCAAGTCAAGCTCCAAGAAGCTTAAACTTTCTGAACATTAATTCCCTTTTCATACACCTGTGTAGTTGTTAGTGCTTTAAAACTGAAAATGAAATGCAGTTTTAATAGTATAGATTAGTGATTGCTTTTGATCAGTTCAAAGTATGCTTCCACCTCTTGGCAGTCGTATTACCTGACAGAGCACCTCATACAAAGGCAAGTAGGAAACTGTTCTCTGAGTGAAGCTGCAGTGTCTGTAGTTCTTTCTGAGCTCTTCCAGAAAGAACTTAAATGCATGTTCTGCATCATCCACATTTTCATAAAACACTGAACTAACTGCGAGTGCTCTGCCAAGCTGACACAAGCCCATGCAGTGACTGCATGCAGGAGTGTAAGGTGCCCAGCAGTCCTGGATGGTCAGAGTGACTTTTCATGATCCAGCTTCATTACCAGTCTTTCTAGAACATAGGAATATTATCCTTAATATGTACATAGATAAAAATTTTTCCCAGAGAAAAAAGACAGTATCTTGAGAAACTCAAATATATACAGCTCTGTAATAGGAAGCCATGCAAATGGCAAATAAAAGAAATTCAAGGTGTTTTATGTTTTGGGGGAATGTGAAAAATAACCAGAAATACCTTTCACCACGAAGCTACAGAGTTAACTTTAAGCTCCTAAAATGGTTTCATTACTAGTCACTAAAAGCCTTCCCTTTGGTCCTTAGTCAAAGCAAAAGATTTTGGTTTGGTGGTTTGGTTTTTAGATAGAAGTACAGTCCAGGCCCTTCTGCCTTCTTTATGCCACTAATCAGAATATCACCACAGTTATTTAGTTTGTTTACCACAGGTTTCAGAGCAAAGAAAATTAGGGTTCTCCATACTGAAGCACAGAGGTGACAAACTGGCACGGTCTGTTCAATAGATGTAAAAAGGAGTTACTTTGAGGTCTCCGAAGTAATGGAATTGCAGCATTATTGTAGCCCTCTGAGATAATTACACACACAATCAATCCATTTACACTGCTGCACTATGTCTTGGTCCTTAAGATGTTGGGGCTCACATCACCTGCCAACTGAACTATCCAAAGGCTTTGATTAGAGATGCTTTACAATTACCAGATGTTTTTTTCTCTTCCTACTATGAACAAGCACATTGTGACAGCTTGCTCTTTAAGATTTTTTCAATTTATTGACTGTTTCTTGTTTTCATCAGATATTTTCTTGCCCCTACCAGACCTTGGTTTCTTCTCTTCTTTTACATATGTACACTCTGGGTAAAGGCAGTGTGAATAATAAAAACATGGGCTGTAAGTGATCGCATTTCTTTGAATATTGAAATAGCTGACCACATGTGCAACACTTCAGGAGCAGAACTTCCTGACTTACAGCTTTAGAACAGAATCTCTCTCCCAGATGAACTAGAAGCTTCACAAACTGAAAATTTGCATTTGAATTTTTTACACAGAAGACAAAAGTGTTATTCATCTGAAACTAAGACATCATAAAAAAAAACCTACAGAATTTTTATATAACTTTTTGTCCTAGAAAAATGGGGCTGCAGCTAAGCTTGCAGTTCATAAAATCAGACAATGATAGAACAGCTTTGGTTGGAAAGAGCCTCTGGAGATTATCTCTCAGAAATCTGAGATTATCTAAAATTGGACCAACTTCTTAAAACAATGTTGGTGGGGGCTGTGTTCAGTTAAGGTCTGAGTATGTCCAAACCCCTCTGGGCTGCCTGTCTCAGTGTCAGAGCAGCCTCATAGTGGACAATTTTTTCCTTCCATGTAATCAGAACTTTCCTCGTTGCACCTTGTTTGTTATCTCTCATCCTTTCTCAGCATGCTTCCAGGAAGAGCCTGCCTTCATCTTCTCACCAGCCACCCTTTAGGCAACGGAAGCCATCAGTTACGCTCTCCTTTGCCTTTTCTGTTTCAGGCTGAATAAAAGCAGTGCTTTCAGCTTCTCCTTAGCTTAGATTTGGAAACATCCTACCTGGTTCCATGGACTGGTGCATGTGGAGTTTACATTCAGTGGTCCCTAGCTTCCCTCTGGACTACACATCTTCTGCCATGAGATGTAAACTTGACTTTGGCCCCGGCCCCAGGGACCAGAAGGCCATTGAACAGGTGGGATGAGGAAAGACCAAGATGAAGAAGGTATTGAGTAACACAAGCTTTCATCTAACGAGGTTTTGGTATTACCACAAGGATAAATTTTATGATTAGAAATTATAAAGATCTTGTTGATTTTGTTTATGAACATTAACAATTCTTTATAACACTCTTTTTTAAGTGGAAGCAGAATTAATGACTTTGATCTGAACACAGAAAGCACAGAGAAATAAAATATTTTTAACCAAGTTCTTTAAATAAAGACAGTATTTAGAAAGCCAACCTTCTTATTTTATTAGGAGTGGTTTTTATCAATAAATTTCCATTCAGCATAATGGAAGAAGAATCAATACTTAAATACATTTCTAATATGAAGATTTGTAAATTCTGACATAGGTAAAAATGATAGCATATTTTTGTGTGTATCAGCCCCATGTATTTTGCAGCTCTGCACTGCAGAACAGGCGAGTTCCCACAAATACCAGAATTTTGCAAATGGGTTTGCTGTTCTGCTGTACGACACTGGCCTTAAAGGTCATGTTTTCAACATAGTTGTATTTGTGGGAACTCTTCTTTGTCAAGAAGTCATCATTTAGCTATGTTTCACAATAGCTTTCTGCGTTAATTTGTGCCACCTGAGTGTCTGACCGTTACAAAACTCAAAAGGTTTTTAATTTCAAAAGGTTTTGCTTTAGCAGCTGATGCTTTTTGACAAATCACACTAATCTCACTTGCACTCCATTCTTTTTAGCGCTATTATAATTCATATAAAAACTGAAGCTGCAACGCCTATGATCTCAGTGGATGCTTAAATAGTTTTCTCATAGGTATTGATTACTAAATCTCCTACTATTTCATCCCCACTCTGCCATTACCTGGCATCTGTTGTCTTTGTGTTTTTGAAACATTTTCAGTGTGTCAGAGATGCAGTTGTTGAGAACTGACATTTTATGCAGGACAAAATAAGAGGAGTCACAAGTCTTGGTCAGGTTTCACAAAGTTAAATCTGCAGCATTAAGGGTCTCTCTTCAGTATTCCAGGCTCCTATTATTAAAGAAAAATAATTGAAGGAATGAGAGAGACATCCTCAATAGGGGTGATTTTGACAACTAAGAAATTCCTGCGTCTTTGTGTTTAATTAGATATACTTCCTAGAACAGAATTTGTTTTCCAACCATTTTAAAAATACTTTAATGCCTGTGTTAGAATATGCCTTTTAATGTGTCTGTATCCTGTAGGAAAAAGTTTACTGACAGATTTTCAAGGCTGACTTTACTATGTGTTTACAAAGCTGCATCTGATGTGTGAAATCACACTGCTATATGTTTACTAAGGTGAACATGACACATTTGTATGGGCAGTTCTCTATAATTACTCCAACTGGATGTGATACAGCTATTCATCAGCACACCCTGAGCTGCAGTAATATGCTTTGAACCAACGAAACTTCGTTGATATTAGTAAAAATGTCCACTAAATGCAAAGCTCAGGTTGCACTGCTGCTTACTGAGTTGCTTACTGAAATTTTCATTATTGTTTACACTGACTGAAGCTCTTACAGGTGAAATTTTACAAATTGACATTTTAGAGAGTTATCTTGTGTTACCAATAAAATCCCTAGAAGGTATTGCATATGGAGCTTTTCTTCTCTGACATGTTCACTATCAAAACCAACCTCAATTCAAACTGTGGAGAAGAGCATGAAGCTATTTAAACATTTTTCTTACCCAGGTTTCATGAAATCTTACTTAGTATCTTAAGCCTTTTCACAGTATTAGATACACGAAAATACTTTTGAACAAGGTGTTATACCCACACCTGCAATGCACAGGACAGTGTATGCAGGGATGTTTGCATGCATTCTAGTAGCAGGGAAACAACAGTGGTAATTAGCTTAGCCTGAGAAGAGAGCAAGCAACATTGAATGATTACACCTGTCAAGATGTAATCATCTACGTGAATTGTGATGGCTTCTGTGACTTCCTTAGTAGCCTCTCTCCAGCTGCATATAAATATTACTTAGAGAAAATGTCATTCAAATCATGCTGCTGACAAGGTCATTAGATCCTTCATATTATATTGTTTTGGAATTTCACAGCAGTCTTTCTTGGCTTATGGTTCCAGCTTTAATACACAAAAAAAAACCAAAAAAAGACAAGAGAGAGGGGAGAAAAAAGGATGACCTTTAAAACTATCCAATAGAGAACTGTTATCAAATGGGTTTATAAAAGAATTGGGTTGCACTAGTGTGTCATTCTAGAATAAAAATCTTTGTTAATCTAAAGATCCTTGACAGTGACAGCCAGAGCAGTTTTTAAAGATGAATATGGGCATGCAAGTTTTTCACTTGCATCCTTATTTTGCAGACTTCTGTTGATAATATTTGAAAATTCACGTACATGTTCATCTGTATCTACAAAATAGCAGAGTTTCTTTAATAACTAGTTTAATACAACTGTGGCCCTAGTTGCAATCGTACTGCTAAATACTATGCAACAAAACCAGTTAAATTAGAGAATAAAGGGAAGGATAAGACAATGCTCTTGCCTCTTTCCAGGGAAATGGTTGTGTAAAGATTCAGTAGTCCTAGTGACTCAATATGTGTGACTTTAGAAAAAAAAGTCTTCATTATGAAAACTGAGCTCTTACACCTACAGTTCTAATGCAAGTGTTTCTTTTCCTGTGATTTTGGTGCTATGGATTTAAAGAGTGCCCTTGGTTTATATAACAGTTTGTTTTTCATACCCACCCAATGGCAATTTTTTTTCATACCAACCCAGTGTCCTTCTAGTCTCTTTTCTAGGTTGAATATATCCAGTATTTTAGTCTTTCCTGCTAGGTTAAACTTCATAGTCCTTCAATCTTCTTCTAGTCTTACATCTTCTTGCTGCCTTCCAATCTTTCTTCAAGCTGTCAACAACTTTCTTGGAACTAATATTAGAGCTAAAATTATATTGTAGCTTAAGAGAAGGATCAATTATTGTCTCTTGCAAATAGACAGTCCATCCCACTGCTTAAAGGGGATTTTAAAGAAATAAAGTTAGAGTCAGAAATTACCAAAATGTAAATTGATTTTTTAATTCATTACATGAAAGGCTGTTTGACCCATCAGATTATCTTTCAGCTAGATTTATATGAATCTGTGAACATATTTTGTACTTTCATTAATCACAATTCCACATAGTAACTGTAGCATTTATTGTCTACATTCTGCAATTATGAAATGTATTAAAAATTCGTTTTCATCTAAGAGTATGTAGGGACATCAAATAAAAGATCAGTGGAGTAAAAATAAATGAAGAATTTGCTACCTTGATCTTTTAAGCTGTTTTCCTTCTCAGAGAACTGTGCTAGAAAGGAGAATTAAGCGGTAGCTGTGAAAACTTTATGTAACCTTCCACATTCCTGAAGCACCAGATCATTCACATTCTTGTGCCAGCATCAGATGTTTCTTGTGAAGCACAAGTCATTTGTGGCAATTAACTGGAACCTTTTCAATATCAAGAACTCTTTCTGATGTTCACTCACTTCAATGTTTGAAATCAAATACCAGCTTAATTATCAGTGACCTGCCATTCCTTGAACGACATATGAAAAGAGAAAGAAGGTATTTAATGAAGGAGTAAGTCCCCTCAGATCATGAGTCTGACTTCACTGTGTTTTACATAGATGCAAAATGCTTCTGTCACCCTTAGCACTAATCCTGATCACCTCCATCTTTAACAGGCCCCACTCTTCATATCATATATTTATCCATGATCCCTGCTGAAGCTGGGGGATAGAGGGTGTTGAATGAGGAAATAAATTTTAATTAAGAAAAAAACCAAAACAACAAAAACCAAACATTTGTTCCCTTGCATTTCAAAGCCAGGTAGAATTGATTTGAAGTCACTGTTACACAAACCCCTAAAATGGAGCTGAAGAGCAAGTAACTCATATATGTTCTACTCCTATATCAGTGCACTGTATCATAAATTTCTCTTTATATTAAGTCTTTCCACTTGTTTTGTAATGGTTCCTTAGAGCAGCTTCTGAGTATTCTAAATAACAAAGAAAAGAAAGCATGCAGGGATTACTTACATTGGTAATCTTTGAAAAATGAGTGACTGTATATTTTGTTACATTCATAAACAATAATTCTCTTATATGCCTATATTTAATTTTGAATCTTTTTCTGTCTAGGGAAGGATTTCTTGTAAGAAAACCCCAGCACTGTCTTTCCAAAAATCTTTTTTTCATTCACAGATCTTATATAAAGAATTTCAAATGAAGCTGAATTTCATAGAAAAATCAGCACTTTAATTATAGTTTAATTTGCACAAAATTACTTTGGGTGAAAAAGAATGTAAACAAGTGTCTCCCTTGC
The DNA here is from genome assembly GCA_013397725.1 of Rhagologus leucostigma. Taxonomy (NCBI): domain Eukaryota; kingdom Metazoa; phylum Chordata; class Aves; order Passeriformes; genus Rhagologus; species Rhagologus leucostigma. The sequence goes on along the minus strand of VZTD01003639.1, from coordinate 2,934,838 downwards.
TAAAAGCCATTGAACTTCAGATTTTAAAAGACGTTATCTACACTTTATTAAAAACCGTTCACCTGCTGTCTCATTTTTAGCTTCTACTATGTGCACCTGCCTAATGTTGCCAAACAAAATAATGAGAAAATATCTTTCAAAGATAAAAATTTTTCATGCAATTGAATACAGAATTAATCCCTAATGAAGATTGTAAAGTATTTGATTTCTCTCTACCGAAGATGACATGTTTTTCTAATCTCCTAGAAGATACGCATTTCCAAATTGCACCCATTCTCTCTGGAGAATGTCCTTTTGATATTCAGCCCACTGCTGAACAGCAGAATAGTTAATATGTTAAGTATTCATACAGGTAATCTGAATGAGGTATCACTTTGTTAAAGTTCTAAGAAATATTTCATGTCAAGAAAACCGTACATGGCTCATCGCTGATTACAGGACAAGGACACAATTCACTTAAAGCGAACCTTGAAGTCAATGGCTTTGAACAAGTGTAGGTTTTCCTCAGAAATTAAAAAGCTTGAAGAGTAATTTCTCTAGAGCATTACTTTTTATAAGCTCTCCCGTGCCTTTGTAGTCTAACTTTTCTGTTGTGTATTTACTTCCTAAAGTTGACTTGAATTTGAAAGTCATATCATTTGTTGAATGATAACAACTTGTTTTGTCTTTTCATACAACTTCGGTATTTTGATGGGAGAGTAAAATGTTCTGGTTTTGTGGTTAGGGTTGATTTTATAAGACCATGACTTACAGGAACCTTAAGGCACATTTTAAAGTGAGTCTTACTCATTTCTGTGCAATTAAAGCAGTAAAAGGTTTAGTCTTTAGGCTATATATTATTTCATATCCCTCCTCAGTAGGGTGAGGGCTTTGTAACCATGGCAATTTTGTCACATTGTAATTTTAATTCTTTTTCTTTAGAAAAACAAGTTAGCTAGCAAGTATTGGACCTCTTTTCTCTGTACAGCCACGTGTTCAAAATCAGAGGCTTTAGTATTTTCTTAGATTTGTTATTCTTCTAATTAGAAACTTTCTGTCTCTGGCAGAATACATTTTTAATGCAGGATCACTTATTTATGGCACTGCAAAGGCTGCAATATAGACAACATTTATAGATAACATAGAAAAACATGTAAACTCTAAGTGTGCTCTTTATTGGTCTTGGCAGAGCTGTCGCTTGGAGCTTTAACAAAATAAATGAGTTACTGTTTGCCATCTTGCAGACAGGAAGCTGAAACACAAGAAAATGTACATATTGCCCTAAGCTAAACATATGAAGCCAAGAAATATTACAGAAAGTGATATACCCTAACGTATGTAGTTTGGTAGTTGCTCATTTTAAAAGAATTTGTATTTAGTTACAATAGTACAACATTTTCTACTGACCTTCACAGTAAGTTAACAATTAAAGCACCACAATAGAGATTTGAATGAAAATGAGCCCTTTATGCAGCTTGAGGGAGAGAACTGCAGCTCTCTGAAATTGTTTTACAGCTGAGCAGGTGGATTTGATCCAGCTCTTGCTTTGCTCAGGTGAATGCAATACAGAGGATTTGCATAAAACCAACATAATTTTTTCCACTAAAAGGGATGCTTCCCAGCTACTAGGTTTAAGAGGGAAGGTTGACTGAGCTCTGACTAGTGCCTGGGTCCTGGGCTGTCCTGCAGCCTGACTTCCATCCCAGCTGTGAGGGAGGCCGAGAACCAGCACAGGTGCAGGCACTGAAGGTCAGGACAGTCTGTCTCAAAGGCTGGGGCAGATACAAACAGCAAGAACAAGCTCTTGGTCTCCAGTGTTTGGCTACTAACTGCCTCTCGAAAGACACATGCTTATCATGCTAACAGCAGTAAAAGACAGAAGGGCTTGCAAATGAAGTGGATTAGTTGCAGTTTTATATTTTAGAAGCATTTGAATACATAAAATATTTGAAGTTGCCCATGTGAAAGCAGGTGGCACTGTCAATCCAGCTCCAAATGGATACCTGTTCCATACTAGAAATCTTGTCATCTTCAGTACAGAAGCCAAGAACTGGGTGGAAAGGAGAGCTGAACACTTGACATTTGCTCTGTGTACACTCATTTCTGTGGAAACAGTAACTTGTCTCTATCTTGTGAAATAAACTCAGGACTCTGTTTCTGAAGTAACAATTTTAGTATTTCTCATTTTTCATGTTTTTTTCAAGTGTCCATTGTTAAAGCTCCCAGGCTCAGGGAAATGACTTAAGTTATTTATTGAAAAGTTAAAAGAAAGTGAGATAAAAAGTAATCAATGCTAAAAGAATATACTCAATCCAAAATAATAATATTCACACCTAATTATATAAAAGCAAGCCCCTTTATACATGTATGGAGCATGAGGTTTTCTTTTAATTTCAAATTCTGTGGAGTGCTTGAGAATGTTTTAGGAGTGATTTTATATGTTTTAATAAAATTTTATTTTTTAAACAGAATTTTGAGAACCTGGCACTGCAGAAGTCAGTATGCTTTAAAACACAGCTTCCTCAGTTTGCAAGTCTGTGCAGTAAAATGAATGCTAGGATCATAAAGGACAGGTGTGTTATAAGTGCTGGATTGCTATACAATCAGATAAAAAGGGTTAAAACAAATGCTCTTGGGGAAGAGTTTTTCATTGTTTATGCCTTTTAGACTTGAAGACTTGGCAAGCCTGCTGTGTAACTGTGCCTGCTGCCTGGAAAATAGCTTTTTCTTTTTTATTAGTCTAACTCGGGCTCTGATTTATTGAGCCAGAGAAGGATAAGGCAGCTTTAGCTCTTCCATTAACACCAGCTGGGGCCTGTATCACAGAATGTTGTGTGAATGCACAGTTTCATCCTATCACATCTGAGCTGCAACAACCCACCATCTTTGCCAGTAGTACCATAACTTCCTAAGAGTTATTTATGCCACGTATCTCCTTAATTCTTTGTTTTTCTGTTTGTTTATTTTCTCTGTGATATTTTTGCTTTTATGTTACACAGTCAAAGAGGCTAAAATTGAGGAAGGAAACAGATATGTGTAACACTAGCAAGAAACAATACTAAAACCTTCCTTGTTATCTGTGATGTGCTAAGGAATCTCAGAGACTAGATAAGGGAAAAATGCTTTACTTGCATCACTGAATCTTAAAAATCCCACTATGAAAACATCATGAAGAAATAAATACATAATCTGTTCAATGGCAAATTTGTTTAAACATCTGTTTGTGTACTGGAATAAATGCATATAATTCAAGACCTTTCTAGTTACTAACCTTAGTATAATCCATCTCTACATGACTTTTACACTAATATATTCTGATAGCTGTTGCAAAATATTCTCATTAACTTAGCTTCTGAGCACCAGATGCAGGACTGCTTTTGTTGGTGAGAGTCAGGCAACTTTCAGTCAACTTATAGCATATCAAGGTAACCCACTGACTGTCATGTTCTCACCAACAGCTCTTAAATTTCTCAGTCAGCTTTTTGTTTCTTGGGCTGTTTCAGTCAAAGGGAAAATAATTTTCCTTTCCCTTGTAGGAAGCAGGCATTTACTTTCCTCCCCCTCAGTCTTCAGGGCTTCTCTGGTGGTTCGTTTATCACCAGCAGAATGAAGAACTGCTTACACAGGCCACTGTCAAAATTTTTTTTTTAATGGAAGGGATGATGTGTAATTTGCTTTCTTGGCTTAAAATGATGCAGTGGGATAAATGCCACTGCATCCAAATGGTTTTTCTTAGCTGCAATGTTAGAAGTCCATGTTTATTGGGATATTAAGTGAAGAACCCAGCTGGTTTGTCTTCAAAGATAAACTCCTATTTTTAGCTCAGTATTTTTCTAGTTAAAATTTTTGAAACTGTTAAATTCAGCTAGTGTTAAAAGATGGGAAATGTCAAATAAAAGTTAATGTCTGCATTGTAGTGAGGGCAGAGATGGAGAGAATTTGCAGCATGCTACTTCTTCACTTTTGATAACACCTGTTAAAGAAAATGTGCTGAGAGTTATAGGGTATTAGAGCACTTCCAGGCTTTTCAGCCAAAACCTGCAGCAGTTGTACAGTTCTGTTTGTTGCAGATAACCCAGAAACAATTGCAGATGTGAATAAAATAGTATTTAGTGTTTTTTTTCCTTGCAGTGCTAGCACATAAGATAAAGTGAGCTTTACCCTGTAGGAATTTATGTTGAGAGAAAAAAAGGTTTTTTCTACCACAGTATTATAAGTCTCACATCACGTATTGCAAGCTTTGCCATGTTCTCTTTTTTGGTTTCTTTAAGCAGAACACTTGACATTTAACTTACTAAATTGTAAGGCTGTTAACTTAGCCAAGGTAGCACATCTTGACAATAACAGCAGTTTACAATAACACAGAAGTTCCAGGCTATGTTTAGACCAGGCTATGTCTTTATATTCTTTAAAGTTTAGACTCTGCTTTGCATTCCTCCTAATTCTTATCTCACAGAAAGTAAAAATGTGAACAAACCCACTGCACTATCTTAAATGCCTGAGCAATGAGATCAAGTGATACGGAATGGTTCGTGCTCATATTTTGCAGGTTGTAAGAGACAATTCACATCCGTATTATCTATCATAGTCACAGGATTGCCATGCATACAAGCCATTTGATTACTTTTTGCATCCTCACCAATTTCCCCCAAGGAAACTGCCTCCCTGCCCAAGGGTCACGAGCATTGGTGAGATCAGTGTTGCTGGGAGCCCTTGACATGTTTGTGCTTGGCCCTGAAGCAATCTACACAGATCCCTTGGCTGCCAGCAGTGAATTCCTTCATGGCTAATGCTGAGTGTATATTTGATAAGCTGACCACAAGTTCACAGTCTCTCACCATGATCTGCTAAGCCCTTTAAAATTTGTGCAAAACCTCACATGAGCCTTACATCACCAGTGGGTGTAGCGGGATAGGAAATGCCAGGGTGCCCCTTTGTGCACAGTTTACAGAGTGCATTCCCCTTGGCTCCTAGAAATGAACAAGGAAAGCCCATCCTCACTCACAGTCACTTTGTTCTCACCTTAGGCAATGTTCTAAGTGTGTAGGAGCAGAGAGGATCTTAAAGGTACCTAGGATCCCTACTGAAGCCTCAGCTTATCACTGTTTCATCCCAGGCACCCTGGAAGTTTTAATCTCTTGTTTATGATATTTGTAGGAATTGAATTTCCACTGAGAACTTTGTGCTTTTAAAACACACCTTGAGAACAGATGATAAATAGCACTTAACAGCATGACAGCAAGCTTTCCCTTTTTTTCAGTTCCCTTTAGTTACATTTCTCGTCTCAGCATACTTTCATTCTCTCCACCCATAAATTTGAAATGGTTACCATATCTCTTAATAGGATGGAGCTAATCAGTCACAAAATAAATCCTTACAGAAAATGATAATGGCAAAAGCATTTGAGTTCTTTCATTATGTCTCCTGGAGTCCTCATTTAAAACAACTGAGTCTAACCCAGAGCACAGTGCCATTCGTTCCTCTTCCTGCTTCATGCTGAGCTCAGACTTCAGTGAGACAAAATGGTTTATCGGCTTGAGGTGAGAGGTAGAATGTTAAATGTCATGAGGAGTAAAGTTTGGTAATAAAATATCACTTGTTTATTAGTTGGATGTTAAGATATCTGTATGCATGGGTCGATGTAGCTGAATTAACACCTCTGGTTGGTTTCAGCTGTGAGCTATTAAGAGAGATGCCATTTCTTTAGCTGTGAGTCCCAGATTGTTTCTGTCTTTAAAAAGATCATTAATAAGTCTTGATTTCTTTGCTGTCAGCTGTTGATGTTTTTGGAATAAATAAGTTTTTATATTATGCACATATGTTTGTACAAAAAAGCCCTGAGATTTTTTTCTGCAGCAATATATTGGACTGTTGCTTCAGTAGGTTTTGTAAGCTACTTAAGTATAGTTTTAGAAAGGAAACACAGAAATCAAATTTTTTTTCTGCATCTTACTTATGTTATCACAAAATGAAGTTCATTGACCTCAAGTAAAGCTCTCTAAGCTGTATGGAAATAAATTCTTTAGCTAGAAATTTCTTTTAATGTTCTATGTTCAAAGCTGATTCAATTTCTGTGATCCCAGATTATGGCTAAATGTCTCCATGTATAACTGCTGAAATAATTCATTGAGAAAAACATGAGTTTTCAATCAGAACAAATAAATTATTCATATTGCCGTACTTTGCTAAATAAATTGTTTGATAAACTGAACAAACTGAGTTGTGTTTCTTGCTTAGGTACAGAGATATTATTTGATATGATTTGGGGAGAGTCTTTTTTGTATACTGATTTGGTATAATTTTCATCTCATAGCTGAGCGAATTTTAAAATTAGCTTAGCCTACCATATAATACTTCTTTATGAAAAGAGAAAATTATTTTCACAATATGGTAAATTGATGTTGTTTATTTTGGAGCTACTTTTGAAACCTCAATTCATATTGAGCAATAGTTACCCAGTGGGACCACTTAATTAAGGACTACCTGGCTCAGAGTTCCGAAAGTGAGACTTCTGTTTATGTCATAATTCAAATAGAAATTAAGCAGTCCAGTAAGGTCTTAAAGATACTTGAAACTAGAAACTATAGGAAACTTATATTTGTTTGTTTTTTATTGATAAAATCCTTTCCCACTTTAGCTGAGGCAAAGAATTAAGGTAGGTTTTGAGAAGATAATGCTGATCAGACATTTACTCGTGTGTTAGGTACATGCTGGGTAATGTATTTTGTTAAATAGGCATAATGTTCCAGTGTTCTTAAATGTTTTCTTTACTCTCTTCACATTTGACTCTTGCACCACAACCACTCTGTGCTGTTCCATTCATCACCCTTCCGTATTACAAGTAAAAGTCACTTGAAATGTGTACATCTACGAATTTAAATGTTGTGGCCTTAGAAGGTGGAGTTTTGTTTGTGTAATTCCAGTGTTTATTACTAATTTTGGTGGCCTCAGGAATACAGACGTACCAATGAAAACAAACCATTGTGATGACTGAGATCGTTATTTAAATGCCATAAAAGATCTTCCTATTCATGTGATACTCGCTATGCTTCCTATTAAATTCACTGAATTTCCTCTACAAGGTTTTAAATAAAGGAATAATTACTTTGACCAGCAGAGAGCAGCAATGATATACTTTATAAGGACTTGAGCCAGCCCTTGCAAAATCCTATTACTGGCATGAGTGATAGATAACATTGTGTATGATTTGCATGATTTATGGGAAAACATCTGTTGTAATTAAAGCAACAATAGGAAAAATATGGCCCTGATTAATTGAATTCTTTTATAGAACCTTTTAACTTAAAATACTTTCTGTTTAATTTCTTGTGTGTATGAAAGTTACAAAGATTTATTACTTGAACTGTATGTAAGTCACCCTAGTTCTTAGTAGGTGATTGTTTTCACATTGATCTGAAAATTTGCTCTGGAGTTTCACTGACTGTGTTGGGCATTGTCTGTATTTTAATCTTACAGTAAAATTTCAGCCCCATAAATATCAACAGAAGTTTTTTCCCACTGACTTATATGAAGGGCTTCACCGTTCTTGTGGTGTACATATTAATTCATTTTAAAGAGATTAATAAGATAGTCTGAAAAATTCTAACTATGTATTTTGGTTTTCTTTTGCTGCCTGTTCACAAAGATACTTGTGCAATTTTACAGGCACTACATAGAAAGGATGAGTCTCTTTTTCCTCTGCTAGAGCATTCTAACAATGCTGTTAGAGATTTAAATTCCCAGTTCTGGCTCTGTGGCTCTTCCACGTTTGATTGTGCAGGAGTACTCTTGAACAGATTAAAACAACTCCTTTTTCTCAAGCTTTTTGCTTTGCCCTGAATATGAAAAAAAAACCAAAAAGGAGAAAAAGTGTGATTTTACCTTCTGTCTCCTAGTGGGACTACTTTGCAAAGTAGGAAAGAGCATTAACAAGCCCCTGTTCTGTCACTTTTAGAAGGTAAGTGGGATTTCTGTTGGTTGTGCCAGTGTTGTCTATGTGTTGTGTATACACTAGCATCTCAGCTCAAATCAGGACAGTGGTTCAGGAGTGAACCTTCTATTCTTGCTACCACATGGAGCAATCATACTTTCACAGCAGTACTGCTCTCAGAGAGTGTGTAACTAAAATACATGTTCCTCGCTAATAAATATTCAGTTCTGGGAAATGCTCCATGTAGTTCAGAGTCAAAATCCTGTAAAAAAAATGAATTAATTTGTACCTAGGTGGCGCGGCGGGTGTCGGTGGTGAAGTGCCGTGACCTTCCCAAAAGCGTCTCCGCAAGAAGCCGCTTCGGCGAGGTCACTGCACACACAGAGTTACACACACGCAAGCCAACGATAAAAGAGTCCGGGAAGGGCCTCTGTATGGGGTTCCATGGGAAAGGCTTATCCCAGCAACACGTGAAGGTGTCCAGGCATGAGGGCAAGGAACAATGGTGGGTACAGGGTTTTTATATGGGGGCGGGGAGAGGGCCAGGGCCAATGATCTGAGGGCATGGGGTGGGGCATAGGCGGGACCAGGGTACAAGAGCCAATGGGGAGATACTGAGGGTGAGACAAAGGAATGGGGGCCAATGGGGGAACAGAGAGAGGAGAACTTTCCAGCACAAGGAACATAAGGTAAAAAGGGGTAGGGAGGCCAACGGGCCAATCAGGGGAACAGAACTGGAGAACATTTGCATAATTAACATAATCAACACAAGACCTCTTGGGAGCGTCACCCTAACCTATGGGAATCGTAAGGCTTATCCCTTAATGGCGCTCTTGCTAATCCTGCTTTGACACGCTCACTGCCCTCCACATCTAGGAACAACATTGCTTTGACACCAAGTGTTCTGGCGTCTGGAGCTACATGTGCTGCACCAAGCTGAGGCCACTTTGAGTAAGGGAGTGCAGACTGTTTCATGCAGTTTCAAAGGAGATCAGGTTGCAGTAGCACACCTTTGCTTAGACTGAATCACCTCTGTATTACTGCCTGAATACTGGGGTGCAGGAAACACTGAGGTTTAGATTAGAAATGCTTCTTGAATTTAGGCTACGCTGACCTTAAGCAATGCTGGAGAGCTGTAATACAGTGTGAATTGCACTAGCTCTCCCCTTTTTTGATGGTTAACTTGTGAAGTTCACTTTGAGTCAGTGTTTCTATTGCAAAATAGGAGAAACTGTGTCACAAAGATTTTATAAAAGTAAGTTTTATGAAGCACTGAGGTTCTATCATGATGAACTCTGCACAAACTAATGAGGAAAACATTGCTCTCTGCCGTCAGAGGAGGCCTTGAATACTGAGCAACAAATTAGTTGTGAGACCATAGACTGAATAACCATGGGGAAAGAATATATTATATAGCTCTTCATTTGATGAATTCCATCCTTTCTGTAAATGTAATGAAAAAGGTCTTGAAAGGAAATAATGGAATCTTGTAATTAAAGATTGTATCAGCACTCATATGCCCAAAGCACCTGGCTTAAAGTTCTATGGGAGATTTAATTCTAACATTTCATCACATGAAGGAATGATACTGCAACCTATGTACTATTCTTTAAACATACTGTTTTACTGCAATGCATTTAAATTAGGGGTGGAAGAGGTTGAATTTTGGTTAAATTATAATTCTTGCCATTTATGTATTTCTATTTAATTATTTAGAGTGTTATTAAAAATTAGGAACCAGTTCATGAATCAGCTGTCCATTCATCCTAACATACTATTAAATATAAGAATATTCCTAACTGTCATTGTCATAACTATTGTCACAGCAGTATTTGTATTGAACCAGTGATAGATTCTTGCTTTGCTAGGCATAATACACTGATAGAATGAGCTACAGTCCCAGACAGGGGGAGATTACTGCCTTTACATGTAACAAGGACAAACAATAGAAAAGGAGACATTAAAAATGGAGGCTCATAAAAGAAAATGAGGTGCGTGCAAATGCCATATTCATTCTGAAAGTGGATTTCCTTTAATTTAATAAATTGTATTTCTAGGCAGAGTTCTGTGCAGAAAGACTTAGCTATATAGAATTCAATGAAGGAAAAAAACATGAACAAGGATGTTAAATATTGGATAAGGGGAGAAGAGTATGGTGGGCCACCAGACAGAGAATGAATGAGGGAATGGGAGCAGATAGTCCTAAACACAAAGAGAGTTAACAGGAAAAGGTTATTCTTCAGCATCTTTTTGTAAACTTAACTTTCTGTATGGTTTTGAAATTACTTTCTTGACTCTTCAAGCTCTGATTAATGTTTTGTTTCAAATTCATTAATACAGAGTGAAAAAATAAAATTCTTGTAAAATAGAAGAACAATTTAAAATGCCCACATTTGCTGTAGTCTGCCACTAGTGCGAGAGTCTGTGTGCAAATTTTTATGCACACCCCCAGTGTGATATGAATAACAATGCAGATGAGGGGATGATTAAACATGAAACTACATTTTTTACCTTATTTCTCAATTTCCATGTTTTTCAGGCATTATTTAAATAAATAGGGCTGTTGCCTGTATCATTTCAATTTCTACCTTGCCAGGATACCAGAGCACTGGGGTTAACTTCTTCTACATCTGCCTTGGACAGGCTCTGTGTGCAGATCTTGCTAGTCTGTACATCTCCCACCTGATTACTGCCTTGTGGATACCTCACTAGTGTCTGCTTCAGGCAGCTTTGAAAGTCTCCCGTACCTTTCAGACAGAGCAATTTTGTTGATTTGTTTTGTTGGTTATTATTTTGACCAAATGAGGCTGTTGAGGAGGTAATAGGGAGAGAAAAGCAAGTGGTCATAGGCAGAGATTGCCACAGCACTTTATGTGGGTTTCTCAGCATGAATGAAATAATAACCAATACAGCACCTAAAATGAACTTTCTCCACAGGGCAGTGTCAAGGCCCCGACTGCCCCAGACCCCCATATCTTTTCCTTGTTTCTCTGCTTTTTCACCTGGCTAGACACATCTGAGATTTACCCAGAAATGGAATGTCAGCCTGCAGTGAGTTGTTGAGTGCCTGCTCTCCGTGCAGATACTCTGAAGCAATTGAAACATCTCACAGAGTTCTCTAATCAGATTTTCATACCTTTTTTTTTTTTTTTTTCAATCTGGTCTGCATAACATTTCAGCTTGATTTGAAAAATACGTCGCATCTAAATCAAGATTCTGATAAATGAATTGTGTGAAAACTGCCCTGGGAGTCAGAAATTCTGTTATTTTGGGTCGAGGATCAACATGTCATTTTTCAGTTGGATATTTTTTAAAGACGTTAGTGGTTTGTTTGCATATGTATTATTCAAAGGGACTTCACATCAGGATCTCCACTGTCCGTGTGTTTACATGAACAGTGCTTTACAGAGTTTTTGTAATACTAGTTAATACTTTTTTTCAAATGTATTATTAGAAGGAGAACTGTGAGGATGACCTTGAGAATACTATACATCTACTTGCTGAAACACATTGCTTATTATAATTCATATTAATTTTAATGGTGCAGTTACGTTAGCTATAATTAATGGTGGATTGTGTGTTTCTTATTAGTTGCATATTTTTTAAATAAATATTGCTATAATATTGTAAGTAAACTGTTTGGAATTTTTGTATTCTCCATAGGGTTGCCCAAAAATAAATACTGTTCTTTTTATATTACATTTCACATATATCTGATGAGAAATATATAAAAATAATACTACCTTTATTTTACTTTTGAATAGCTTATAACTTACTCTTTCTAATGCTCATACTTTTTCTTAATCTGCCTTCACAAACTGACTTTGACATTTGTTTGTATTTCATGTTTTAGTTCCTCCTCACAGCTCTTCATAATGCGAAAGAATGAGCAAACCACCATGATTTACTTTAATCTTTAGCCTATTAAATCTTGCACTTGAAGGTCAAATTTAAGCAGAGGCAAATCTATGTTTCTTTAATAAACTTTAATTCTACAAATAAAATGTGATTGAAACTAAATTGTAGTAGGATTTAATTTTAGAATTTCTTTCTTATTCATCTGGTAAATATTGGTTAAAGGGAGGATAATGAGAATTTGAACTTGTTCCCCAGAGTACAGGCATCATTTTCATATGGTTTGGTTAGAATGTTACAAGAAGATACTTGTTGAAAATAGTAAAAGTATGAGATTGTAGCAGGAAAATAAAAAGTCACTGACGGGTAATAGAAATTACTAGCAACATGGGGAAGGTTTCAGTATAAAAGAAGATGTGAAGAAGCCCAGTGTTTAGCGTAATTAAATTTGAAAAAGGGAAATTTTCCCAGTTTTAAATTTTTAAATCAAGAATTCCTTTCTAGGAAAACTGAATGTGAATTGTAAATTTAATAAAAAAAGGATTGGATGTAGTGTATTATGTGTGAAGAAAACCCAACAGAATTGTAAGTGATAGTTCTAATGAGAAAATTGTGGGGGAAAAAAAACAACTTTACTAATAATGCTTTTCAAAGCAATTTCTATATTACAGGTGGGATGTGGGAAGGAAGAATACAGAAAAGATCAGAGAAGGCTTTGAAAAGCTTTTAAATATTTCTGATGTAAACACCTAGGAATATTTTTGGGCCTAACTATTTATTTCTTCAAGTCACAGACATCAGTGGGAATCCATTAGACCAATATTGAATATTTTTGGAACAAAAATACTGAAAGCAATTTTAATGAAATTTAAGAATCTCAATGTTACCAGAAACTTCTACGCAGTGAAGGAAAGAAAAGACTTTTTCCCTCTGTTACTCTTACAATCTAATGGCTTATTTTATCAGTGATAATTTAAGGGGGAAATATGCAAGTGTTAGTCTGAAAAAATCTTTTCCTTTGTGCTGTGTGAAGCAGACAATGCTGAGAGTCAACAGGTGTGTCAGAGGACAACTGGGGGCACCTGCTTCCTAATTCATGGTTTTGTCTGGGCTGCACCTGGGCTGGGGGTTGTAGCTCACAGGTTTGCTCTGGTGTCTTTGGGGACCTTGCCCCTCTGCAGGGGACAGGCTGGCTTCAGCCAGGCACAGGGCTGTACAGAAGCGGGAAAGAGTCCTTCAGTGTCAGAGGCGAGTGAAATTGGTGGATTTGTCAGTCTGTGGCTGGACCAGAGGTTGGCTGAGTGGCACCAGACGTTGTCATGTTTTTGGAAAATGGGTAAAATAGGCTTAAATTTTTGCTGCAGAGGAAAAGATGAGACTCTACAGCTCTCAAATCTAGTTCCTTTTTTAGTATGTATTAGGTGAAGGTGGGATGGACTAAGTCTCCCATGGGAAATAAAAGAAGTAATCGCTGTATTAGCTTCTAATAGAGCAGTTTATATAAACGTATATTATATGGTTCAGCTAGTCAGGCTGCAGCCATCTGTATGGCATCTTGATAGTGCCTTGAGCCCCGAGGAGAAGCAGGATTGGAAATATTTTTCTCTTCAGTGCTTGGTGTTGGACTGTTCAGCTGAACTTTGATTCAGGTTAGTGCACCTGTCTAAATGTTCAGTGTGATTCTCTGGCTTTGTGTGAGTTGTCTTGGTGGCTACTAAGGCAACTCAGGTTTAAAAACCTTCCCCTGGTCTCAAAATGCAGCAGATACTAATACAAAGGAAGTGTGGGTTTCAATACACTGGTTTCAAAAGAAATATTCTCGGAAGTTTAATATAGGGAAATAATTTGAGTTATTGTGGCAGAGAAACCATTTGGTGAAAAGGAGATGAAGCTAGCAATTCAGAAGCAAGGCTATAGAGTGCGTTGATGGTGGAGCTGTGGGAGGGAGGAAGAATAACCTACTGTTCTGCAGCTGTGTGTGTGTGAACTAGAAATACTCCAAGAATTTACATCTTTACCTGATTTTTTGCTAGTTTTTCTAGTTTTTTCTAGTTCTGGAAGTGAAATCATAAATCTCTTTAATGGCATGTACAAACTTATGTGTGCTGCTTCAACCTGTTAAAATATCAGAAAATTTGTTTACGTGCTTGGGCTGCGCTAATTAAATCTGCTTAGAAAGGATTTAATTGGACTAGAGCAAATGTTCTGCAGACAATATCTGTTTAAATTGTTTACATTGTTTTGGTTAGTGTATAAACTTAAGCTATGAACAGATTATGTCTTAAATTGTCAATTTCAGCTGAGGTCTTATCTAGGATTGTGTATCCTCTTATTATATTGTAATTGCCAAGCAAAAAGCACACTTAGATTAAGTAACATTGTTTTAGAAGCATTTTAAATACATTTCCTTACATTATCAATTCCATAAGTGTTATATGTGACTAGTCAGTTGAGAGAAGTCATTATATACAGGATAAGAATTTCTCATGTGCTAGCCTTGACACATTTTGCGTTAAAATCATTTTGATCTTGTGTACAAAACTGGATTTACACAATGAACAAGTTCTTATATATCTTGTACCTTGTGTGTAATGAAGGGTTAAAATTTCTTTTGCTAGAAGAGTTCTCAGATCAAAGGGCTAGAAGAAAGTATATCTATTTCCCCTGTTCTTGCCAAGAAGGTGTGCAAGGTTGACTTTCAAGAGTGTAGGAAAGAGTTGGCAGTGGTTCTGAGATGGACAGCATCTAACAGAAAGAAGCAGCCTCAGAATTTCTGATTTTGACTGTTTAATTATGTATGAAAAGCTAGAGTTTGGTTGGTTTTTTTTCCCTAGTAAAAAAGTGTGGTTTGTGAAAAACAACGAGAAGACTTCTAGCTCGAATTTTAAAAAAAGAAAAAAGTAGACTATTTACAATTTGAACGTCAGAGATGCTGCTGTGCTGCTTAGTCAATGTAGAGTCATAGAATCCTGTAAAAATGTCTTCTCTGCTGTCAAGATGCATCTAGCTGTCTGAAAACCTCCAAGATGTGAAACATTCATAGAAAAAAGAAACAAGAATTATAGCTTGTTATGAAATATGCTGAATCATATAGGATCTGACAACTTAGGCTGCGATATTAATTTGAACTAGTTTGTTGTCTATTCTGAGCAAGTTACACTCTTCTTTCATGTAAGAAAAGCCTCACGTGCTTATTTTGCTATTGGGAAAAATCACTCCAAGATTAGAGCTTTTTTAAAGAATTCTTTAACATTTCAGATACACAGAGAATAAATTGCAGCCCAAACAATTAGTCTGATCCCTTAAAAGGATGATCAGTAGTCTCACATTCAACCTCAAATGGAAACAGTACAGTTTATTTGCCATTCTTCTTAGTCATTTAACTGTGTTGTTTCATGCTCTTGCGGGAGTTGTTCTTGTTGTTGTGTTCCCAGAACTATTTACTAAGGGTTTGGATCACCTTAGAAGAATATTAAACTATTTTAGAGTCAGTAAAATATCAGTAGTTAAACATTCTTGTCATGTGTATCAGTGTCAGGCATTGTCGCCCTGTAATCATGGGCTCAGGTGTGCAACTCTTATCATCCTTCACAATTAATGATTTCTCTGTTAATCACTCAGAAAGGGAATAAAAATCCCTTAATACTCAGTGAAGTAAATATTGAGCAATATCAGAATTTAATGCTAGTTTTGTAACTGTAGTGCTCTTAAGAAAAATCTGACAGCAGTTCTGCTACATAAGGCATAGAAATGTACAGCTGTGATCTCGGAATTTGTGTGGCCACTTGTAGACCTTTCTGAGAGCAAGGTGCACTTTCCTCTGGGCTCCCTGTCCTCACCTGACTGAACTGGTATCAGAGCTACAGCTGTGTCTTTCTTCTGAATAAATCCCCCTAATCTTCTTGGACAGCCGTAGAGGGCCAAGAGTAATCTTGCTCTTTAAATTTGACTTTTTTTTGTCAAATACATGCATGTGCATCATTCATGAAAAATTGTCTACAGAAGCAATACAGTGTTTTGAAATTTGAGAATGCAGAAATAAAAGAAGAGTAAAAATAAGCGGTTGTTACAGTTGCAGAGATCTTAAAACTTCTTAATTATATTTTACCTTTCAATGAGGTATTATAAACTGGCTTAGGCTGAAACAAATGGAGTCCTACAAAGACTTTATTGAGCTGAAAGCTGGAGAGACTTTTTTGAAGGGTGTGTAGTGATAGAACAAGGGATAATGACTGAAAGAGTAGATTTAGATTAGGCACATGGAAGAAATTTTTCGTTATGACAGTGGCGAGGCACTGGAACAGGCTCAACAACAGAGAAGTTTTAGCTGCCCCAACCCTAGAAGTGTTCAAGGCCAGGTTGGATGGGGCTTTGAGGAATCTGGTCTAGTGGAAGGTGTCCCTATCCATGGCAGGCAGAGAGGGAAATAGATGATATTTAAGGTCCCTTCCAACCCAAGGCATTCTGTGATTCTATAGAATCTATGCAAAGTCTATGACAAGATCCAAACTTTCATTAGACTTGGGAGTCTATTGCTGCCATGATTTTTTTTCCACTATTTAACCTAAAGACTTTTCCTGCATAAATTCATCATTCCCGAGTGCACAGCCTGTGGCTATGATGGAAGGAATGACTTATTTCATGACTCCTTGTTTTCTTCCAGAGTGAAAAGTGTTTATCTCTGTAGACAACAGACAGCTGCTTATTATCTTTTATTAAAACTTGTTTCTTGATTTTTAAGTTGAAGTTCTTAGCTGAAAGTTGTTCTCAAGATGACCATAGAACATATTATGAAAAAATACATGTAAAGTTTTGTGGATTTTTTCATCAGTCAAATTTAACTTGAAGTCTATTTGGCCGCTGAAATTGAAAAGAGGATAGTAACAGTCCCTCTGAAGAGCGGCATGGTAAATAATTAATAAAAGTGGCTATAACTTATTGATTCTCTTTTGAAGGAAAAAAAGATGCATTGGAAATTGAAATATGTTGCAATATATTTCCCTCCAGTATACTGGATGTGAAGTAAGACACATGTGAGACCAGAGGAATCTAAAATTTGTCTTCTAATACTCAACTAGAAATGCAGGTTTTTTAATGTAGAGAACAATACATATTATATACTCTTCTTTTCATAATGAAAGTTTTTCTTTGTGAAGAGGTTGTGATTTCCCCACCCTTCCTCAAATCTTTCAACTTTCTTGAAGTAACTCTAGATTATTATGACACTTTGGGTTTAGAACATCAGAAGTCTGTGGCTGGAGTCAGTGTCAAGAAAAGCAGATAGAATTATTGTTAAGTTTCAAGGCTGGTGGACAGTACTTGTGCAGAGGAGTATCAAGAATAATACCTATTTTTCAGAACCTTGCTTGCTCACAGTTCAATGCTTTCCCTGGTTTGTGTTTTCCTTATCCTCGATTAATTGAATAGCTCACACTGTAGGTGGGTTCCCAGTACCTAAACCAAGTTTCCTTTACTGAAAGTTAAACCAATTACTTCTCATAGTGCCTTAGATGTGGAAACCAACTTGAATACTGTTCTCATATATCTTTGCCCTTTTTCTCTCCTTAAGCCCAGCCTTCATCACAAATCACATTTTCTAAGCTTACTAATTTTCTTGTCAAACTCTCAGCTTGGCCTAATTTTCTCTCTGTCTTTATTTGGCTAAAACTTGTCAGAGTAATCCAGTGGGGCATTCTCCTGCAGCTCATCATAGTTGACAGAGCAGGGTCAGTTTGTGAAATGCATAGTTCAATCTTCTTATTGGAACCTTCTATGCAGTACTGCTGCTTGGCATTTTATTGTCTATTTTTCCTCAAATGTGTATGCTTTTGAAGAATTTTTGAGATTTTGCCCTTTAAATGTAAAATATAAAACTTTCTTGGAGAAGATCTTTTGGTGAAACAATAGGGATTCAGAAGTACCAGATTTTTAATTTTTTTTTTTCCAAAAATATGACATTTTCTAAGACACTACTAAACATTTCATTTTATGTATTTATGTAAAAATAGATTAGAAAACAGAATAAGCATTACTATGACAATACTAAATATATTATGAGGGAAAAATCATCGCAAATAAGAGTAATAAGTCCACAAGATTAATAAAGTAATGGTTGGTTTTATTTTCATTTATTTTGATAGTCATTCTTTTTTATGTGTTTGCAAGCAATTCAAGTAGGAATATGTTTCAACATGTCATAGCATACTTTTATTTATAGGATTTATTGTACTTGTTTTTAGGGGACTATTTAGTTATTCTCAGTGTCTACTGACTCATTTCAACATACATGCCAAAACTCCTGTCTTTGTCAGTCATGTGCTTATAGAGTCCTCCCATCTGAACTTGCCCTCTCTACTGAGTCTTCTGCTGAAATGTCTCTAAAATATGTCCCCTAGACTCTTATGTGGAGTCTTTTTAAATGTGTATTCAAAAATGTAAGATTTTTTTTTATAATCAACTTTTTCTTATTCTAGCAGAGATGAGGCTCTTGTCTATGTTAGCAAGGCCTGTTGCAATAGCACAATGAAGTCATGTTTCTTTTTCTCCTTCTCCCCACCTCCTTTATGTTGATGGTTAAATAAATTTACTATACAATCAGGCAAGTACCAGAGCTAATAGCAGAGAGCAGGTAGGGTCACACGGGAGAAGAGGGGGAGGAATGGCAATAGCTTTTTGTAGCAGCGAACCACTTAATCAGGTCTTTTGCAGTGCAGAGACACTAATTAGTGTCTTGAATTTACACATCAAATTTGTCATGAAAACTAAGCTAGGCAGTCTTGATACTATCTTATAGATCACAGGTGTATTTTCACTCTGTCTTATTTTTGACTTGTCACATCTGTTCTTGAGTAGAAAGAAAGATGCTTTTGTATTTTAAACATTGCTTAACCCTGCAGAATACTTTTTCAAAAGACAGTACCAAGGGAGAAAATCAGATTAGAAAGGCGAAGTCATAAACCAAGTAAAAGCTGCCTGTTTTTCTACACAGTTCTACACTGTAGGAAATTTGGAGCTGGTAAAGAGATCATCTAAAAATATGAAAATTTGATGAGAAGCTCAAATGAAAAGGTCAGACTGAGGTTACAGATATGACCTGACCACAAGTGTTGCCTTTTCCACAAGGGGATCCTAGTTTTCTCAGTTACCTAAATACATCTTTTCTGCATCTTGAAATTAAGCTTGCAAGTTTCTTTAACCTTTACCACCCTATTGTGAACACATAATGAGTAGAAAACAATAATTTAATATATCTTTCAGTCCTGGTTTCAGCTTTCCTTTGATTTAGGAATATAAGGGGTATTATAGGAGTTAATGTCAAAGATTCCGGTCATTTTTAATCCCATCTCTGTGAGTGGCCTTGGCTGTGTTTAAGGAAGGTGTAAAAGAACATGAAAATGATCTTACTGGCACTTACATATCATTTGGCACTGGAATACTGGCTATCTTGGGAATTCTAAAGTCAGAAAATACCACCTCTCTGCATTTAATATGTCTGGAGAGTTGTCTTTCTTCTTTTCATCTCTGTCTTATAACTTTTTAATCTGTATGACTGCTTTTTGACAAGGAGTTCTACAACTGTATTATGCATGAAGAAGTACAACTTTCTGTGGTTTTTTGAACTTTTTTGCCAGTTTTGCCAGCTTCACAGGCTTGAGTGCTGATCATGCATACTGAAAATGAGTTGTTTGTATTGAAAATGTATATAGAAGCATTTTACAACTAAAATTCCAGGTGTTTCACATGTCGAAGCTCCATGTGAAACTTGTTGGCACTGTTTTTTCCTGTTCTGATGTTTGATTTATTTTTAAATTTTAAAAAACCTAAAAATGACTGACAGTGAATCTTAAGTTCAACCTGTTTTCCAGAAAGCACTGCATTTCAAACTTGTGCTAATCAGTACTTTTTAGCAAAACATTCCATCTGTAACCACCAGGAGTATAAGCCCAGTGTCACTTTCTGTTGAATACTATAAATGGTTCATGGCTCTAACAGGTATTGTAATCACCGTGATGAAATCTAAGGTTTAGGCGTGTATTATTCCTTGGAAGGATCTATGATGTTAACATTGGAAAACTAAGCTTGCTCACCAGGGGGTTACAAACTACCAAAGATACTATGCCTTTAAAATTGTGCTTAGAAGTCTTTGTTCTGACAGGGTTTTTTTTATTTTTTAACAAACCATCAGTATTTTAAGGAAAAGATGGCAGCCTTTAGAGCATCCAAACTTTTTCCATAGCTTAGATGCTTTTTAGATAAGAAAGAATTTAATTTATTTCATGGTCTGAGAAAATGTCTAGAATGGTTTTTGTTTGTTTTCTTATAAAATCAGAAGCACTACAGACTGTGCAAGCTCACAATAGCTAAAGCAACTGTATGTATTGCAACTCTTTTTGGAAACTGCAGTAAAAGAGTCTAGGAAACTATTTCCTGTGTATTTCTTTTTGCTGAATATTCTAACTCCTGCTTTGAAGATACTCTGCAAAATGTCTTCAGACCTACCCTTTGGGAAAGAAGACTCATTTTTTGTCATGACTGCACAATGTTTGAGTAACTGGCTGGCAAGTCACAAGTGACCTCTACTGTATTAATCTGCTTTTATAATCCTTTCAGTGTTTCCCTTTGTTTTCTACAATTTTTGAAATCTGCATACATTTCTCACCATGGCTGAATTTTACAGGGTTATGTGCAGCAAAGTTAGAGGTAGGTGAGTTTGGCCTGCACAGCTGTGCTGGAAAAAGTCATTACCATGGAATCTGTTATGCTGGAAAGACTGGTTTTGTGCTGTTTCACTTGAGAAGTGAACTGTGACTGGTGTTGTGTGCTGGAGCAGAACAGATGCCCTGCTGTGGCCGGATTAGCAGCTCTTTGTCAGTGCTGTGCATCGTCCAGCTGCAGAAGCAAAACTGTTTTGGTAGGTCAGGTATAACATCTAAATTACAAACTCTTTGGACCAGGAATCCTGCACACTTCCTCTTCTTGTCTCAACATACATGTATGTTTTTCACTGGTAGTCCCTGTAAGCCTTTGGGTTACCTACTACTGCCACAAATGTGCACGATACCAAGGAAGCTCTATTGCAAAAGCTGAGGATGTGAAACTGAGGAAATAGCATCTTACAATACAGTGCTTACTGAAATACTGCTTTTACCAGCAATGAAGAAACCACGACCCCAGTGAAAATGGGATCTTTACTCAAAACAATGCGTTTTATGTTGCAAAATATATGTAGATAAGGTCCTAAGGCTATTTCCATAGATGATTATTTTTAATTAATTCTGTCTAAAACCAAGGCACTGTGTACATACATACTCCATACAACTGCCACTCCATACGTTTATTGCAACATTCAGGAAACTACTGAGAAGAAATAAATAGTGTTGCCACGTGGTTAACCCTTGAGGTTGCTTCAAACTCCTGTAACTCATGTGTCAGGACAGGGGTCTGTCAGGGGTGTCAGGTTCATTTGATGTCTTTGATGTTACAACTGACTATGGAAATATAGGTACATAATTTATGTTACAGCTTGAATATCTCCCAGCAACCTCACAACTGACACTTGAAAGTCATTAATCGCCATAAAAGTTACAGGAAGATCCCTGAAATCTGATATTGCAAGTTGTACTGCAAGAGTGGTTTATTTGTCACGCCACGTGAGTCCCTTACATGTGCTTAATGTTGCAGTGTACAAGGGGAAGCAAGGGAATATTCGTTCCTAAGCAGAAATGTGAGGAAAAAGTTCTAAAGTGCTGAGCTGGAATAGCAATTTTGGGTGCTTTAAGACCACCTTAATTGATTGCACTGCTTGCTCTGGGAAACCGCACTTGAGCAAAAGCAATAGAAAGGCAATTTGTGTCTTTTAGGTCAGGATTGCTGTCCTGGCTAGAATACTGTCTGGGATTTTAGATTAAAGGAAAACAATGCTTCAATTTTTTTATCCTTATTAACGTTATGTAATTCGTTCTTCTCATGACCCCAAGACTGATTTATAATGTGTTGATTTGGGATATAATTAAATAATTTTTTTAATACATTGATTTATCGAGTAAATCTTCTATTGTGACCTTAATTATTCAATATTGGTTAGTTAATACAAATTTTATAGTAGCTTTTTTTATGCTGATATTTGATCGCTTAATAGTTTTCAGACAATCCTTGAAAACCAAGCTGGTAATTGCTAGATAAGTGACTAACATCAAGAATTTAAACAATAAATTAAATAAAATTCTTATTGGCCACAAAGGTTT
Source organism: Rhagologus leucostigma (assembly GCA_013397725.1). NCBI lineage: Eukaryota > Metazoa > Chordata > Aves > Passeriformes > Rhagologus > Rhagologus leucostigma. The sequence continues at coordinate 2,912,830 of VZTD01003639.1, read as the reverse complement.
CATGCCTAGAAATTTTAACAAGGGAAAACAAACAAAACCAAACCTCACTTTAGCCTTTTTTCACTTCTAAATAGGACATTTTGACATAACCAATGTTACAGATACAGTAACCTCAGGTACATTGCCAATCATGAGTTCTGCAGTGTTATATGTAATAATCTTGGAATTGATAACTAATTCTTCTCAATTACTTAAATAGTTGATACTCATCTGATTAATCTGAAATATTAAAGATTTCCTAAGGCTGGGATTTTATTTTAATTGCCTCTTTTTGTCCCCGTACCACTGTTTTATTGACTTATTTGAAATATTCAAGAGATTAGCAGGGCATAAGTTTTTACGTCGCAGAATTATCCTGGTTTGACCTTATTCAGAGATTATGTCTTCCTATTACACAGCTCAGTCCATAAAATTCCTCTTGCAAGTTTTGCATGCTTTGTCTTCAGATTTACTGACTCTACTACCGTAAGAACTTCTCAAGGTAAAAGGTTTCTTCTTGTTTTATTTTTTTAAGCATATGATTGATTCTTTTTTTCAGATAAAAACATAATCTTTCTAAAAAAGTTTGATTATGTAGCTGTAACACTTTCTACTCTGCCTCAACTTTTCCATACTGTAGTTTCTATAAAATTTTAATACTTTCTCCCTGATGATAAACTCAATTAACTAATGAAAACATACATATGAATATCTTATGAGTTACTGTCAAGCTCATGCAATATTTATGGTCTAAGGTTTTTGGAATAATGCAATCAGAATAAAACCTTAGAAATAATTTATTTTACTAGTATTTATTCAAAAACTATCTGAATCGTTGTTTAGAGTAATAATGACAGAAGGAAGAAATCAACTTATCACTATCCATTGTTCCTACTGCTGCAGTTGTTACATATTGATGTGCTTACTTACTGGAATTTGCTCCTGAGTGGAAAACATTATCCTCCAGCCTGTTTGGCTTCCTCTGTCATCCATTTTGTGCATTGCATTCTCATGTAACATGCTAACATAAACATCTGTATCACAGGATGTCATAGACTGTGTGCATGTATGGTGACAAAACTCGTGCAGCCTGACAATGTAGAGCCTTCAGATACAATTTAATATGGAAGCTGAAAAATGCTGTAAAAAAGAAGACTGAGGGAATGTGATGCTATACTTCAACTTTAAATAATGAATTTTTTTTTCTGATTCTTCCGTTTTCCATGTGAAGCCATAGTATCTATTAAAAATAAGTCTGATTCTTGTAGCTCATGTTTCCCAGTTTTGACAAACCGTATGAAAACCTGTGGAGAAAATACACTTTTTGTTCCACAAAAATAGAAGTATGTAGCCACATCAGATTTTGTTCATGCTCTTGTCTTGTTTGGTTATGAAAGGGGAAAGGGAAGGAATGAAAAAGAATAAGTTTAAAAAAACCAACTGAATATGACTAGCCAGACTAGGTAAAAGTACAAAAAAATTTCTGTATTTATAACATATTTGTTCTGTCTTTTCTTGTATGCTTTCTTGCTGTTTTAATCTCTTTGGTACATTTATTCAGCTCTTGTTTCTATGTTTTTCATTTAATGCTACCCCTACAATGCCCTGTTCTAGTCTCCATTTTCCTAATATAATTCTACCTGGTTTTGAATGCTTAATTTGCGTATTAAAGTACTCTGTGATCATACATAAAATACTTGCCTCCCTTTGTCTCTTTTAAGGTTCCCAGTGGCCATTTCCTTAGTCTCTTCTTTCAGTGATCTGACCACAGGACTGTTTTCTTTCTCTGGGATAAAGTTTCAATTTGTGCCCTCTGTGTGCTGTCACATACTGAAAAATCAAAGTAGCCTGAAGACTACTTATAGCACCCAAATCAGTTGGAGGAGCAGTAGATATTGCAAAGTGATGTTTTCCCATTAATTATTGTTAAGCAGTCATTTTTATATCGTTGTCTTGAAGTTTTAGTCTCTTGTCATATGAAGAATGAAAAAAATACTGGCTTTATCTCCCAGGATTTCCTAGTAGCATTATCCAGCCTGTTCAGCTCTGATCTACTGATCATTTCTTTTAGATACTACCATAGATATGGGCCTTGAGAATGAGCCTGTATCAAAAGAGAGGTTGAGGGACTTGTTCAAAGAGGGAATATATAGAAAGTACAGCAGGGAGGAGAGACAGTAGAAAGAAGTGCATATTGGTCAAGATGGGCTTCAAAACTGAGTGAAGATTACAGCTGAAATGGTAGCCTGGTAGGGACAGCTTTAACTGTGCATTAGACACCACTGCTTCAACTAAGTGCAGCACTTGGATACATGAGTCAACAGCAGAAAGTAAGTCATAAGTTTTAGGTAGATCCTAAAGTGTATACAAATAAGGTGATAGTTAAGGATTTTTCTTGCAGCTCTACATAAAAGCTCAGATCTCTGTTCTAATTAAGTCTTGCCGACAGCTGCTCTTCAACCATGAACTGAAGTACAATGGTCATGAGTACAAAGAACTGGAGGCAAAGCTACTTTGGTGAAATATTTGTCCCAGGCGTGGTGCAAACAGACACACAAATAATACTTTACACATGCTTACATGAAAAGAAAGATATATTTTTTTTCTTTTTGAAGAGAGATCAGTTGGGTTTTGCTTGCTAATTTTTCTTGTCTACTTTTTTTTTAATTTACCATACAAGCATTATTGGTATTTTTCCCCTGTATTATCTTAACACTTTGGAAGAATGTCCCTAAATACTTACAATGTTATCGCTGTCTTTCTGGTTTATGATCTCCTTATTTTGGACTTCCTCTGCAACTGCTGCTCTGCCCCGTGTCGACACAGCAGTCTGCTGCGGCGTTTTCTTCTATTCCTGTCACAACTGGCCTGCAGCTTGTGTGGCCATTGGCCTGCAACTCCCCGACTTCTCTGAACACCCCAGAAACCTGCCCTCCTCTAGACACTGCACGGAAGACAAACCTGGTCTGTTGTCAGAGCAGTCCCATGTACCAGGAAAGCAGAAATATCTCTCTCAAACATACTTGCTTCAGTTACTTCACACTGTTGGCCACTTGAATAGCAACCAAGAGCAAGCAAGATGTGAACTACCTGCAGTTGCATCACCTTGTGGTCTCTGACTCATTCAGCCATGCTTGAGGCCCCTCAGAGGGGCACTAGGACAGTAAAAATGGCCTGACAGCAGCCTCAAACCCTTCCTGTGGGGTTGTGCTGTCATGTGCTTACCATGCCAATGGCCAGTATCTGGTCCTTGGAGCTGGAGAACAGGAGTGCTTAAACTCAGTTTTCTGAAGTGGTAGCTGCTTAAGAAAAGAAGTTCTCTTTTGAGATAGTGAATAAAGAAAAGTAATGCCCAGAAAAAGTAAAGAATACACATGATGAACTCAGATTGAATGAAATATTTTCCCAAATTGCTACCATCTAATGCAGATATTGTATCTGTAGCTATAGAAAGTATGCTTTCATCAGTCCAAGAGAAGGAAGATTATATGGAGAAAATGTGAACCTTGCACTGCAGCCTTCCTGATTTTATCTTAACTTAGTGGACATTGAAGATGTTTTGGGGTAGAACAGGTTTTTCTCATACTTGCCCAGACTCTGGAGGAAAACTGCCAAGGATACCTGTGAACTTTATCAGGCTACTGATCAGCTACTGTATATTTTAATGACAAAAAAAAAAAATACAGTAATCACCCTGGGCAGGGAAAGCCATTAATAATTCTAACAGGCCACTCACAAGTTGCCATACAAAAAATGTGTAAAAATCGGAAGAAATAGGCAATTAAATCTGTAGAGACATGAACTGATTAATAGCACAGCAAACATCAGGTTTTCTTTTTCTTAAAATGCTAACTTTCTCAATTTAAAATATGTCCTAATTATTAATGAAAGTGGAGTTTGTTTTTTTCTTTCGCTTTATCATAAGAGAACACTGATATATTCATTCTGCCTCTGTGTTTATTATTACAATTTTGGAACATTCATCTCTTCCTCCAGTGCTAGTTCTCAAATAGGGCTGTTTAGTAAAGTGAAAAAGTTTCCATTTGCCCTTCACAACTCAGTGAGCTGTAAACACTGAAGTAATTGAGCCACCCACATACTAGTCTGCAGGTGATATGAGTGATGTATTTTATTAGCATTTAATTTAATTGCAAATCTTATGCTAAACTGTGAAATTGCTGGCAAAATTTGAATAACTGGATTAAATGACACTATTTTTTAAAATAAAAAGATCATTGAGTAATCTGGAAAAAATATATTTTTCAACTCTCTTGAAGCAATTAACCTATGCTCTACTGCTTAAAAAAACCAAATCCCTCAGCATACTGAAATTTGAGGCTGTTGCAACATTAATTTCAAACCTTCCTAGTTTAGGTTAATGGCTTCAGATTATAACAATGAAGATTAAACGAATCTCATTCAATCCGTAGTAGTAAAGAGATAATACACACTTGAAACAATCACAAATGACTAAAATTAAGTTTTATATTATTGCATTAAGGTTTGGGGAGGGATCATTAAGGTTTGGGGAGGGATTTAATAACTTCAGTTTATGAAAGCTTGATTCTCTTTCAGTTTGGGGAAAATTGAATGACTTGACTTTTTCCCATTTGCTTATTTGGATGCGTGCCTGAAGAAGTCTAATTATGCAAAAGCCATTTGATAGGACTTTGTTTGGTACTGAGTATTTCCTGTTAAAATTTATAGCTATCAGTAGAACATGCTGGCTACTGCAAGTAATGCTGCAGCCAGCTGGAAAGAGAAGGAGTATTCTGATGGGAAGCAGGAGGCAGGAGGGCTCCAATATCACATTTTTCATTTGAAGGATGAAGCAAAAACAATGTGGAAAAATACAAATTTTCTGGTTGCAAAATAAGAAGGAGCTAAAGGCTTGGAGAGGAACTGGGTTACCATCCAGAATTATTTTTATTTTCTAGGATTACAAACAAAAACCAAGAACAAAAAACATGTTGCTTTGTGAGTAGAGGGAATCAAACAACTACTGCAACTACCTTCATTCAGTTCTTCTAACCTGAAAACCTGCACTCAGACAGTTTCAAAAGGTAGTGTTTCCTAAATATTAAGTTAAATATTTGAGCATTATTTCTTTTAAATCAGGGAGATGCTCCACTGAAGGTAATTTTAAACTAAAATGACTTCTTTGGGATTTTATCTTTTTTTAAATTAAAAAAAAGAATCAATTGCATGCTCACTGGGAAGAGCCAATGTTCTAAATGGCACTGAAAGTGAGGAAATTGCAATGTGAATTTTTTAATTGTATATTTTATGTTGTATTAAGAAGTTGAGTCTTTAAGCTTATACTGTACTCTCTGGATAACTGGAATGGGTTTGTTGTTTACATGCTCTGAATTTTCATGGGCTCACCTGACTTGTAACTAGTATTAATGAGAAATACTATGTGTTCTGCACATATGTAAATGAAGGCCTAGAAACAAAAAAAGTGCTTTTTCTTTCAGCATTTTTGCAAAACAGCTCCCTAATGCTGTCTATATCTGGAGAAAAAAAATGAAACTCCAAATATCTTATAGAAATGAAGTTTCAAACTGCAGTAGTGTGCAAATCTGTACTGTATGGTAGAATTTCAATGAGACAGAAGTCTCCTGTTTTCTATGGGAAATTACTGTAATTATTATGTGCTTTCTTATACTAACCATGAGATTTCTGGATATTCTTAAGAATAGCTCTGAAACATACCAGATTGCACTGTTGATATATCCAAGAGTCACAGTTTTTAAACAAGTGCCGACATGTGAAAAAAGTGCAATTAATGTTGGCAGAAACAAGGTTAATTTCTTACTGGGGCTTAGTCACTCAAAATAAGACATATTTAATCTTCTTTTCTCTCATTTCATGCTCTCTTACAAAAGATTTCAGTTGGCTTGCTAATGATAATAAATTTCCTTTTAGGTATTTTGGGGTTTTTTTGTGAAATTGCAGTTATACAATGGGGTATTTAGGCAGTTGTCTAAACTGAAACTGCAGAGGAAAAAAGATAATGAGATCGGTGATAATCCAACAAGAAACCTGGGCTCGTACAGATTAGTCTGTGTGAAACTCAGGTTCTAAACCTTACGTGTGGGCTTTACATGTCACCTTAGACAAGGAGACAGGATGCACGTGGAGAAGCACACACACACACGTCAATATTTTTTTATTTTTATTTTTTTAATTACATGCAGAATGTTCATGTGTCTCATTTTTAGATCTATAATGCTACCCATTAGATGCTTTATAGTGTCAGTTGGAAGATGAGAGGCAGTTCAAATTGAGACCTGGCATTTTTTTATTTCAGGCTACAGATACATCCGTACAAATAATATACTGCCCAGTTGTAGTGTGCATGCCATGAAGTCTCCTGCATCCCACAGATGTTTAAATTTGAGGGCTGCCAGTAAAGTGGTTGGTTGGTGCAGCCCAAATTGCCAGACTTGCTAGACCAGAAGAAGAAGGATGAACAAAGATGTAGTGCTGGTTTAGTGAACCAGCCCTGGAAGAGCCCTGGGAGTTTGCACATTCCAGATTACCTATTTCTTAGGAGTCCTCATTAATTAGATTTAACTGACACCTGTTTATTAGGTAAAAAGATAAAGAGGAGAAGAAAACATCCTGGGCTTCTTTCTGCAGACCTTGCTAGGGCAGGCCAGAGCAGAGGTAGATGTTCTGACTCAAAATCTGTTGAGGACAAAGAAGAGATACTTTTCAGTTTAGTAGATCCTGTACTGGATTTGAAATGAAGCTACAAGTAAGCTTCCAAACCCATGAATTCTGATTTACTTAGTGACTTTTACTTTTTTTCTTTTAATAAATGGATGGTTATTTGTTAAGTAATAATTTGACTTAGATCAGCTTCACAAAGATTGTTGAAAAGCTTTTGGAGAGTAATAATTGTCAATCTATGTTTTCTTATAACAATGAAGGCAGTAGCAAAGCAAAACATACTTGTTTTCTGAATAAATTTCTGTAAGATTCTATTTGTCATGCTTCTGTGAACGGTAGCTATTGTTAACTGTAGCTATTAGTTGCTACTTAGATTAGTACACTAGTCTGAAAGCCTGTGTAAAATTCCTGCGAGTATTGTTTACTTGAAATGCCAGGTTCTTAAATTTTAATGGCTACTGTAGTACTGAAAAAGCTCATCTCAGAGGACAGAAAGAATCTTTGAATCTAAAATGAATCTAAAAATGGTTGTTATTCTGGATACCACATCTGTAGCTGATTTGGTGGTGGTGGTTGTTCACATCCTCAAAGATGAAACAAGCCGGGTCATACCATGAAGTAACCAGAAAGCGTTTTGAAACCAAATTCGCATCTAAACTTTAGAGCCTAATATTGTGTTAAATAGTTAGCTAGCACCTTTTTCTGTAAGTTTCTTCCGATTTTTGAAGTTAAGACTCAAAAGGAAAAGTCTGATAATACTCAAGCCTTTCAAGGAATTATCATTGTTTATCATTGTTTATGAGTTAATAAAAAGCATTTAGCACAACTCAAGTATGGTGCTAAAAAGATTTCTGTGCATTCAAACAGACAGGGAACTCTGAAAATTACAAAATCCATTTTAACTACTGTGCTATAAAATGGGAAGTAGTAACTGAGTTGCAGCCAGCAATCCACTATGCTTTTAACAGCTTCTTGCTGTTAAACTATTACTAAATCAGTTTTCTCAAAACCCAGTAGCAGGACATGAGCAAAATAGAGGAGTGAAGGGTGACTTGGAAAGTGCACTGGATGAAGATTTATGTGCAGTTCAGATTGCTTGTGAACAACATGGAGAGGTTTTCTTGAAAGGGGATGCAACACTATGTGTAGCAAATCCTGCTCAACCTTCAGTCACTCTGGCTTCAGATTTTCAAAATTTTCAGCCCTAAGGAATCATCTTCGACTTACTGGTGTATTCATGTGACGTGGCATCCAAGTTTATACTCTAAGTAAAAGACCTGTTCATGAACTCCTGATTGCATAACCTTTAAACACGTACTCTATTATTTAAAGAAAAGGTTTCTTCTTTATGTATCTCTGTCTAGTGGTATCTACTTGCAAGATTCTACTTAGCTTGTGCTTTGTTAAGGACCTTGATACTTTTGTAAGCTGTTTCTGTAGGCAGGCCATATCTGCCATTTGATCTGCTGCAACAGGAACAGTTGCAGAACAAGAACCAGAAATTACAGCTATTTTTCCAATTATGCATTTTAGAATATGTGCTGTTTATCCTATATAGGTTCACAAAGTAGAAAACTTGAAGCAGGGTTTACTTAAAAATTACATCTAGGGTAAGTGCTTGCATTCTGACTTGTGACTCTACAGGGCAGTGATATCCTAGATTATCTTTAAAGGTTACTATAAATGCTATGTTGGAATTTTACTGACCGTAATTTAGAAATTTCTCTCAGTGGAAACATAGTCCTCTCCTAACACAGTCATCATTCTTCACATACCTTTTATTGACTGTAACAAGGTTCTTAGGAACATGTAATCAGACACAGTCAATAGGCTCCGCTTGAAAGTTTGCTGGTATGCACTGGCAGAATGCTAATTTATTTGGCTGAGCTCTATGTCTAAATGCCACACATAGGCTGTGTATTTCTCTTACCTGGAAAATGTAGAATTTGCATTGGGCAGATGATAAATTGGCAGCCTGGTGCACCCATATAGAGGACTTGAGGGCAGAAGTGGTTTCTCCTTCACATAACTCATTAATTTGTGGGAGATGAAACTACCATGCTGGGGAAAAGTGACTTTAGGAAAAAAAAAGGGGCAGAAGTGAGGCAGAAGAGTTCAGGTTGGTTGGACTGCACTTCATTCCCTGAACTGCTCTAGGGATAACTGTGTTGTACCTTACATCTAAGCTGCTTGAAAAAAAGTATTTGCTGATGTCAGTAAGTGACAGAAAGTGAAGGGCATAAACCTACAAATACCAAGCAAAGGAGATTATTCTCTGCTTTGATTAACCATTAGTATTTAAAAATAGTAATATGCTCTGAATGTGGTTAGTTGCCTGCCCTGCTGTTATACAGCTGTGACATAATCCATCCAAGAAACAAAACCTCAAACTAAGATAACTGTGTTAAAAAAAAAAACCCTAAAAATATTAAATATAAAAGTTCTTTCAATAAAGTTTTAGACCTTAGAAGGATAAATAACTACAGAAAAAGAAAAAGTTCTTTTAAAACTACCTTCTTTTGTGTCTTGGCCTTTTGTTTTTGTAAGTACCTGAGGTTTTTTCCATCAATGAAATACTGTGTGTTCTGGTTTTGATGTTATTCCAAAACATAGATCAATAAGATCTGCTGAGGATTACTGAGGCTCCATCTGTTCTTGCCATGAGTAGGAAATACTACAGATGACAATGAGCAGATGTATCCTGCCTATTGCAGTCGTGCTCAAAACCACTGTAATATTGGATTGAAAAGGCAAAAACATTTTGCTTCTAAGCAGCTTTCTCCAGTCTTTACCAGACTGTGTATTTGTCTGACAGACATCTCGAAATCATTTTACTTTTCTTTAAGACTCTCCAAAATTCTGTGTTGGGTGATTGTCTTTTCTGCTTGCTTGTGGAAGGGGGGGTAGGGGGTGTTTTTTGGTTTGGGGTTTTTTTATTGCTTGAAATTAGCATTGTTCACAGCCCAGGTGGAAGGCACTTCCACATCCAGTCTAGAATGGCATATAATATTTTCACAACTTAGTGCCTATGAATTTATGCTCACACTTCCTTTTTTCTGGCATAATAAATTCTGAGGGGCGTTGTGTACCTTGTTTTTGTTTTGTTTTGGTTTTGTTGTTCTGGGGTGTTTTGAGTGCAGAAGGGAAGACGAACACCAACCAGGCATCCTAAAAATGTGCATGTCAATATGGTAGGTGCTCTGAGGGTGATCCTTGCTTTGCCTTGAGTACTGGGCAGGTTTGAAAGCAGGTCTCTCCCCCTGAGGTGACTGTCATAAGCTGCAACAATAGAGACAGAAGACAGATAGGGACCACCATAATTTCAAAAATGTAGTACCATGGTCTCTGTGAGAATGGGTTATTTTGTAAAAGGTGACAAGCACAATTAGGCACTTCAACATGTTTTTTTGGTGGTTTTTTTTTGTTTTTTTTTTTTTTTTTTTTTTTTTTTTTTTTTTTTTTTTTGTTTTTTTTTTTAGTTTTTNTTTTTTGTTTGTTTGTTTGTTTGTTTGTTTGTTTGTTTTTTAAGTTTTACATTTATTACTCAAACTCAGGTGAATTTGACTGAAGTGCATGCTGGCATGACCAGTGTAGCTGCTACTACAGAGTGGCTGAGGTGAAGGATAAGGAAGGCTTTGAAGGACTGGTGTTCCTGCTGAAATTTTAAGACTTGTGGACATAACTCCTGCCCTGTTACATCTGGGGCTGTGACTGTTGGGTGAGCGGCCTGTTTCATACAAGGATCAGAGCCTGTGACAGTTCATTTTGATTTATGACATGCTGCTTATGGGGATAGAGGTTGAGAGGTGAGTTGAAAGTGGCAGAAGTGTAATGAATGTACTTGGACAGCAAGGGTGATGGAGAACTCTCTTGTGGAAGCTAGCACAGCAAAGCAGAAAGCAGGAGTCCGTTGTGATCAAGACAGAGAAAAAATTGTATCTAAGGTAAATGATTAAGTTGGTACAAGTAATAGGTTAAACTCTCTGTGAGAGCTTATGCTGGGAAGTGATGAAGTTTCAAGACAGTTTTCCAAAAGAAGCAGGAAAAAAATAAATCCCAAATTTTTAAAGAGGAGTTTCTTCAGTTCATTAAAAGGATTTTCGAATGTGTGCTGAGAATGAGCAATGCTTACTTCTGGTGCTGCATTGCTGTGAAAGTGGAAGTCAATAATTTTGTAACTAGGTTTTAATCTTTTGATACCAAGGGATTTAACAGTATAAAAGCTGCATTTTACTCCATGAGCAATCCTGCCTGATGGAGAATCCTATTCTGATGATCTCTTCATTTTTTTAAACACTTTTGTATTAGAAGAAATGCTTTGCCAAACATTTGGAAATTTTCCGTTTAATTTTATAGCTCACCTACATCAAGTATGTCCTTTTCTTTTCTCTGGTTTTCCGAAGCAAAGAGGATATACAGTAATACTGAATGATTTTATTTTAGATAAAGTTGATCTTTAGCGTTTGTCTGCCTATGTACTAATGTGATAATGAAATGAAAAAAGTCTGGCTCAAACAACTGAACTATTTGTTTGCTTAAGTTATACTGTTAACTTGGAAAAATGTTGATTTAACAATGATGAAAAGAAAGAATTACACCACAGAAAAAGCTGGCAGCCATCATTCTAATGCTGCCACATGCTGCTTCCTTGAGGCTGTGAGAAGGAGTTTAAACAGTTTGATGGTGATACTTGAGGATTACAAATCTGTAGCTAGATCATATTCAGTACCTTTACTGCTGCTCCAGCAGCTCCCATGTGATAGTGTGAGACCACCAGGCTGCTATTATGGCTCTAAACTTGTTTCCTCTGAATACTGATACAACAAAGCAGTGATACTTGAAAAGTGGTATTCCATCCAATTTCTAATTTTAATAAACTTCATTCTCAGCATGATGGTTTAATAAATTTTATCTGTCATAAAAGAAAAAATAAATCTGATGTTTAGGACATATTAGTTTGCAAAAAAAAAAAATTACTGTTCTGATAGTTTGCAAGCCTCAAGTTCAAAGTTATATAAAACTAGTAACAGATACCAGTCTATAGGCATATCTTTTCCTGATCCAACAAAACACTAAAGTGGAAACTTAGCTTAAGCTAAAACAAATTGATAAAGAAATTGGAGCCTTTTTGTATGTTGAAAAGCTAATATTGTACTTGAACTTTTTTCAATGTATAACTGGGATTCCAGTCAGTTGAAACCAAGTTTTCCTAAATTACTGTTTCTTACCATTTAGTTACTGTACAGTTAATTCAGCACTTGAGATAAATGAGAAAGCTTTCTTCTTCCAAGCTTGTAAATGGTAAATGTCTCCTGGCATTATGGGGAAGCTCAATTTTTTCTTTCTTTTTTGTGGTAGGGCTAGGAACAGGATTTTGAAAATAATAAACCCATGCTATAGCTTCTGTGGGTGTGGTTGAAAGCATACTAGACTATATTCTGAAACAATGATTGCAAAATATTACTATTCTTATGTCCTTTAGAGAATTTTTTGAGTAAGAAAAAAGGCTATTTTTAAAGGCAATATAAGAACACAAGGAAGTGGGGAATGCAGTTATTTGATACTGCTATTTAAAAACCCTTCAGCCAATGCAAGGTGATATGAATTTTTGTGTAAAAACCCTGTTTGTCTTATAACTTTTGCAATTTTATTCTGAGCTCAAAATTTGGATCAATTGCATTAAGATTTTGTAATGTTTAGATGTTAAAATGGTTTTGGTTTTGTTTCTCTTTTTAGTCCTAATTGCAGTCTTGCATCTTAAATCTTGCAGTCTAATGGGAAAATAGCCAGTCTACACTCTATTTAAGTGTCCCATTACAAGAGTAATGCTCACATGTAAATGGCCTTTGGAGATCTATAGATTTGATTCTTTTATGGTTTTATTTATAGCTTCTAAAACTATGACCAGCTGAGCCACTTAGAAAAGCAAATCATACTTTTGTACTGGAGTCTGTACTCCATGCTCTGTTTTGCTGTGTTCATCAGAAAGATAAAAATGAGGAAAAGAATGAGCCACAATCTTCTCTTGTCTAACACTGTGAAAATCAATGAATCTACATAATCAGTAAAAGGAGTTGATTTCATTTATTCAGTTCATCAGTATTACAGAATCTGTGCCCATTTTTCTTATTCATGTATGTTAGCAATGGACTAAGAATTAAAGAGCCAAAAAACACAACTAAAATATTTGGAGTACTTTTTTTCCCTGAATGAACAATCTTGTTGGAAACCTTTGTGTACTCTAAAAGTCAGCTTAGTTATTTCTCTGAAGGTGTTTTTGGAGGAATGTAATACAGAGCAAGTTACCATTCTCTGTACTCTTTTAGCTTAGCAATAGCAAAACCAGGTGCTTTTGCATCACTTGTTAGAAATGTGCATGTGCTCTCATACATCCTGCAGTTATTAGATAAGCACTGCAGTGTTAAGCAGGCTTTATGGAAATAATGTGGTAATTTGTAGGAAAAAAAAAGTGGAACAGAAAGCTACCAGTCCATGACCATCAGTTTTAAACATACTGTTCTTGAGATCTGAGAAGAGTCGATAAACTAAGAGCAAAAGCAGACAGAAAAAAAAATGCTGTTGGAGAAAAGCAGATTGGTGTGTTAAAAATTGGTAGACATAGACTTCTTTAGTACTTCAGAGAGAGGACTAAGCTTGAGAAAATAACCATGGAAGAAATAAACTCATTTTTTAATTTTCTTTTTCTTAAACTAGAGCAGCGACAAGAAGGGGCTATGAGGTACCAACAGAACCTCTGAAGGTATTGAATAGGAGAGCTTTTTTCCCCATTGCATGGCAAGCAAAGTTCAAAAGAATTTAGAACAACAAAATTACATTTGGGTATTGTGCCTTTAATGAGTGAAAAATATATTCTTTGCTATAACTTTAATTTTCTAACATTAATTTAATTGGTTTTTATCAACTATTGTTGATTTGTGGGAGCAGCAATTAGTGTCATCTTTACATGAATTGATAAGAACATCTTTGCTTTTGTAATTTACTTTAAACTTTTGGAATAAACATAAATTGCTAGCATCTTTTGTAGCATTTCCAAATGTATAAATATCTTGTCTCATTAATATGTGCTTTTGATTTTGGTCTGTTTTGATCAGGACTCTTTTTTATATTTGGGGGTTTCAGTTACATAGTTAATTTACTCAGCAGCAAATTACTTCATCTTGCTACTTTGTGGAATGGAAATTATTCTGCCTCTAAAAGTACTTTAATTATACTGAAACATTAGGTCCTGCTGCTCTTTTATACTCCTATAATCTATCTGATCTCTAAAGATCATTGTAAAATATGTCAATAAGACAGCTGTAATAAAAATGAAAGAGTGATTGTGAATTTGTTTGAAAATTAGAATGTTTTTTTCTAACAAAACGTGCATCTTGGACTATGACCTATCCCATTATGTAGACTGCAGAAAAATGCAGCTTAGGAATGGGTCTTGGAAACTTTAGAAGGCCACACTTTCTACTGAAGTACTTTGTCGAATTATTCAGATACACCCTTGATCCTGCAGCTCTTCAGGCAGTAATACATCTCTGTCACACTCTCCAAGTTGCACTTAAAGATCTAACAATGCAGCCAGGGGTAGAATTCAGCCAGGAGCTCTGTACTTCTGCTCCTTTCTGTCTAGAGGTGACTGTATCTGAAAGTGTGCTTGCACTTGATATATTATATCAAGGAAATCACAATTTGGTGAACAATGAGCTGGATAAACAAAAAAGCCTATTTGGATCAGTAGGCTTAGTGGATAATGGGTTGTGTTCTACCTGGAGGCTGATGACAAGGGGAGTCAAGACTCTCTCGTGAAACCTGTCCTGTTTCACAGCTCTGTCAATACCCTGCAAAGAAATGTGCTGTCAACAGGATTGCAGGTGATGCCAAAATTGGGTGAGCCACTCTTCTGAGAGACCTACACAGATTGGAGGAATAAGCAGCAGGAATCTCATGAAATGCAATAAAGAAAAATGCCAAATCCTGCATATAAGAAGGAATATGTGGAACAGCTCTACTGGGAGAAGGTCTATTGGAGAGCATCTGCGTGTCCTGGTATACAGCAAGCTGAGTGCACTGACTGGTACGTTGCTGTCTTGAGTAAGTCTGTGCTGGGAGCACTAGCGAGAAGGGTCACAGCCAGTAAGTAGATTGAGGAACACGACTATTACCTTCATTACACTGTATCTAGAGTGCTGCATCCAGTGTTGGGTCCTCTAATACAAGGTACTGATAAACAGAAGTGAGCTCAGAGGAGACCCTTAAGCTGGTGGGGAACTGGAGTATTTGTTTCTTAATATTTTCATAACATGCAAACTTCTGATAGAATCTACACTCATTTTGCTGGTACAGAACAGAAACATATCTCCATTCTTCACAACAGCCAGCATAATTCCTAGTGTCTTTTTTCATAAGAATTAATTTTGAAAGTTCTGTTTAGACTTAATTATGTTTATGCTGTAAACGTGAGAGAGGATTCTGCTTTTCACTGGGTAAAATGAATTCCATCATTAATTAATTCTCTTGTATTAGTTTAGAAAATTTTATATGTGGTCATAGGAAAATACCAAAACATATTTGCTCTTGTCAAATTTCCTCTGATGCTTGCACCAGTTTGGCAGTTAATTTAGCAACCAGCACTTTTTGAGATCAGCGCCACTGGATGCTCCCATTAATTGTGTAGCAGAAGCTGATCTCCAACCTCCAACCATTAACAGAACCCCTTGGTGATTCCTGTGCTCTCTCTGCTGGTGTTTCTTCAGGTAAATCAGAGCTATTTATAACAGCCTCACTATCTTCATACCACCTGTGGCATTGGGAAAGCTTTCATAGCCCAAGGGCTGGTGTGTGGACAGAGACTGTTCAGAAACAGTATTCAGTAACCCTTCCTTCTCTTGGGCAATGTAAGACATATTTTGAAGCATGTCAGCATGCATTCTTGCAAGCTGAGTGTATGTTGAAGAGCTGTGTTTGACAGCAGGAATAGGCAGAAGCAGCTTTGCTTGATTAAGAGAGCAGAAAGAGTGGTCTGTGGGTGGTAGAGAATACCGATAAACTGCAGAGAGGAAAGAATGATGTTATCTGACAGGCATCTATTCATAATGAGGTGGATTTGATATGGAGTGGTTTGGGGTTTCCTTGGGAAATTTTTTTTGTTCAAAGTGTACTAGCATCTCCTGAGGGTGTTAATGACTTTGCAAGTGTAAATTTTTTATGGTCTAAAATACCAGTATAAAGAGATTTGATGGAGGATTAATGTTCCCATGTCTCACCTCTGTATCGTAACAGCAAGAAATGATATGTGTGCTTTTAAGCCTCCGTTTTCCTTCATATTATCAGGGCACATAACCTCATATCTCATATTTCTTACAGAAAAATAAAGTTCACTTAACTGGTCTGTGACTGCAGGAAGTGTTGCTTCTGTGCTACTTTCCATTGATGGACTTTTCTTAAGTTTTTCATTCTTCATCATTCTCTGGTTTCTCAGACATGAGCTGATGGGCTTGCTAGAAAGCACTGGCTTTTTTCTTTCTTTTTTTTTTTCTAAAAAAAAGTGGGGTGGGAGGAAGCTGTTTCGGCAGTATGAAGAGGAAAAGGAAGTTCAAACAAACATCAGGGATCAAAAGGGATGGGCTGCTCTCATAAAGGAGGTAAGCCAGGAGCTGATGCTGTTCGCAGGCAGTGCTCTTATGGAGTGGGTCATGTTTCAACAGGGGCTGAACAGGGCAGGTGTGCTGATGGAAAGAGTCACTGTCAGCCATCCACATGTCACCAAAGAAGGTGATGTAGTGAGTCAGGTTTAGGAGGTCCAGAAAGTCCACTCAGGAACAGAGGAGACAGAGAGAAAGACATGGATACTTCTAACAGGTTCAAAGGAAATGAGGACCGATATGGGTACACCCATAATGCACTTCAGGCGAGATGCCCAAGCTAGAGCTGAACTGGCCCCCTGGACCCATGGAATTGGGTAGGACATCCCAGGTGAGGCTGTTTAAGGCCATCAAAGCCTTAAAAGTGCACTTGGGACCCTGGCTGTATTCTGTTAATTAATCACCCTAACTAGTTTGTGTGCTTGGACTATTTAATTTTGTTAAATTGTGAACCCATAAGTATGCTGTAGCATATGTGAGAGAACTCTGCAGGATGCTGGTTTCACACCCATAACTGTGCAAAAAGCTTCAGTGGGTGACAGGAGTGGCCTCAGGTGGTGATGCTCCTGTCCTGCTGTGGCTCCTGCAGTGGCACCTTCAAAGAGAACCGATAAGTGTCAACAGGGAAACAGGGTAACAGTAGGAGCTTTATAAGGTCAAAGCACAGATGGCAGTTTTGAAAACTTATTTTAGTGCATAATCCAGCAGAAGTGTTCAATGGCTAGATATGTAGCAAATACAGCCCTTGCCTTGAAAAAAGTAAGTCATGATGCACTCCATTAAAGTAACTCAGACTACAACTATTTTACTTATAAATGAGTATTGAACACATAGGAGTATAATGTACTTTCACTAAGTGAATTTTACATTTTGATCACTGGATATTTTGGCTTGGCTTTTCAGCAAGATTTCTCCTCTGTATCATGGTGAAAGAAAAACAATATAGAAATAAAAGCAACATATATAGTGTATTATCATGATTTTCAGCTAGACTGTTTGACTACTGTGATACCCAGTAAAAGGAAATTTTATTGATTTAATTTTTCCATCCTCTATGAAGACAAAGATACTCTTGGTGCCGTTTATATTATTGGATTGGCTCAAAGCAGCTGCCAATTATTTATTTGAAGTCATGGAAGCAATCCTTTAACTTTTGCTTAGGTCCATATAGCTCTTACACAGTGCATGGCTTCTTCCTGCCAGAAAGTTATCAGAATTTACTCTTTATAGTTATTTTCCTAATATATTAGAGTTAAATGGATCCTGACTACCTTTTTTTATCACAGTAGGTATCAGAAGGAGAGTTATGATGTTTACTTCCTTTAGTACCTGGCTTGTCATTGACCTTCACTGATGAGACAGTCTAGGGTTTTGGCATGGATTTGTGAGTCTCCTGGTAAGTCATAAAGATCAAGAGAGATTTGTTGTGTTCATTAACACCTTGTCGTGCTAAAGGTTAGGTGTTTCCTTCACATCGGTTAGAAGACCCTACTGCAGCTAGTAAAGCTGTCTCCTTTCTTTTCTCACAATATCGAGTCAGTTGTGATAACAATTAACACATCATTGCAATTTCTTAAAATCATTTCTACTCTTCTTCGGGCTGAAGATATAAAAGTATATGCTATACTTTTCCTTTGAGTCGAGTTAGTTTATACAGGCAATAAAATTCAAGAGTGCTAATGCATTCAGATTTGTCTGCAACCTTTGGTATCGTTAATCATGACATTTTTATGTTTCTTTCTTTTACTTATTGAAGTTCTAGTAAACCATATAATGTTTTTGGATACTGCTTTTTCCCCAGAGGAACTTCTCAACAGTTCCCACCACACCAACCAGTGCAGCAGATCACTGTTCACAAGCCATGGCGCTCTGCCTGCAACCCTTTTCAACAGCAAGTTTTCTTTTCAACTGTCCATCAGCAAAATACTTGCATGAAATTAAATGCATCTCCTCTCAGACAACATTGAGAGAGTGCTACTGGATTGCAAGAAAATCGTAACAGCACTTCAGAAATATTTTCTTTGAAAAAAGTTCATCTTTTTGTTTAAATAAGAATTACTGTTTCAAATCACTACACTCCTGAGTAA
Source organism: Rhagologus leucostigma (assembly GCA_013397725.1). Lineage (NCBI taxonomy): Eukaryota > Metazoa > Chordata > Aves > Passeriformes > Rhagologus > Rhagologus leucostigma. The sequence continues at coordinate 2,894,433 of VZTD01003639.1, read as the reverse complement.
TATTAACCAAAGATGCACCATCAGAAAACACTGTAATTGAATTGATTACTGAAGGAAATCATAACCCAGAACAGAGATATATGCACATGTTTTTCTCTTGTTCCAGTGGGTAAAAAGATAGCTTCCCTGTCTTTGCAAAGCTGACAGTCCTCTCTACCAGTTCTGTCTATGTATTGTAAATCTTGTATTTCTTGCTAAGATACCACCACATCTGTTACAGGTGTTCTCTGGTCAGTCAGATAATTTCTATTTATAACTGTCTTTAAAAAGTATATAAATTATGCAATACACTGGGAGGAAACTGTGCTTATCTCATATGAGAATCTGAGTTTAAGATGCATACCATAGTGGGCATAGCAAAAGTTCAGGGTGAAAATAAAGTTTCATTAGGAAATAGAACTCGTAAATTATGTAGTTGATTAATAATAATACAGTTTATTTTTTTATTTGAATATTAATTAGTAATTGACAGTAACAGCCAAAAGATCATTCAAGAGACAGCTGAAATGTTTCTGCATTGTCATTTAAATCATTAATACCACATTGGAAGATATTAATTTAGATGTTATTACGGTTACAATTTATTTCAGGTTTGTCCATATCTGGAGAGATAAACTGGATTACAAATTCATAGTATTTAAATTAAGTAGACACCAAGCTTTCATTAATAATCAAAAACTAATCCACACAGCCCATATAAGCATGTTTTTGTTAAGCTATGTGTTGATGGCACAATCTTTAACTGCAGCAGGTGAAAACATTAATTTAGTTGAAACAATACCAAAGTTATGATTGATGTCTCTGTGTCCAGGAATTCATACACTTTGAAAATTTTCTTTGAGATATTCAGAAAAATGAAATAAGGAAATAAATGCTCTCAGAGTTGGATTGCTCGCACTTTTTACACTTTAAATCAGAGTAAGTTTTTGGTCTTTTCTATCATGTCACCTTTATCATCCTAAAGACATCTTAGTGCTGTCTCCAATTTTGAGTCAATTGAGCAGAGAAGTCATGAGGTTCTAAGTGACATGTTCATGATGAGAACACTGGAACAGCCTCTGAGCAAAAGCAGTGTTTGAAAACTTAGATAATTTTAAAGAGTGACATGTCAAACATACCCTACCTGCTTTCAAGAGAGCTCCGCTAGCAACGATCCTGATTCTCTGCCTCTATTAGCCAGCATGAAACTTAGCATAACAAGGATGATCCACACAGGCAGGATGTGTCTGAAAAGGGAATAGAAAAGGCTTATGAATATTCACATATCAGCTTACAGTGAGGTACCTATCAATTCTCGTAAGAAGGGAATTTAAGTATGAAATGCAGCTAAACAGCTGAAAAAACCTTTCAAATATAATTTATTAATAACTGTGATTTTTTTCTTGATAAAATATATTACATATTATCAGGGATATTTCATTCATTGGTAATTGGTTTTGATATAAAGATGCAGTGGGAATGTATAGAACTAATGCATAATTTAAAATATAATAATTTTTCTTAAGCTGATTTTTTCTACTGCTTAAGACAGTGAAATAAAGCTATTTAAAAGTGTATGATTATTTATGAAAATCATTAGTTAAATGCAGCAGCAGGAAAGACTGCATTTGTGTAAGTATGGATATGCTGCTGCTAAAACAGCTGGGGTTACTGCACTTTATGTGAATTAATAGTGTTTGAATGTGCACTGTAATTATATTAGTAATAGGAATATAGAGAAATGGAAAAGAATATTTTAAACTTTGCACAGTTTCAGTTCAGTTCAGTATTTTACAGTGAGTAGTCAGGGCAGGATTTTTCTTCAAAACACTGTGATCAAGTTTCTATTCTACATTTGTTTAGTTAAATGCCTCATAAAATGTAAGGCAGTTTGGCAATATACTTGCTGGAATGCATGAAAGGGTGTGTAAAAGGAAGTCTCTAAGCCATTATAGCAAGTAATCTTTCCTACTATATTGACCATGCTGCATTCTGTACTTAAATAACTGTACTAGAAAAAGAAATAATAGCCTAATAACACATGCCAGGATGCATACTAAATGTACTATGAGATTGGATATTAATGACTAAAAATTCTGGCTGATTAGACAATTGTCTTTTGAATGTGCTTCTGTATGTATCAGCAGCTGTGCCCAGACCTCTGCAAGAATGTTCTTGCTTGGAAGTTGGAGGCCTTACATTAGTATAAAGTTGGATCAAACTCTACTTGACTTGGAGTAAAAGGCAGAGACTATATCAATATTAACAGGTAATGATATCAGAAATAGCTTGGTAAATTTAAGCTTTTCTTTTTTTTTTTTTTTTTCTTTTTCTTTTTCTTCTGGGAGGGCCAGTAAGAAATCAGTGACCCACAAGAAATGTACCTGATGGGAGGGTGAAAGTGCCGAAGTCGAGATAGGCCTCATTTGCCATGGCTTCTGTTCAGGGACAAAAGCAGTTCCTATCCTCAGTGGAATAGTGAATCACCTGGGAAAAGTGAAAAATCTCTAGGAGGAGAAGAGCTTATTTTTTTCTTTTTTTACTTTTTGCATCTTCTAATGATCTTCAGCCAGCTATTACCGACTGCCTGGTTCACTCTGCCCATGTATTAGCAATACAAGCTGGTATTTTCTAATTTGTATTTAATGGTTGAACAGCATAGCATCAAAGGATCCATTGGTTTCAACCTCATTATGATATTCTGTATGCAAGAATAAAACAAAACCAATAGCTATTCTTTTTCCTATCAGTTATTTTAGTGATTATTAGCAAAAATACCATTCTCAGAACTGGTATTCAGCACAACACCTTGCTACATATAGTGGTTTCCTTATTAGCAGGTGGCAGTACTGAACAAAACTTCTTTGCTGTTGCAGTACTTATCTAGCAAGAATATATGAATTGGAAGTGGCATAATGCTTTGGCACAATGGTATAATACTGTAACACAACTGCACTGCAGCTATCTTAGCAAGATCAACATGTACAGAGTTAGATATAAAACCACACTGAGTTTTGCTTACTTTGCTTTATTAGTTTGAAACAAACTAGACTAGAATCTTAGCATTTTGTTTATTTCATTAGAGATGTTTCAGCTTCCAAGCAAAGAGAAAAACTTTCTTCTATTACTTCTGTTTGAAGCAAGATTTCTAGACTCTGTACTGCAGTCTTCACTGTGCAGAGCTATGGACACCAACCAAGGCAGGGACAGATAAAACATGGCTGAAAAATGAACAGGATTTTGTCTGTCTTTTTAGCCAGATTGAATCTTCTTTGTTGCAAAGACACCTTAAGGAAAAAACAGACCTGATGTTATAGGAGGGTCTATAATTGTCCACACTGGCAAATGGTACATTCTGGAGTCAGAGTTTATTCAGAAGAATAATAGTAGCACATTACTGGAAGAGGATATGTGGTATGGAGGTTAAGTCTCCTTATAAAGGGGGATCCTGAGTTTCAAAGGCTTGTTTGCCCTCACCTCTGCAGTGCTAGTAAACGTTGTTGATTCATTGTTGAATGTGTATATGGTCCAACATGTACACACAGATTTTATGTACCCTGAGTATTACATTTGGGGGCTTTGTAAGCTATTTTGTAAAGACAAAACTTAGTAACTGTGGTAACTTAGAAGAAAGGACTTCTATTTTAATTTAAGTTTCTTTTGCTTTGAGAGTTTCATCAACTGTCCATCAGTGCAGCTACTGACAAATATGGAAGTGACTATTGAAAAGGGAGGGTATGCTTCATTGATACTTAGCAATTCCAAAGGGTGAGCACAATCAACGTTTTTAAAATAAAACTAGGATCACCAAATATTACAAAGCTGCATGATCTTCATTGGTTTGAGCTAGTCCTATGAAGATTTTTAAGCTAAACTACTTTAAGCTGTTTTTCTACCTCACTTCAGTTGTTTACCTTTACTTTCCTGCAGTGCCACATTGTAAAGCATTATCATTTTTATTTTGCTAACAAGCAGAACTGAATCACAGAATTGAAAAAGCACAAGCAGAACCGTTGATGTGTCAGCAGTGGTGTCCAATGCGTGCACAAATGTACAGAATTGGAAACCAAACTATTTTCACCTGTTAGCATAAAAATGCTTTAATTGGGGGGGATTGTGATCTGCAAACAAATTTAAAAAAAGAGGTGGTAGAATGAAGAAACAGGAAACACAATGAAGATATCTGTGCCATTAAACTTAGAATCAGATTGGTATTTGCTATTCATTTGCAACTTGGGAGAAAATATAAAGAGATTTAACAGATGTAGATAGTAACTCATAGAGTCCTGGAGGCACAGCTAGAATGATTACAGCTGTATGGAAACGGCTGTTTTTAGTTCTCAAGGAAAAGAAAACAACAGATAAAAGATGGCAGACTGATGAAAGTGGCATAATATTTTATGGACCTAAGTTCCCAAGATATTGCAGTGCAATAGCAATATAAATCTTCTTTGATATTTATTCTGCAGTTGACCAGCATTCCAAAAATGAAAAGTGTATTAGCTTCTGTCTGTTACAGTATGTACAAACAGGGTGCTAGTTGTGTGAAGTATTTTGTGTTCATCTTATAAGCATAGTTGTTCGTTAATAGGGCTTAGATCTCCCTTCTCAAACATTTGTGACATATTTGTTTCTATATAAAAGGTTATTATGAAGTAGAAGATATTTTCTTGTACTCCATGTATAAACTTTTTAGTAGAAGATGTATTTTTTTTTCCTTACAATGTAGCCTTGAATGGGAGCGAAAGCACCCATGTCCGTGTAAATGCAACTGCTGAGAGAAAGAGTGTGATTTCGTCCAGGTATTCTACATCCTCATGAGTAGTCACAGTTTCTCAAGCAGTTCTCACTCCTCAGGAACCTGGCCTTGAGCACTTGACAAATGCATCCTTGAATCAGAAGCACCACATTAAGGACCTGATATTTTCTAAGCGTCCACCTTGAAACATGTTTTTTTCCCAGTTTTTCTGTTTGGTTTCCTAATTGTTTGTTTGCTGTCATATTGTGATCCAAACAGTTTATTTTACAAGTTTAAAAAATCATATGTGGGCATAGCTGGATGCATATTTATTTTTACACATGCTTTTCCTGAGTCTCTTAAGGTAGAATTTAGATGCCAGGTATACATTTACCTACTGTTAGTCTACATCCATAATATGTACTTTCCCTGGTGAAATAAAATATTGCTTCTAAGTATCCTAGAGGGTTTTGGTTGAAGGACAGCAATACATTAAGAAATGTAAAGGGTGTACACAGATTATGTCGTTCATGCCTGTCTAAACAGACTAAATATTCATGATTAATTATTTGTTTGGGTTTTTTTCTGTCTTCAGTCTTACAGACTTAGCAGTATTTTAACCTTTTTTTGCTGTTTTTCTTAAGCAAAACCCAAATCTACACCACCTTTCCTTTGTTCACCATCCTAGAGATAATGTTTTTAAATTTTAAACTTTGAAATTCTAATGCTAGATTGCAGTGTCATGATTTAAGGATATTAGTAATTTTTCCCAAGAGCAAAAGACTGCTTTTAACAAAATAAGTATTAAAGATACAAAAATCCTGTATCTAATAAGGGAAATCCACAACTTTACTAGTGAACTATGTGGGATAAAGATTGATATATGTTGGTATGTGCAGTATTTGAGTTTTCTGAAGTATATTACATGCTATATTTACATATAGGAGCAGTGTCTGTTTAAAGGTTGACTTTTCTGTGTGTTAGAATTCAAACACTTGCACAGAAATGGTTTTTAAATTGTACAGAGTAAGAACTGGGTAAACAACAAAAAAGCCTCCAAATGTGAACCAAGAAGTTCCTCAGACAAAATCTCCTTTAAAAAAACTGCACACAAACTTGAAAAGCTTTTCTTAATAGTACTTGTTCTCTTACTGCTATTTTTATGTCATTTTATACATCAGGTCATGATTCTGGCAGAAAAGTTATTTCCAGCATTTATTTTACTGCTGGGCAGTTGATAGCTCAGGGCACACAATGAAAATAATAAGGTGAAAGCTAAACTCTCACTCAAAGTGTGGTCATTTTTGAACTAAAAAGAGTATATTGTATCAAATCACTAGGATCACTGGCCAAGATTTGCTTCATAGAGAAATGTGCAACTATGCCTGGGACCATGTGTCTCATTTAAATATTTTTATTCTTTGCCAAACAGTTCTTGACATAAAATGCTACAGATAGCCCTAAAGCATTATACATCCACGTGTGGTGGTACCTGCCTTTTGTTCCTTTGTTTCAGGGAAGATGTACTGCAGAGATCATTTAACAAACCATTAAGACTGTGAACGGGGACGCCACTGGGGTCTGACAGCTGGATCTAGTACTCTTGGGAGTGTCCATTACCCTTTTACCACAAGTGGGATAAAATTTGCTCTCCTGTCAAATTTTGTCTGACAACTTCTACTCACTCTCACTGGTTCTTAGCACAATGCATATTCTGAAATAAACTGATTTAACTACCAGAAAGTTTAGAAATGCAGTAGTGAGCTGAAGACCACTCCTTCATGCCTAGAGTATATTAATTTTGTTTTCACTGGAGATTGACAGTTGCAGAGAGGCTGAGGTTGTTGAGACTGTTCCTTTACTTCTGTGTTTTGCTTTTTTCAAGTGGCCTTTTGCTGCTATATGTCCCTGAAGAACATAAAACCACCTTGGTTTTTTGTCATCCCATGCTTTTACTCCTTATACCTTCAGAGGTAGCCGGTTTAAATAGTACCTTGGGAAAAAAAAAGTCAATATCTTGAATTATTAAGGAAAGTTTTTGAGAAAAATCGTGATAAATATGGTTTTTTAAACTTAACTATCCATAGAGAATGTCTTTCAATACAATCTATTGTCTACTGAGGTTTGGGATGGGGAGAAATTGCTGTATTTATTCAAATTGTTTAATTATTTTAACTTTTCTTCTCCACCTACAATAAAAAGATTTTTAGTTCTTAACTTATTAATACCAGTGAGAAACTTCTTTGGGGATCAGTAATTCCCTCACTCTGCTAAAAGAGAAAATCAGTTCAACAAAGGAGGCAGCAAGTATTGCTTAACCTTTATTGCAGTTTCTTTCCCTTTCCCCCAAACAATTAAAAGTGAAAGAAAACAATCTTCTGGCAGTGAGGGAGCAAGACAGCCACTGCATTCTGTTGGTCTGTGACTCAGAGCACATACCTCATGTATCTCTTTTGGTGTGTTAGACAATGTAATTCACTAGGAAGAAAAAATGTGCTAGACTTGAATTCACCAAGGGAATTTACCAGTTGGCTGAACACCATATAATACAAAATTAACTTACTCCTTTAGCCAGGATCCAAATCAGAAAATCTAAGGAATACCTTTCTGAGGTACTAGTTCTGTGAGCATATCCTGTATACTTATGTTAAGATGTGTAAATCAGAATTAGTCATAAACCATGTTGAACATACAAAGTTGGACTGAACTGTGTTGTTTCGCTACTGCATGTGAGTTTAGGGGCTGTGTATCTCGTTGAATCCCACACAGTAAGAAATGCTGTTGCTGCTTGACTGCTGCTTCTATTTGCATACATCTGGTATGACAGCAAGTTAACTACTTCTTGCAATATCTTTGTGCTGATTATATCAGTTAAACCCCACCCAGGATTCATTTCCTTACTTGCTTGGTCTTTCACCATTGGAGTCTGGCTTTTGTGCTCCTGAGCCTTGCCAGTCTTAGGCTACAACCATGAGATCAGCACTCAGAAGTGAAATGAGCACTGCTTGCAAGGTATTTTGAGGACAACAGCTCTGATTTTTGTTTGTTTGGGGGTTTTTTGTCAGATTGTATTTTGTCTGATTTAAGATTATCCTTGAAAGCTCACACAGTATCAGATAAGCACCAAAGCAAACGCAGAAGTGACAGCATGCTAGGGACAGGGAAACAGACTGTCAGACCTGTTCAAGCAGCCTCAGAACAGCCTAATTAGTCTCACTGTGCTTCAGTGAAAGACAGCATGTGTCACTGACCTATTAGCAAAGAATAAGTTCGAAAATACGCATTACCCAAAGCAAACACCAGTTGCAGTGAGGGCACAGGCTGAGGTCTGGGCACACTCCTGAGGTACCTCAACTGAAATACCAACTTCTGAAACGGAAGAGATGCTCAAATTTATTTGCTTTCGAGGGATAACCAAGACATAATGTTTTTAAATAATTCATATTATTTTCCTGAGAGGAGGTTGTTAATTAAATGCTAAGACTATGGTTGGCTTGTCATTATAGAATGTTGCTCATCACTAATTGAATACCTAAAAACTACTTACTAAATTTTTTCTATATAACTCTTTTGCCTAATTAGAACGAGTTCAGAAAAGAGCAACATGATTGGAAAGCTACGGAAATTGCTTCTGAGGAGATTAAAGAAATTAAAATTCATAGCCTGGTGTGCAGATGATTATTGGGGGGGAAATGATTCCTGAAGTATTAATGACAGTAAAAATATTCTTCGTCTTAAAAATGGCTGAGAATGGCTTAAAAATTCAGCCAGTTCCAAATCACATTGGTTTATCAAGAGGAAGACATAAAGGAGTCTCGTTTATGGAGTTTGGGTTTTGCCATGTGCATGTCAAGAAGCATGTGAAAATTAATTTCTCATGACCCACAAATCTGCTTGTCTAAGCTGTAAGCATGGTTTGTATAGAAGGTGTGGTAAACCCTGCAAAGCTACTAAAGAAGAAAAATTTGCTCCCTGCAGCAGCATAACACAATCAAAAGTGGTGTCTGAAGTTTTGTTGAAGGTTCAAGATTGTGTGTTTCTGTATTTTGTTGCTTCCCTCGTTTCAGCATCTACAGGAGCCTCATGATGCTGTGCTTAGTTAGGCATTATAATGATTTCTCGGGGAAAATCTGCAACCTTGCTTTAATTTATTTAAGTGATAAGTCATTGTAAGCTCATTGCTCCTTTCAGGGTTTGGTTTTATCTTGGTGCTGCTTTCCAGTTTGCCAGAACAGCAAAACTGCTGCAGCAGAAAGTTTTTCCTAAAATATCATTGTAGGCTCTTGCATTGGAATAGGATGGTGAGCCACTGTTAGGAGCTGAAAAACATCGAGCTATGCCATTTCTTTCAACCCTTTCCCCATAAGTTTTTTTACTCTCTCTCTTTTGTGAAATAATGAGAGTCCAGCTCACAAAAGCTTTAAATTTCCTGAACTTTTAGTACTCTGCCTAACTTATACTTTTAATGGCAGAATTAAAAGGCCTAAGAAGCCTCTAAGACTGCCAGAGTGAAAGCTCTGACTAAAAAAAAAAGAAAAAAAAATTTAAAAAGAGAAAGAAAAAAGGAAAATAAAAACTCCTTTACCTTTGAATGTGGAGATTATATATATTTATATCCCTGCATCCTCATCCATTTC
>VZTD01003639.1:2822721-2884823 GCA_013397725.1 Rhagologus leucostigma | reverse complement strand
ATATATATATATATATATATAGGGTTTATTTCAGAACAGTTTGGCTGCAACGGAAAGCAGGTTTGTAGCCATTTTGTTTATTATCTACAGTAATAGAAAAGCTTAAAAATAACTTTTAAGAAAATGTAGAAGGGAAAAGAAAGAAAGAAAAGAATAAGAGTAGACAGATATCACCACGCCTGGATCCATGAATGAGATTTGATTGTTGCAATTTTGATGTCCGTTGGTCGAAGTGATGGTCCCAGTCTTGATCCACTGGAGGTGGGGTTAAGCCTGCAAAACACAAATTTCANGAAATAATGAGAGTCCAGCTCACAAAAGCTTTAAATTTCCTGAACTTTTAGTACTCTGCCTAACTTATACTTTTAATGGCAGAATTAAAAGGCCTAAGAAGCCTCTAAGACTGCCAGAGTGAAAGCTCTGACTAAAAAAAAAAGAAAAAAAAATTTAAAAAGAGAAAGAAAAAAGGAAAATAAAAACTCCTTTACCTTTGAATGTGGAGATTATATATATTTATATCCCTGCATCCTCATCCATTTCTTTTTCTTTCTACTACTACCATTTATCAGGAGTAAACCTATTTATCAGGAGTCACCTATATGTAGGTGAATTTCAGGTCTTACACTGAAGAAAAGGTCTTCAGTGTCCATGTTACAACCCACAGCAGAAGGCANAATGAGATTTGATTGTTGCAATTTTGATGTCCGTTGGTCGAAGTGATGTCCTCAGTCTTGATCCACTGGAGGTGGGGTTAAGCCTGCAAAACACAAATTTCGGTGGGTTAATGTATGCTCAGAGTCAGGTGAGAATGTTTTACACTGTCTCATGTAACACTGTGGATCACGGGGCACTTTGGGAATCGCTGATGGTTTATGACAGCTCTCACATCAGCGAGGCTGAGCCAGTTATGGCCCATCAGAAGGGATGAATACCCTCAGGTCTAAGTGTTAATGTCCCAGTACTTCCCTGGAAAGCAGTTTTCATATCCAAGTCGTTTGTGTGAGGGAGGACACCGACATCATAAAAAGCACTATCCCACCTTGCAGGATCTTCTTCTCATTGACCTCTTCCCATAGTCGGCTCAAAACCCAGCTTGTTGCTGAACAAAGGTCAGTTTGTCATGGCCATCCTCCAGTGGTAGCTGCGCACCCCCTCGGCACCTGGGTGGTTACTTTGTGTATGGCCAGCAAATCACTTGCTGTTTTTGCACTTTGCTGTTTTTTCAAACTCAATTGTTTTGAGTCATTAACCATTAACAGTCCAGTCTCTCACAAGGTGATACGGACTAATTCTGAATATTGCATAATTCTGAATAATAACCACATATTGCAGATCCGTAGTCAAACCTGTGCATATTTCATATATAGTACAAGTCTTATTATATAGAGCTAAGGGACCAAATCAGGATTACAGTGCTTTCTTTAATGTGCTGCAACGATGTAATATGGATTGATTTACTGTAGATCATATTTACAGGACAGATACACTCATTTTTTAACAAGAACATCAAATGTAGGCATTTGTCAGCCACTTCATTCTTCATTCATAATACTTTCCGGTTGCCATGGTGAAATACAATCTGGAAAATCCAAGGAGAGAAATAGAACATCTAGTGTACATGGGTCATTTTATATCAGAGAAAGGTGCAACACAAGAAAAGAGCTGCATAATAGTGATGCTCTTATGACTGCGGTTAATAATACATTTATTTTTTCCTTTGGTTTATTTGCTAACCATTCACTGAACCATAGGGACCCAGAAACACCAGTTTTGAAACAGAGGTGTTGCACAGGATAGATTGACAATTTTAAATTGCGAGATGGTTTGGAGGCTTGGATGATGAATACTCCTGTTTGTTACCAAATATTAGCTTTTATTACTAGCATACACAGTTCATTTATTTTCTCATTAATCACCACATAAAGCACTTTCCCTTTCTTTAGGAACTCCTCTGAGGTCATGTAACTGCACAGCCTATAAATACATAACTTCCTAGATGTATGGGCTGGCATGAGTGGGTATAGTCATAATTTAGCTAACAGAAAATGACTGAATATGGAGCTGTGAATGCTGCTACTCTGTTCCATTGTTTCTACCAGCTTGATCTGTAGGCCTCCCAGTAGTTTCTTATTTGCATGGATAAAGTGATTGATAATGGCATCCTCTTGCTTCAATGTATAATTACAAAAATAGTAGTGAAAGAAGAAACTCAGCAAGTCAGACATTACCATGTTTGTTCCAAATGTGAAAAGACTAAAGAAGACAAGCGTTGTACAGGCAAAAAATTATGTTTTCTTATAAGCAGGAAAAGCATATCTTAGTCAGAGGAAGGTGGGTCTCTACAGCTAACAAAGTAGTTGGGTGTGATTGGCCCTTAGTAGTTCCATTGTACTGCACTTCTCCTGTGTAAAAATACGTTTGTGCTTACAAATTAGATAGTGGCCATTCCTGCTGCAGCAAGTATGATTTAATATAAAAAAGCCCCCAGGTCTGTAGGCTGAAGACACAGTTGCATAATTTAGAGATAATTTCATTTGTCAAACAAACCAGGGGGCTTTGCAGTGAAACAAACCAGAATTTGATTACTGACTATTACTAAATGTAACTTAACCTTGTTTAGGAAACATATACCTGCTCTTTAATTCTTTGCTAAAGCTTAGTAAATTAAAATGCTACTGTTGCTCCTGTTGCTACTGTTTGTGAATTATTAAATTCACAATTATTTAATAATGGACATGCCATTTAATTTACAAACCACTTGTACATTAGGTATTTTAAACATATTTGTATAGCATGCTGTATCAATTATATTTTGACAAATAAAACCAGCTGTAAGTATTATGTTATGAGGAGAACTGGCAGTGGTTTTCTTGTGGGATTCTTTTCAGCTCATGTTTTCAGATCAGTAATGGCAGCAGTTCTTTGATATAGATCAAAGCAAGAACAAAAGTTTCTTAGAAGCAAGTGAGAGCCATAAGGTGAAAATGAAGAGAGGAAAAAAGAAATTAAATCCCACGCCATAGCCTAGAACATTTATACAGCTATAACAGCAATATTATTTTAGTGTAATTTACTTCTAAGTATGAGACTGAACCTTTAGAAGCTTGGATATCATATTTTCTTTCTTGATTTCAAACCAGTGAAATTTATCTTGCCTGTAGAGATGTTGAATTTTTCCTTTCTCAGCCTATATTCACCTACAGTCATTAAAGATCTAGGGCACTTAGTGTAAATATTAAAGATGATATATGAAGCCTGACAAATTTAATCTTGGGTAATTACACTCCAGCTTGCTCTTCTAGCTAGCAAAAGTTTCCCTGCGATTCTGTCTGGATAAGTATCTGCTAGTGCAATATTGGGCTCTTGAGTAGCTGCAACGCTGGTGAGATGAACAATGTGATTCCATACATTAGCCTCATTTTTCTAAACATTTTATGAAAGTTACATGATGTTCCGTGATTAGCTGTAGCAGCCTACGAAGGAGGTGTTACATTCAAAATTATTTTACCCTGAGAATAATTCTTGAAAAGAAATTAATTTCTTCTCCTGGTTCTTGAAATGCTTTCTAGTGAACATAGTTTTCTTCTGCAGATCAAAGATAGAAACTTTTCTGTGTAGAAAACTGCAGTTTATTGCCTGTGGGTGGATTTCTTACTGGCTAACTAATAGGATTAAGTTCATTATCCACCAGATAACTTTCCTAATAAGCTCAGATTTGGCACGAACAAGAAGCTGAAGATTTGCCGTTTATCTGACCTATATGTAGGTGCCCTTTCTGTGTTTATTTGAGCATTTCATTCTCTTCTGGCTGTGTAACATCTCCCTCTGGAAGAAGTGAGTACAGAAAGAAGGGCACCTAATTAATACTTTCAAATTTTGTTTCTATTTCTAATTCATCCACAGTTTCCCTTTTCAGATACATCGGGGGAAAATATCAAATAGATTTTAATGAACTATTACTCCCAGCCAATTAAGACACACACACACACAGCCACACACACACACAAATTAATTGCAACCCCGTGCAGATTTCATCACCTAGGAAGGCAGTAAAATTCAAGTCAATTAATAAATAATGATACATCCTTGCCTTGAAATCTGTCACTGTACATTAGACAACAGCAAACCCAGAATGTCTGCACAGAAATGAAAATCATTGTAAGAATAAAGAGAAAAGTTTGAAAAGACTGGTACTGTTTAGAAGCAGATGTTAAAAAGAAAATATAATGAAAAGACACTAAACACTTCAATGCATTTGGGATCAGGTAGGTTCTCTATAAGAGTCTGAAGAAATTTGAAAAGATGAAGTTGTTTATAACTTCCACTAAAAATTTCTTGTAAAAATTAAAATAAAAGTTATTTAAGAGAACTAAGAGAATCAAAAGAAAATACATGTAATTTTACTGTGCTAATTACAATGACAGATATAATCCAAAACCAGGAGCTGACTGGGATTACACTAGTTTATAAATAAATAAAGTATAAAAGAAGGGTGATAATACCAGATAATTTTGAAAGAACTGGGTAACCATATTAAATTGTAGGGAAATTTTATATCCTAATACACTAGTAATTGAATTATTATTTAGGTATTTTTTAAATTTGTTTTATTCCTTAATTGTTCAATTCTTAGCATCCTGTGTGTTATTCTTAAGCATTCACTACTTTTGATGTGTTAAATTAGGTGGAATTGTTAGTTTTTAAATGGCACATTTTCTCTGCTCTTTGTCAGCTTTGAAATTAATGAAATTTAATTTCCCATATCTAATCTTTATAAATAATATTTCTGAGTGTTTTTTTTCTTTCGAGAAGTAAGGGAAAATTGTTGGTATTCTACAAGCATACAGCAGTTACAAAATGTACTTAGTGCATAATACACTCTCCTATTTAAGGTATCCTTTTTATATTATTTGCATTCCGCACATAAATTTTTCTATTTACAATGGTTAGAGTAGCAAGTAATTTGGATTGTTTGTGGAAAAATGATAGGACTACAGAATTGGATCATTCTTGTAGATACCACTAATTTAGGCATATCTAATCTGTCTGGTTCAAAACTCACTTGGGATCTGTGCTTCCAGGTAAGATGTGTCTCCTACAGCACTTCAGCAAAGGTTTCTCTTGACTCTTTACTTAGGAAAGCAAAACTTGTACTTGTTTTTATGCAGACATCCTGAGTTCCAGCTGAAGCTCTCTGCTCAATCAGGCCAATCTTCTTCCCCTCTGGCTCATCTTTTCGCACGTGGGGAACAGCCTGCTCCTGTAACTATAATATTGCCTCCCTAGAGCACTTCCAGCCTCCCTGGACTCCTTTGCACTTCAGGACTGCCTCCAACAGGACTCAACCTTATCAAGCCAGTGTCTGTCCAGATGTCCAAGGTGGCCTTTCTGCTGACCCCACTCCAGAGTTTTCTTAGAATTGAAAACTCCCATTTCACGATTGCTGTGCCCAAGATGGCCTGCAAGCACCCTATTACCCACCAGTTCACTCTCAGCAGGTCCAGTGGGACATCTCTCTTCACCTGCTTCCTCATCAGCTGTGTCAGAAAGTTATCTCCCACATACCAGGAACCGTCTACACTGTCTGCTCTCTGCTGTCTTGTGTTTCCAAAGACATTTGGCAAGTTAAAATCCCCCAGAAGAACAAGGGCTAGCAATCATTATACTTGTCCCAGCTGCTTATAGAACATTTTATGTGCCTCTTCATCCTGATTGAGTGGTCTGTAACAGACTCCCACCATGATATCTGCCCTCTTGGCCTTTCCCCTGATTCTCACCCATAAACACTCAACCCTTTATTTATTTTATAAATAATTATTTATTTTATAAATAATAAATTTTATTTATAAATAATTTTATTATTGTCACCATAATTAAACTCTAGATAATCAATACTCCCTAACATACAGGGCTACCCCACTGCCTCTTCTTCCCTGTCTGCTTCAAATCTTAATGGTGAAGAATTTAAGGCCAGTCGAAGATGCAATGTTTAGATGGGATAGCTTCATAACGAATTCTAGTATTCTTTTTTTTGTCCGTGCAACCTAGTGAAGAATCACAACGAAGTTTGTGCAAACTTAAATATATTGCTCAATCACCACCAGAATGCCTTGCAAAGTCAAAAATGAAAGCTAGATTTAGGGAAAGAGAACAAGCCAGAACAATGCTTGGATATTACAAGATGTCATCTCCTGGTTTCAGTTTTTTTCAATTTTATGTAAAAAATTGTGTTTCCTTTTGTATCCTGGAGGGATACATTATTGAAAAATTCTTTTTCTTTGAACAACTTTTAAAATTTGTTCGTACTGTCAATACAGGAACCCCATAAGAGTGTGTCACATAAATATTTGGTTTTAAATAATTGAACAAGATACGAAGTGTGTGAAAGAAATTGCAATGGACTTTGAATTTAGAAGGATCAGAATACAAAGAGTTTCCCTATATATAACAGGATTTTATTATCTCCTTGTTTAAGATTGATTTAATTTTGAAATATTTTGGGGCATAGAATTCTT
This sequence comes from Rhagologus leucostigma, assembly GCA_013397725.1. Classification (NCBI taxonomy): domain Eukaryota; kingdom Metazoa; phylum Chordata; class Aves; order Passeriformes; genus Rhagologus; species Rhagologus leucostigma. Next base: position 2,878,308 of record VZTD01003639.1, on the reverse strand, counting down.
TTTAATTGAACTTCTTCCAGAAGAATTCACATCTCTAAGTAACAATGTTTTAGTCTGTTGCGTGGCATATTGCAGGAAAGATTTCATGTATCACTTCCTTCTCCTTTCCACGTAGTTTCTTATCCTTGCTGCTTTGCTTTCTAGGGTTAAGGCTTGGAGATTCACAAACTCAATGTATGGTTCCCCTAACTTAGCGAACTGTCATGAGAAACAACAGGAAAAGTCTATTTCTTCTGTTAAGGAGGTATTCTCTGAAGTCAGTAATCAGTTACATTGATTCAAGTGGATGTTCTCAGCTTATGTGTTTTTCTGTTTAAAAATTCTTCTGTAACTCATTTGCTGTGCAGGTAGAATTGGCCCCTAAAATTCATCAAATTGATAATCTTTCTCCCTTTCATTTTTTTTTTTAATATCCAAGCCTTTCTGCTTGTGTGAAAGCAGAAAACAAAACCTTAGCTGTGTCTGGGACCACTTCTTGCTGGGTGACTTTCTGCAAGCGGGTTGGCACATTCACTGGTGGAGTAGGAGGGCCTCTGCTCCCAAGAGTGGGCAGCTCAAGAACACAAGGAAGCCTGAACCTACTGCAGGAAAGGAGAATGTGGACTGACAGATTTCTCCATTTTAATAATTTCCCTGAGACCATTTATAAAGAATAAATAAGACCTCTTTCACTGCTATAGTATGAATGGGACATTATATTAAGATTATTGTTTCTGCAGTGTTATAAACATTTGTTCATGCTTCAAAATTTAAGAAAAAGAGTACAAATTTGAGAAAAAGAAAAGACTAAGTAGGAATAACCTCAAGGAAAAAATAGAAGCCAGACATGAGAATGAGGTCAAGATGAACATGTCAGAGCCTTAAAAGGAGGTGATATGGACTAGGTAGAAATAATAAGGAGGAAACAAAATGTTACTTTTCTTCTAAGAGGAGAAGAATTTAACTGAAAAATGTATTGAATCATTAATGTAGAATATGAGGTAAAAGTAATGACATATTTGGAATGTGCAAATGTGGAATAGTGTATTTGGTTTGATTTATTTTTACTGTGCTTTCCTCTTAGACACTGTTTTTTAGCTTTACAGGTTAATGGGAAAGTGAACTGGCACTCAGATTGTGAGCATATATAAATAATACAGAACTCACAAAATTCTAGTATTAAATACCCAGAAGTGTAAAATCAAAGAATGTTCTTGCTTATTCTTACTAGGTATAACCTAAAATTAACTGAAGTACACACATGCATTTTTGAATGAATAAAAATATGTAGATTCTAGACTTCTGCCTATATTGTAATTCCATGCATATAGCCTTCAGAGAAAAACAAAAAAAAGCTGATAGTAAATAGTAGATTACATTTTTCTTTATCTACTTGGTAGCCCATAAACAATAGATTGTTAATGTTACAACTTTTATTATGCTAATTTAAAATTATAATGACTTTCTGAACAAAAATAGAAGTATCTGAGCTTCTTGATCGTTAGGAAAATTTTTTCTAGTTGGAAGAGTTTAGCAACCTGAGTGGTCGATACTGGATATCATTTATGTAATTCTTTTTAGTGCTAGACAATATATTTTTAATAATAAGGGTAGCTAAAATTATTTTTTTCTGAGGCTTCCCTTCACCTTATTCTTGTGCCTTGTATACCAGTGAACAGGATTTATTTAAATTATGAGGATGGGTACAAGGGTAAGCATTTGGGCATAAGCTTGTATTGTTTATGCATGTGCTGCATAAAGATTCTTCAGACTGTATTCTTCACACTGGGTATCCTCTTGGTAATCACATTAATAAACACAGGACAATTAGTTTTATACAGACTGTGTAATAAATCAGCTGGGATTCCTTTTCCCCTGGTGTGTAGCCTGGGCAAGATCTGCCCAGGAGCTATGAAAAATGCCTAATACCCATTCATGTATATCAGAGTTTGGGGTTCAGCACTGCTAGGTTCATGTCCTGAGGCAGAAAAGCACTGGTTTGTTTCTTAATCAATAAAGAATACATTCTTCCTGGCTACGGATCAGGGGTTTGGGCAGTGCATGTCTCCTTGACAGCACTATGTTTTGCTAGCTGGAGGCACCGATCATGCTGATGTGTATTTCTTTAATTTCTATTCTAACTTTCAGTGAAGATTCTAATTAGGCTCTGGTGATGCTTAAGAGGAAGGGACAGCGTTTCTCTGAACATTGTTCTTTCTAATGCAGAGGGCAGTAGTTTCTCTGACATGCAGCATTTAGCACATGAAAACAGATGTCTGTCTTTAGCAAACTGTCATTTCTCAAACTTAACAAAAATTGTGCTAAGAGAAGCTGGGAAAAGGCGGTGAGGCTGGAGAGAATTGCAGCGCCTGGGTCTGGGAGCGCTGGAGTACTGAGTGCTGCTAGCAGCGTGCTCCCTAGTGCAAGTTTCCAGAGAGCTTTTCTTCTTGGCACTGACACAGCCAAGTCCCTGCTCCGACACAGATGTTCCTCCAGCAGCTCTCAGTAGCGCTGCTCGACGGATACAATGTCATACCCAGAGGTTCGTGGTCCACCTCAGCCTTCTAGGAGGACTCGCTACTGATGAAATCAAATGCTTAGAGAAGCATGAGCTGCGGGGCTTTATCTAATATTTTATCTCAGCTAGAGTGGCTGGTGAACTGCCTCGGCTTGGTATAGTGCTGCTTTACACCACTGCAACTTTCTTCAAAGAAAACTCTTGTTAAAATCCTCTAATTTCCCTCTAATTGCAAACCGGTGTGAAGACTGGAATGATTTGCCTGTTGGAAGAATGTTGACTCTCGAGTGGGAGTCAGAGGGACTACAAACAGTGGGTATTGTTGTGATTATATTTGCATCTCTGAAGCTGCTTCATTTGCTGGGACTGATTGATTTTTCAGAAGGTAAAGTGGTCGCTCACAGATTGTGCTGTTTGTAGGTTTGGTGTCTGATCTGCTAAAACAGAGAGCATCAGCTATAGAAGCTGTGAAATGAAAAAAGTGAAAGTAACAGAATAAAAATCCTGGTTTGCTTTTGTTGCTTTTACTTTGTTATTGAAAACAGAAGTAGATATTAGCAAAGGATTTTTATTTTACAAGTAATTTACAGCTGTCTGTGAGAGAATGTTTATTAAAAAACCTAAAATAGTGAACATAACACCTGTCAGTTGCCTTTGAAAGCTGTTCAGTGCTACTGAACTTGATAGATTTTAGTTCAGTTCATGTTTACAAAATGCTTTGCTCTTCTGATTTATGATGCAATTAGAGTTTTGTTCTGTATCAGTATCTGTGTTTTAAAAATCAGTTTCATAGATAAATGCAATACACTGTTATTACAGGATGAGCTTCAGGATCAAGCCTGCTCTACACTTTTCAAAAAAAGGCATAGATGTCAACATTAAATGTGTGTATTTTAAATATATATCATGAATATATGTTTTAAAATTCCTGTTGCTTGCTCAGAATCTTGTCTGCTCTCTACTATATGGGTCATATCATTTCATCTACTCCCAAAGAGGGCTTCACCTTAATTTATTAGGACTTTTATTTCTATACAAAGTGAGGGGGTTTTTCACATTTTATAGAAATGAGCTATTTCAGGTCAGTTATTGCTGAGATTTTTTTGCTGTCAACTTTTCAAGTTTTTCACAAAATGTTTATTAAGTCACTGAACCCGTTGCTCAAAAAAAACTTGCTTTTGTCATTATGTTTGCTCATGTGAGTCCAAACCAATCCTTTTTGCTGGGTAACTGCTTTCAGTCAGAATCACACAGCCAAGCTGAGCACTCCAGTTTTCTGAAACATTAACTTTTCATCATAGAGTAGGATCTTTGATGGATGTAGATTCACATAATCACCTCATAAAATTGTGCAGAGTGCTGATAAAATTTGAAGTCTTTAACACAGCACTTATATAGTTACTGAACTATTGAAATAAATCATCCTTCAAACTGTAGGTGGTGAGAATATATATTTGCTTTGTTACTATATAATGTATTTGTTATGGAATTACTTTTTCAGTTCTGAACAATGGGTAATTTACCCCTCATAGCAGTACTCACTTTTGAGTTTTTTAATACTCTGGATGTGTAACATTTGTGACATTTAAAAAAATCTTCGTGGTTATGGACTAGCTTCATCTTTATTACATATGGTAACAAATAGGAAAAAAAGATTGAAATGCAAATTGCTTTTTTTAGCAAATGTAGAGTTAGATCCTTTTCCTGATTTCTCACTGGTATTGCCATTAAGTTTGTGGGAAAAGGTTTTATGTGATTTCAACTCTATTAAATCACTTTTTAAAAAAAATCCTCCTGGTACAAATTACACTGATTTTAATAATAATAATAAGTTCAAGATGATCTATTGATTGAAGTACAACTTTTTGTTCTAATGCACCCATTAATGTCATGGCATTTCCTCACATGATAATAATTTCACTCAAAAGTACCTAGCAACATAAACCAATCCCTAAATGTAAAAAGATTAAACTTTGTAAGGTACAGTTGATGTATTTATAACTGCAGTGTGAGTAACTCCACTGACTTGGGGGATTTCCAGTTCCCCTGAGGCTGATCTATGCTAATCAACTCTTCCATGTTTGGGTACCACCATTCCATTAAACGAGAATTCTGCACCAAATGGCTAAGGAATATTTTACAGTGTATTCAGAACTAGTGATTTGTTGTTCACCTACTGAATGCAAGGAAAGGTTTTCTGTTCATATGCAAGGAGGAGCACATTTAAACTGCCAGTGCTGATCTGGAAACAAAATGAGCAATGAGTCCTCCACATCTACCACATGCAGGCAGGTCATGGGTCATATGCTGAAACAAATATGTTCCCATAGTTAGGCTTTCTGATGCCTTAACATGCTTGTCTTAACATCCCTGGTATATTGACTTATACTGCAAATATCTCTGAAAGAAAGGACAGCATGCCTGATGTTTGCTAATACAGGGCAGAGAAGACAGATAAAGGACAAATCCTTAGTTGCTAACTTGCTACAACTCCACTGATTTTAGTGCAGTTATGGTGAAGAGCCTGACTTGCCCTCATCTCCATGAGAAAACAGGAGAACCCAGTCAATCTGCTTAGTTTTACTGAATAAACTGAATCACAGAATTAACTAGGTTGGAAAAGACTTTTGACATCATCGAGTCTAACCTATATTATTACAGTGTTCAACAACTGGCAGGACAGAGAGAAACCTGATTTTACCCTGTGTCCCATACTAGGGACTATGTTATTCTGCTTCATCCATTCTCCACTTTCCAATAAGCAGAAAAGAGACCAGAATGAAGATAAAGCTGGTTCAGTGGAACCAGCAAGCTATTTCAGCTAAAAGGACAGAATTGAATCAATACAACTTTTACTAGGAGAGATTGAAACTCCCCTTTCCCTCTCCTTCCGTGATTTTGAAAGTGGTTTGACACTGACCATTATCTTCCCTCCAACTTCCTGGAGCTTTTTCTGCTGGGCAGTTCCACTCCAAAGCTTTTGTTTTGTTCCTCAGGCTGGAAGGGGAGGCGAGGAGACGAGGGAGATCAAACTGAAGCAGTGGATCAGAACAGTAAAGCAACAGGGCCAGGCTTCGAGGGAATTCATCCACCAGAAACTTGGAGTGGAGAGATGGCAAAATGAAGGATTCACTTTGCATTTCTGTGTCCAGAACAGCTGTCAAGGAGTAGCTATGCAGAGAGATTATGTAAACATGTGTGAGCAACTCTTTAAACATTAGGGAACTACATAAATCAAAGTCTTTGAAAGGAAAAACTCTATGCCTTTTCCTACATCATGCACTGATTGTACCTTGAAATATAACATCTCTTACAGAAATGTTTTTCTTTTACTTGTAAATAGAATCAGCCATTGTTGCAATCTATTTTATTCCTTCCCATTTCCTTACACTAATCTCTAACAGTCTCCAGAGCTTGTTGTTATCTTTCAAATGCTTATTCAGATATAAATGTCATGTTTGGCAAGTGAATGTCCGATGAACTCCATGTCTTTTGGTTAGTAGGACTCTCTGGTGTCTATATGTCTTTAAACTCAATAGCCTGTCAAGGCTAGGTAAGAATATTTGATCCTCAGTTATCAATAAACATATTTGGCTGCAAAGTCAGCTTTGTGAGTAAGTAATTTGTTGCTTTATCTAGAATTTGGAAACTGGTGAAGGGGGTAAATAGAGGTAGTTTTTAAGAGAGGTAGTTTTCTGCCTTAGGATATATCTGCTCTATGCAAGTACAGAAAGATCTTTTTTTTTCCTATCTAATCTAATCTGGATGGACAGAAGTCACCTCCAGTCCAAAAGTCATGTTAGTGCATTTATCTTTTCTGTCACACAAACTGCTAAAATGTGGCCTCTTTCATAGTTCGGATACTTAAAAGCACAGAGAAGATGTTAGGTCTGTCTGCAACCATCTGTGTTAACATGTTGTTAGTTACCCTTAGTGCTTAGCAAAACCAGTAAGGTTTAAAATATTGTCTTGAGTGCAGTATGGCTCTCGCCCTAAGAAAATGAGTGATATGGGGAAAGACATACTGCTGAGAAATTCTCTATTGCATCATATTCTCTAAGAAAAAGAACACCAAAAAGCATGGGAATTTTGTCCTTCTCTGCATGTGGCTGGTATGAATGATCCTAATTTGGATGTCCTCTTCATCCACCGGAAACTGCGCTACAAGTCCAGCTTCAGGCAGACTCTCCTATGCTGCTCCCTCTCCTGTATAACTTCTCAGCTAAATGGGGTGCAATGTAGCATAATTCCACAATAAACAGAAAGGCAAAAACTACGCCATGCAGCAGTACCTGTCCCCTTGTCTTTTCTCAGCAGCTGCTTATAACACCTGGTCTCAGTAAGCTGTTCAGTTAACATGTGGTGAAATGACCACCTCCTACTTTTCTTCTTCTCCAGAAAATGCAGAATTGACAGAACTGCTTTATTCTGAGTAAACATCTGTTGCCGGCCCCAAAAAGTTCTGTTCGTGGGTGCTGATGTCCCAGTGCCAATTAATGTCATCAAGGTGTATAGCATTATTAGGTCTCCTGTGATTTTTGGTGCATCTGTCACACCAGAAAAGAGTAAGTTCCCCAGCATCAAGTACATTAGCACCTGTGCACATAGACTCTGTTTGCTGCATGTGACTAGATGAAAGGTGTTAAGGTTCAAACACTATCTTTCCAGTAGCATAATTCTTCCTCTCAGAGACAAACTGTATTACCTGTTTTCTTTTGGTTTGTTTTGCCCACCCTCCTTGTAAACCTGGGCAAACATTCTGGATTCAAGGTCTCTAAAGGAGAGTCAGTCTATAGAAGTATCTATGGACTGCACAGCAGAGAAGAGTTACTTTAGAAGACCAGATGTGAAACTGCATTAAGTTGCTGCTTTAAATCCAACCTTGATCCAAATAGATATAAAAATTGAGGTTTGAATTTCAATATGCTCATTTATGTAGACGTATTTCTGTATGTTTATGTTGGATACAAGACAGGCTGAAACTTACTGAACCTTGTGACCATCTTAATAACCAGCCTCAGGGTTGTTGATCTATTTACTCTTCACATACCCTCAAAAAATAAGCTCCTCCAGGCTTGGTAGAATGGTTATGTTTGGAAAGCACTGTCTCGATTGACCTTAACATAATATATTGAAAGTGAAATTTTTACTTTCTTTTGCTTTCCTTTTAGTTTAGCGGTTTTTCTACCTGGACCTAATGATATGATGCACAAATGACATAAAAGTGTAAAGTAATGTGCTTGGTAAAGAACAGAAAAAATCTTTTTTTCATATCAAAATTAGGGAAATCAAACTTTTATCAAAATAAGAATAAAATGGGACAATTTACATAAAAGTTGTGAGGAAGGGCCTGTTGGTTTATGAAGATCTTTTCATCAGCTGCTTTCCATGCACTTCTTCAGGACATTTTAACATCCAGATCAGCTAAATCACTGAGGTCATTTTAGATCCATATCAGTCTGAATTAAAAATCTAGATACTGTGTGAAAAATGGTGAGAAATATTTAAGAAATTTTACAAATATTACCTGGAATATTTCTGTAAGGATAATGTATGTCCTATCTCTTCATGTGGGAGTTCACAGATCCTCTCTGGTTTAGGATCATACAGGATATTTGCTTTCTAACTTGGGTAGGGCTCTTTTTGGCCACACTGTTCTGGGAGAAGCCTTCCCCGCAGTCATTAGAACCTCTACTTTGTAGTCTTGATTTTTTTTCAAGAAAATATTCATATTAATATTCATTTTAGATTGGCTATTTGTAAGCAGGTAGAGACGCTTGCCCCTGTATTCATCTTTGCAAAGATAGAGTTGCTTTTGAGCATCATTTGAAATTCCTTTAAGAATTCTGAGTATTCATCTTGAGGTTATTCATCCAGGTAGGTCTTGACCATTTCTGGCCAAAATCGTGTGGGTTTTGAAAGGAAAGGAGGTATTTTCTCCCAGAATATAGATACAAACACCCAAAATAAAAGTAGGTGACATATATTTGATACCTGCACTAAAGTCTGCAACCACCTTGTGTCTCAGAGCATGGATACAAGGAGCTTCCTACAGAATGCCCTTATGAAGGATTTTCCCTGTGCACTCTGCCACTGCTGCATGATCAGGCTGCTTTTAAAATGTAGCTCTGGATAAAATAATTCATTTTAAGATGACAAACATTTGTTATGACAAAATATTCTTCTGAAAAACAACTACAGTTGGTCAGCTGAGTATAGGTGTGAAGAGAAAAGTATTGCCTAGTCTCTAATGTACTTTAGGGCTGAGAATCTGGAAGACTGTTGCTGTTGGAGTAAGATATTTGCAGACATGAATAATTGCCTAAAATTTTATAGAACAAGACTGAATATCCACAATGATGGAATGACTGAATGAAAAAAATCCATCATAAAGTACTGATTAGAAATAATGCAGTCACCTTTTGTCTCTTGCATCTTAAATTATTTGTTCCATTTTTGATGCACTTTTTGACCAGAATTCTTTGGCCTTTTAATGAGATATAGGAGACACTCAGTGATTTTTCAGGGATTTATTCATCTGATTACATGTAGAGCTATTTGAAACATCAGAATTTATAAAGCAGCTGAATCTGTTCCACGTAATGCAAAAATAATAACATAATTTGGAGGCATTATGCTACAGTTTTATTGTCTAGTATGCATTTTAGCTCATAATAAAAATACTGGTGGAATTACCTTGGGGAAAAATTGCAAAAGCAGCCATAAAGCTCATTTTGCAGTCTCATCTGTATAACTGCTTCATATTACTACAGCAGTATGAAGAAGCACAAACAAGACCATTCTGTTTATAGAAATGAAATATGGCCTTCCAAAGCCTGTACTCTGTGCACTTTTAGAAACAGGCCAATAGGAGATTGATTGCATGGGTGTATGCATGTGTGTACATTTCGTGAAGAAAGAGGAACAATCTAAAATGAAGACCGTGTGTACCAAATTTTAACAGTAAGTAACCTTTAACAGATGTGATATCTCAAGAAAATAACTATTATGGAAGGTCTGACATAGGTACAAATAGGTCACTTTTAATGTTTCTTTTTTAAAAAAAGCCCTTATTGATCAATGCTTGTAAATTGTGCTACTGCTGAATAATATATATTTTCATGTTAAAATGGTAGGCAATTGTTCAGATTGATTATTTTATAATTGCTTCTAAGTAGATTGATAGATTCCGTATGTGCATATGACTGATTTTTGAATATGTATTTAGATGAACAGACCTTGACTATTTCCGATAGATATCTACACTTATTTTGAGAACATTTTCGGTCTTCCACTAATCACTCAAGAAAGAATGAGTTACTTCATATGAAACAAATCCTTGTTTAGACTACATAACTTTCACAAATTAGAAGAAAGAATATTGATTGAAGTTCACTGAAATGGGTCAAATCAAAATGAAGTGCAACAGTTTAGTGGCTGCTTCATGATGCTCCCAAAGGAGGCTTGTTCCTTGCAGATAAAACTGCTGCGTTTGGAGTGGCAGAGTGGAATTAGAGAAATTTGAGAAAATATAATTGAGAAGAAAGGGCAAAAAGAGTCTAGTTTGCTTAGTGGTCAACCACCAAATGAATAAGTGGCAAGGTAAGGAGGGCCTCAATTTTTAATTTATTTTTAAAAATAAAGTAGAAAAGTTAGGAAAGTAATTCGGCTCATGAATTTCAGAGAATTAGTTTTCTATATGTTGTATGTCAATCATGTTACATTCAAGCATGTACTCCTGTGTAAGAACAGGAAATGTAGCATTCCCTGCTCGAACCTGAGTTCTATATTTCTGAGTGATCTAATGGGAACTCCTTACTAAGTTGTGATTCTTCAGACAGTCATAGTGAGAGAGGGGCTGGTTTCAGCCTAGATATATCTGGAAAATGCAACCATAATATTTTACCTATGTACTAGCAGCTTGATCTATGTCCTTCTTGTACTGTAAATACTTTAGATTTCTTTGTTTCTCAGTAAAAGATGGTGTTCTGGGTTTTACACGTCATGATGAAATTTGAGCTAAGGCAAAATGTTTAGATTAACATTTGTCTTGCAAAATTATATTTATGAAGCAATGGTCTAAATTCCTTCCTTAGAGACAGTAACAGAAGAATATTCCACTTGATGTGAAATAACACTCCTGGGGAAAGGTATCACTTTCTACAAGCGATAGAGCAGTGGTATTGCTTACATTGACATACTTACTACTAGTCGCTTTTTATAGGGGTGTGTGGGATTAATATCCTTAGATTGCTGGCTAAGGTGCAATCAGCATCTCTCTATATTTCTTCTGTAGTTTGAATGATTTATAAGTTTCTTCATTATTTCCCTGTCAAACAGGTACCAATTGTCAGCAACTTCAATTACATAATTAAAAGAATCACAAATAAATAGACAGCTGGATTGGCATTCAGGAACTCTCATTGTGATTCCTTTCCTTTTTGACATTAGGAAATCTAGAAAATGGTGAAAATTATACTGGTTAACTCACAGATTGTTGTGAGAATAAGTAGGATGAAAAAGTGGCATCCTATGCTGAAGTGGTGAGGCCATGCGATGAGTATTGAGAGACAGACATCAACAGATTTCTCCTAATCCCTGTCAAAACCCAAGTTTGAAACTTGAACATGGTGAGTGATAACAGCTTCAAATTGTTGAGACAATTTAAACCAAAAAATCACAGTGTATACGGATAGAAAGGTATTTGCATTAGTCAACACCCAAGATTTCATGTTTTTTACTAGGAATAGCATGTATTTTCTTGTTGAGAAAGCAGGTAGTCTCATCTCATATTCCAATCAAAAGCTGGTGTAGAATGAATTACAGTAAGATTTTGACTGTAGCGTAGTCAGTACCTTATGTTGTACTCTTATATACTTTCTGCAGTTACAAATGCTTCATATTACCTATTCTTTTTAATACAAACCTTGCTGTTGCTTCTTTGTTTATTATGAGTAATGTATTTGTCTGAACTCACATGTATATATGAACAGAGAAGTATACACTCCTTTATGAGACACATAACACATAGAATACATTTATACACATATGCAATGAAATATGTATGGAAAATAATTTTAGATTTAAATCTATGGTGTACTAAGTGCAGGTAGATGAATTTGCCATATTTCACAGGCTGCAAATTATAAAAGAATCTTAGGTGGTTGTATTTCCTTTGAAATATTTCAAATACAAGGCCTATTTCTCAGTGTCTTACTCATGTGAATAGTTTTTTAATACAAAAAATTTGTAATAAAAATGCATTTTTAATTTCAGCATGAGGTGCTTTTTTGTTATTAAAGTGTGGCATTTTTCTATGGATTCTGTTTTCCCAAACATATAAGAAATAGAATTAATTTTAATTTTAAATTGTAAAATAAATTATAAATAACTTGAAGGATTTTTTTTCCTACTTTAATATTGTATATAGGGTTTTCAATAATGATACACTGCAAATAAATATTTCTTTGTTATATTTCAATAATAAGTATATGCGTTACTTTGCTTCAGTTCTTTCTCCCTCTGGGCAATTTCTCATCCTCATTACTGAAGTCGCTAAATGGAGGCAAATCAATTAACTTGCAGTAATCATCTGGAGATTGGATTCAGCCCCTGATCCTTAGGTAGATCAGAAAACTGTAACTTTTCTACTTGTGTTTCTCAGTTGAAGAAGCCTGATGCATTGTAGTAAATACAGAGCTTGTACTGTACAACAAAGATTACATATGTCCATCACTTTACTCTCTCAGCAGAATACTGTGCACAAAACAGCATTCCAAATATAGCAACCAACACAAAAGTGTAGGCTGTTTTTGTAGAAGTAGAGAACCTCAGTGTATACCAAATAAATGGATGCTTCACTGTGTACCCATGTATTACCATGAATTCGTGCTTCTAGCTTTTTTCCAAATGGAGACAAAATTACTGAAAATAATGTTATTAAAAGCTTTTATTCAGATCTCTTTTATCCATGCCGGGTTAAACTTGTATCTCATAGATGAACGCTTGAATAGAAGTATCTGAAGAATTATAATTAAGTAAAATCCTGAGTAGCAAATTCTTGTTCTTATGAATTTTAATAAGTGGTGCAATTTTGTGTTATTTGTATAACAAGACAGTATTTGCAACCATTCTATTCGTTATTATTTTAAAAATTAGATTTTTTGCCTAAAGGCTTTACAGTTCAGGGCTGTTTCTCCTTCTACCGCTTCAGAAGCAGCCAGAGAGAAGGCTGGCAACACGGGGAGCAGCAATCTCATTTCGAGTTCTCTGCTGCTGAGAAGAAACAAGTAGCAGCAGGTCAATATTTATGGCAGCTCATACTTCCTGCACTCTGCATGGCACCCTAATCCGGGATATCTGATGGGGTGAGAGAGAGAGCAGATTCAGTGCAATGCCCAGGTGAATAGAAAGCAGACTGGGTTCTCAAATCTTCTCCAGTGTTAAGGAGGTGGCAAATGACGACATTTGCATGCAGCAACACGGCCAAGCATAAGAGTTTATGCTGCACAGATAGGTCAGCCCCGCCCAAAAGCATTGCAATGGATGCACATTTTTAAGGAAGCCTTAGAACTGTAATAGGTTAATTCGTTAATCACAGCAGGGTTTGTTAAGGACCTGATGATGTTAGCGGCCTTTTAAGAGTCAATAAAAACAAGAACAAACATGGGGGTGGGGGAGGGCAGACACAACACCAAAAAATTAAACTGTTTAGGATTTTCTGTTCTTGCCATTTTTCCAGGAAAGTATAGTTATTATTTACTGTATTGGATAAGTGAGCACTTGAAAACCAACTGGTTTCAAACAAAGGAGCCTGGCAATGCAGGAATACAAATAAAAATGCTCTGTTTTTCAGAAGACTTGAACTATGAGTTTTGGGGCAGATCTCAGGGGAAACTTTTCAGCAAATTAGGCCACATCAATTCAGTTCCTAGATATTGATCTTTGTGATCCAATTCAGACACCTACATTTGAAAATGTAGTTTAAGCACTAGTGGTTCTTTGCATGCTATTTATCCTCAACAGAAAATTATTTTCTTTTTGATGTTTTTTATGACTTTTAGGTTGTCTGATCAATCTCTCCATGGAGATGAATCCAGACAGGTCTAAATCACGTGGTTTGGTATGGAGTGTAGTGGACTCAGATATCCAGGAAGCTGCCTGTAAAGTACATTAAACTACTTCACGCTGAGAAAACAGTTTTTATAGTCTTGGTTTTTGAACAATCTCCCTCCTTCTTGTTTCAATGAAGACTAGTCTTACCCTGCAGGAAGCAAGAAGCATTATTTAACACCAAGTGATTCACAGTGTATTACTACTGTACTACACAACTGTACATTTCTGAGGAAAAATTAACTTAATAAAAGTTTACTACTTTATTCCTATGATAACTGAATTCATAAATTCTTGCTTTGGAATGTATTTGAGAATAGTTAAGAGAGTGTAATTCTAAAAATGAATGGAAAAAACCCCTGTGCTATCTCTAGCTGGATATTTTAAAAAGAAGGAATATAATTTGTATTCTCCGTTGCTTTCTCTTCAGTTGTGGTCTTTTTGCAAAATATTTCTCTAAGTTGAAAGCTTAGTTCCTGAAAAAATATATAGAAGATTTTTGCTATAAATCTTCTTGGCTCATTATGCAAAGGAGAAAGGAGGAGAAAGTTAATAAGTTAGAACTGAGGTTTTGTTAATTTTTCTTTAATGGTTATGTAGAGAAACTGAAAATGCAAACTTTTCGCAAAACTAAAACTCAGGAATTCATGAGGTCAATAGGAATGTGAACTGACAGAAAATGGTAAGCCTTCACCTGACTTAATGCGTCCTGATTATCTTATTTAATATCCATTTTACTATTTGATAAATATTTTACATTTAAATCATGTTGTTCATTCGCAATGCTTGCAAAAAAAGGAATAAATCTCTATAGTCTTTCCCTAAATGTATTCCTTTAATATAAATTTATCTTCTCATAGTCCTAAGTAGTTTGCACTTTTCAAGAGTGCATGGAAGGTTTAAAAGCGGACAAAAGTACCAAGCTCTCTTGAAGCTGGGATCCAGAAAAACTTAATAGTGAGCACATTCAAACTGAAAACATTCATGTGAGAACTCATCTCTTTTGAAATTTTCACCCATGTCTGTCTGTCTTAATATATTAGTAGGGTGTAAAGCTCTTTAAAAATAATTATACTAAGCTATACTAAGCTATGTTAAGACACAGGTGTTCAAGGCCTAAAAGTAGATAAAAGTGGATATCTGAACTTCCTGTCCTTCTATAAAGGCATGAATTGCACTCTGATTTTTCATACTGCCAGATATGTGTATGTTTCCTCTGGCACATCTTTTTTCCAATTAGTAAACATCCTGTTTCCGAAACGTTGCTTTGCAATGGCAACAGAGGGCAACCTGAGTACTTAGTATGTATGGTAGTTTCATGATAATTGAAATGGGCTCCAGGCTGGGTATGCTTTAGGGAAATCATTAATCTTCCTTGAATTATATCTTTAAATGTGCAAATTTACATTAGGTACATGAAATTAATCATGTAACATGGTATATTTAACAAATTGAGGTGGTCATACTCTGTGTGTAATGAAGAAGGCAAATATACTACATACTTGCTTTCCATAATACTATGATTGTGTTCTTGTAATAGATGTTGGGATTTTCTAAAAAACTATTTTTGTCTGTGGATAATTTTTTATTTTAATTGCAAATTTTCCAGCACACATGCATTCCACACCCCTAGTTTCCCACCCCAAAAAAGGCTGGTATGTGATCATAGTTTCAGCTGATTCAGCTTGTTTTGTGAAAGATCAACTGGCACTAAATGTTGAATAACTGTACTCCACTTAGTGTCTGTCAGTTCATATGTTTGACACTAGTCAGGTATTTGTCATTCAACAGCAGGATAGAGAGCATCTCTGAAAGTGCTATTTTAAATTAGAGTTGAAAGCTTAGATTTTTTCACTTCAATTACAATATCTTTCATCCTGCAGTCCTCAGAAAAGCCATGTTTGTCAACTGGAGCGAGAGGATGGGAGCAACCTCTGAGTAGCTCAGTGTTACCCTATTTCTTGTCCTCGTAAACCGACACGTTGAAGGCCAAGCTGTTATACTAAAGTGAGAGTTAAAATTAACTTTAAAAAATTCAATTTTGATGTTATGCTAGCAGATAGTGTTTTATTTCAGTCAACGAATAGAATACCATTTGTTGATGCTATGTGTTTTAATTTTTTTCCCTTACCCTCCTAGAAGTAGTTGGACATTAAAAATTAAATAGCAAAAATGAATTCAAATGTTTGTGATTTACAACTGTTCCTGAAGGGGACAGATTCATGAGAAAGACTGGGCTGGGATTAACTAAAGTTATTCTCCTTCAAAATTATTATAGCTATATGATAAGGTACTGGATTATGAAGGTGTGAAGGTGTAATATGCAGTGGAAGTGTAATAGGATTAAAGAAGGAAAGCAGGACTGTTTGTCAAATGTATGTCAAAGATATCATGTGACAGTCCCATAGTTTAAGACTATGTTTCAATGATCTATTTAAAATGAAGTTGAGTCAAAATGATCCGAAGGTTGCCTACAGAGCTCTTTAATGGTGATTTATTTTGTGGATGTGCATCATAATAAAGAATAACAAAAACTTCCTGGATCAAGAATGATCTAAGTATTGTAAATGTTAGCCACCAAGACAATATTTGTCCACAAATTCTTGAAACATCACTAGGAACTCTAATTAAAAAAGAAGGAAAGAAACTATGACTAATTATTAATCTCCAGAACTAAACTGGTTTAATTAATTGAAAAATAATGGTAACTATCAAAGTGAAATAAAAAGGTACAATTTCTGTCAATATTTATTGGATTAGACCTTCCTGTTTTCTCTAAGTTGGGTACTGCAGTGGTGCTGCCTTGTCTTCTGATAGCTGTGTTCACAGGCTGGATCTACGCAGCAGCACTGTCCTCATTTACAGCTGTGTCTTACCTCACTTTAACCTTCAGTCTAATACCGGCTCCATATGGCAAACAGCCAGTCAGACCACTGGCCTGTGAGCTGGGGCTACCACAGTGCCTGGGATGTTAGCAGGATATGCTGCTCTGGAGACAGACAACCTCTTTCCTCCCCTTTCCTTTTGTGTATTTAAAATACACTCAATGCCATGTACACATCATCAGCAAAGCAAACTTCAGACAGCAGAGAATATGAATAATATTTTCAGTGTAATCAAAATGAACCTCAGGTTAAAAAACCTCTCTCTTATTATTCCTTTTTCAACAATATTTTAAATTAAGTTAATACACACTGAGGCATTTTACCTGTCACATTCAAATGAAAGCAGTGAACCATATGCTAGTTATTTTTCTGAATAGCTGTTGCATGTGAAAGCTATTTTTAATAAGAACACACAGTTGTGATAATTCACAGTATACATTTATAATGTATAGCTACTCAGGGCTTATCCGGCATTTTCTGCCAATTCCCATTTCCCATGAAGAACCCTTGATTATAATCTTCATTGTTAAAGTTACCAGGAGTTTAGAATACATAAGAAGTGCAGAATGTGCCCTCCTTATTGTTATCAGCAAAACAGTGATCTTCAGGCAATATGAATAAATTACTGTTTTTCAAAGAGTAGAAAGGTCAGCTTCTACCTCTCTGTTCTTTGCAGAGTGAAATTGTCTGCTTGCTACTGTTAGTTTAATAAGACCTATTAATAATATAGAACTTTTTGTCTAGGAGAAAAAAAATCAAATGTCAAAGGACTTTCAGTCACCTTTTCAGATGATGCACAAATTTATCAATTCACAAAATTGCATTATGAAAATGAGACACAAAATAGTAATTATCTTTTTGTTTTGATTATGGATTTTTGGGGGTTTTTGGGTTTTTTTTTGTTTTTTCCTTGTTTTGTTTGTTTGCTGGGTTTTTTTACTGGCACATGTATAGTAATTGAAAGGCGTCTTTGGTTTAAGCAAATCCCGCAGGCAAACTGCTGCATCACAGTGGCTGACTCTTTTAATAGCTGTGAGGAAATCTACCTTTCTGGGCAATTCATTTGTAGTAAAATGACTTCTACTCTCCTTCTGCAATCTTTAAACTTTCCTTGATCACATCCTAGCAGAGAAAAATAGCTCAGCAAAGGCAATTGGTTTTGGGACGACCCTCTCTGCCACGGTGAAGAAGTGACGGGTTGTTTTTGGTGTGGTACACGTACTGTTATGGACATACATGGACTGTTATCTACTGCCCAAAGGAAATAATTATCTCAAAATTATGATTGCTGCATTGAAAGCACATAGAAGTGTGTTTTTCAAGGTTATCTATGAGTTTGTTGAGCTGTAGCACTTTTCATTTATTCTTTATTTTTTATTAGGAAACTGCAGTCTTCTATGGTAAGTTAATGTTGCACTTTTTGTTCATTTGAAAAATGAATAATTAAAGTTGCTGGCCAAGGCACAAATATTCACCTTCTTTTAAATACTGATGGATTTACTGGTAATTAGACAGATGTAGCTAAATTTTCTAATTTGTTTATAGGTGTTCTTCATTGAAATATTATAGAAGAAAATTTACAATATTCTGGTGATTATCTGAAGTGCAACATTAAATATTTCCATAAACAACAGAGATAATTGAATATATTATACCAACTATTTTATACAAACACTTAGTGACAAATTGAGAAGTCGTATATTTTACAGGTCATCCTTGAGAAAGGCCAGACAAAGTGGATTGATTTAGTGAGAAACAAACTTTTCCCTTGGAATAAATTCCTATTTTTTTCAAGATAAGTGGTGAAAAAGCTGTACAAATTGCTGAGAGGAAAAGGGCTATGAACTATTCTCTTGAAGCAGTCTGCATTTTTCAGGCGTGGAGGTTACTCTAGATACAGCTGCCAAGGTAAAAGCTATCTTGACTGCCAGGCTTTCAGTTCTTTTCCAAAAAGAAGATTTTTATCAGTAGTATTTGTCAGCGAGCCAGAGAAAGCTCATCTGTTTGAGAGAGAACTCAGTTACCCTCAGTCAGGGCCAACTAAACTTTGGAATTTGCTTGTAGCCAAAGGCTCCAGGCTAACTTACTGAAAGGTTTTTTTATCAAGCTTTAGAATGTGAAGCCACAATAATTCCCTCGTATTTAGATCCCTTTAGGTAAGCAAGTAGGTGTTCGTGATTATCCAGCTTTTCAAAGACATTAAATTCTAACTTTTCTGCTCAAAAGTTGCCTGATTGCACTAAGGAGTTGGTACCTTATTTATTTCTAAATATGTTTCCACACATTACGGGAATCAGTCTAGATGAGAGTAAACCATGAGTAAGATTTATGTCCACCTCCTGGCCTTGCAAAATTGGTCTGATCTGCACATATCTGTTATGACTGCACAGACTGGTGCTAAAAATGGAGAGAGTGTTAGAGACTGATGTAGAGAGAGATATTGTGCAATTTTCCAGTTTTTTTCTTCCTGTGTACTTAAAAAGCCCTTGTTCAAGGAGAAAGGCTGGATGTCAGACTGACATTTTCAGTTGGGACCAGAGTAAACCAAACAGGAAATTACATACACTTTTCTGATCAGTGTTTATAAAAATATTTTGCTTGAACTTTTACTGCCAAATGAGACTGTAACATCGTCTGTCCTAAAAACTGACAACATAGGCGTTCCCATGGCACAAGTGTTGGTAGTAATATGCCTCAGCTGGGACTTAGACCCTTTTTAGGGGTTTAAAACTTCCTCACTTGAAGCTTCCTGACGCTTACATTTCTAAAGATATCATTTACAAAGAAATTAATGCTGCAGGGTGCTAGTCACATTTCTTTTCTCCAGGAAAACAATCACAGGAATATGTAAATTAAAAGACAATTATTTCCATTAAAGTCTGAACACTTAAAATCAATTGAGTGAACTTTACTCAAACTTAGAAAAAACTGAAAGCTAGAACAGTATCAGAGAAATTATTACTTGGTAGGGTCAAATACATGATTAGCCATTCAACCTAATTTATGGTGTTGTCTGGGTTTACCTAGAAAATTATCAGTAATGAAGATGACAGATATGAATAAGCATGACTGAATTAGCATGTGGTGTCACTGTATAATGGAACAAAAAGTAAGGGAAGTTTGCAAGACACATTGATTATAAGAAACCTCTTACTTAAGTCAGGTGTGATGCTGCTTCCAGTGTACCCAGAAATGTACATTAGTCATCATTATAAAATCAACCTTTCCCAACAATTACCACAGATTGATACATGGATACTGCAGTTGTTTCATGAACACACAAAAGCTCTGCAAATCCACCCCTTCAATTTCTGAGTTGAAAAACATAAATAAATCCTGCAGAACTCTGAGCACATGGCTGTGCTAGAGATGAGGTAACGGCTGGATTGCTGTGGAAATTTATGGGTCTCCAATAAACCATGTTAAAAATGTATTATATTAATATGCAGAGTCAGAGCGGCTTTTCCACAGTAAAAATCAAATTCGGCAGTGGTATTATTGTGGGTTACTATTGTTCTCTTGTTGTTACAAAAATGCTGTCTGAGATGATTCTTCCTGTTAGAGAATGTAATAAAATATTTGGGGTCTGTACAGCTGTGTTCTGTGGGGCTGGGGAGAGGAGTAAGGAATGCCTTCAGAATAGCTCCTGGCTTTTTTGTGAGTCGCTCTGATAGCCTAAGGAGTGCATAGAAAGAAGTATTATCACCTGTGGAACAGGCATGAGCCATTACTAGGTGTTTTTGAGGTGCTTTTATGTCATGACTTCTGAAATTTTCCTTCTGCTATATTTTTTTTTCTGAATCTAAACTTTCCTTTTCACCTGTGGAAGGTTCATAGAAATCCCTCATCCCAAAAATTACTTGCAGCATTTGGTTGCACTTAAAGTCTTAATGACAATGATTTCATAAATACTGGGATGAATCAAAGAATGTGTACTATGTATGTATCCAAGGCTAATGAAAGTTCACTGAAAATAATAGATATTTGTCATTCTGATCTTTCGAAAATATCACTCTTGTAATTGTGGTATTGTCACTAACGCTTTTGACAACCTCAGAAGTTCATGACAATATCATGTCAGTCTGTGCCAAAGGGACCCTTCATTTGGATAGGGCTTTACTCCATTTCATATCCTTGGCAGACCAAAAATCCTTTTTTCTCGAAACCTAATTAAACAGTTCCATCTGGTGAGACTGAGAAGGGGCACGTGCACACCATTTCTAGGTTCTCAGCAGCTGAGGACAATTGTTTAAATTCCATGCGGGTAATCTTTGGCATCTTTGACAATAAATTCTTCAAGGAAATCACTTCTACCTTGCCACTCTTTTTTTTTCCCCCATCTAATTTCATCAGAATTGCTATAGGTAACTTGAAGACTTAGCTTTCCAAGAATTTTTCTTTTAATTCTGCAAGTTGTAAAACACTCATATTTTTAGTTCTCTGTATTATTATCCTATTAACTACTTATAATCTTAATTTTACTGATCACAGATAAACATCCCCTTCATTTCATTATTAAAATGTAATAATCCAAATTAACTGGGAATTATGAGGCAGGAGTATATGAATGAAACATTATTTTAAGGCTGAATTGTAGATGAATGCAAAAACCCCACCTAAATAAAATATAAACTTGCCATAATTAGCCATCCCCAACACTTTGTATTTTTCTTTTGCTATATTGTCGTTTGCTTCTGTTAAAATGGCGTCTTAGAAGAAAATACCAATGTGGGAATGACAAGATACTTTCTCAGATTTAGAAATTCTGAGGATTACGTTTAACACCCTAAAAGGGCTTCTCTTTCCCATAAAGGGGCTTGAGTTCCATATAGAGAAATACACTTCAGCAATGAAAACAGAATCCCACAAAGCTCTGATCTAAGTGACAGGCTGGCTGGTGTTTTGCATACACTTGAGGTTTTTTTATGGGGAAAAAGTTCCTTCTATGAACTACTTAATTTCCTTAGATTCCATCCCAAACACATCACAGGCAATCTAATTTATCCACTGTTTATTCCGAAGGTGTCTTCTCTCAGTGAATCTGCCAAAATTGTATCCCATTATTCCAGCAAACAGATATATATCAAAAACAACTTTTAATACGTCTCCTATCCTCTACACGGGTCCTCTTCAACATGGCAATATGCACTTTTAAGAACGTAAAAATGTGCTTTGGTATCAGTATTTAGTTAGTAGCCTTGGGTTTTCTCAATACTCTCTCTTTAGCTGCCTATCAGAGATATCGTAGAAAGTAATATATTTTTACAAAATTTCTGATTCTTCACCATAAGAATTTGCAGATTACATCTACTTTTCAGACTTTTTGGAACAACAATTACATCTCTTGTTCTATTTCAAGGTGAAATAACTGATAATGTAAAGTAATTCCAATATTTTGTCTGGTTCCCTTGAAAACAGCTTTGTTAACAGTCTGTTACAGAATAGTGTATTAATCTTAATATCTATTAGGTTCAGGACCTTTTGATACAAGCATATGCTTTTGATACAAGCGTATGTAAAGTTCCAGTCATATGAACTTAATCATCTCTTCTTGCATGGATTGTATCACTTTCCTTCTTGGGATGATTTTATTGTTTATTCATACATTTATCCATACAGTCCATTGTACAAGAAAATTGACATAAAACTTCCCTTCTCTCCCTGTTCTGTAACATGAGATCAACAATCTGCTCCCTATCTGAGCCTCTATGAGTTAAAATTTGAGTTAAAGTTAACTCTTTTGTGTTTCTCCATTTTTAGTAGAGGAATTCCTTCCCTCTTCTACCCTAAGCACCAACTCTCACTTTCCATGTAGAGATGTTTTCCAAGGCTCTTCCTTCAGGTCATCTCTTTTAAACTTGAAGGTGTTGTGTCTTCTTGAAATTCCTCAATCCCATGGAAATTGTGGTCCATGTTACTGGTCCTTTCTTGGATCTCTGGTAGTTGTGGAGGAGATTTTTGTAGATTCACAGCCTTCTCAGATATTTCTGTATTAATAAGGACTTTATCTGTGGCCACTGAGAAACTTTCTGTAGCTCTACTTTAATTTTTTACAAATTTCTGCTCTTGCTTTAAATTACTTCAGTCATTTCATTTTTATATCTGTGAGCAATTTAATATTTTTCTGTCTTGTTCTAATGGAAATTGTCATTTCCAATTTCTCTTGTTCATCTTACATCAACATTGCTGTCTGCTCTCAGATCAGCAGCATTCTGAGGTTTTGTGTTGGTGTTGGGGCTTAGGGGGTTTTTTTGCAGGGGATTTTTTTTCTTCTAGTAAAGGAGAAAAGATGCATAGGGCTCACATAAATTCTAATGCCCTGTTAAAGTACTGCAGATGTACACCATGTTCCAGGGCATGGTAGGACTAAAACAAGAGACAGATTTCTACTTACAGATCTATACCCTCATGCCAAGAAGAAAATTGCAAATATTGTTTCTGTTGACTTCTTTACTAAGTTGTATTGTGTGAGCCATTTGAGACTTTATAATATGTTTGTCATGTTAGCTGCATTCCTCCGTAAAATGCAGTTATGGAGTTTTTCTTTGCATTAATTTTTAGTACTCCTAATGCCTTTCATTCTGAGATCCTCCCTGGCTTTATTAGGATTTCTACTGACTGGCAGGTGCCTACTGATTTGATTTTCCAGCATAGACTTTGCTTTAAAAGAATAGGCACAGCAGACAAATGGAGTGTGGTTTATTATTCTTGTGTATATCTATTATAAAACGCAAGGAATGCTGGTTCACCAAGATCACTGTCAAAGTCAGTGATGATGTAAGGAATTTATCATTTATTTCCCAGTGCTTGGGATACCCATTCCTGCTGGTAAAAGATGCAATCAGGAATATTCTGTATTACTGTAATTTCCGGTACATCTATTATGCTTATCTTCACACAAGCTGGAAGGAGATTTTTCATTGTGTCTGTTTTATGTGTTTTCATGGCTTATGTCCTGACGCCAGAGCAGAGCACATTCCCTGTAGTTTATATTGTACTCCATTTACATCTGGTTGGTAAAAAGCAGAGTTACTGTGAGTATATGGTTTATTGAGACAGAAGCTTTGCAGTCAGGGCCCGAGACACACTGAATCTCTGAAATTTCAAAGTAGATAGTACAATAAAACCTGGGAGAAAACCCATGTCAAGCTGGAATGGAAAATGCAATATTGTCTTGGTTTGAAAGACAAGTGTCTACTAAGGAAGGCAGGAGCCTTCCTTGGAATGGAAAATGCAACCCCCTTCCCTCCGAATTATTTTAAATTTGAAGTTGAGGGGCTTTCAGGCAAAGATATGAGGAATAGGAATAACAGTTCTTTTACTAATATATATGTATGACAAAGCAATAATACAGAAACACTGGTTTAACCTGACAGAGTCAGGGTATGACCCGACACCCTGCTGGGCAGGGTGGTGATAGCAGTTCGATTAGGTGATAGCTGCAGTTCTCTTTGAAGTGGTTCTGTTGAAGCGGTGATCTTGTAAAAAAAAGTCTGGTCCTCCTTGGAAAGTCCAGTGGTGGTTGTATAGCTCTTGTCCTCCAGGAATCCAGTGGAAAAAGGCTGCTTGTGCTGTTCCAAACCCCAGACTATATCCAGGTGGGAATGCTTGGCTCCTTCCCCCTGGGTGGAGCACCTCACAATGGGATGGTGAGTCACAGGGCAAGGCATTGATGGGCCCATTAACAGGAGATAGTCCAGAAGGAGGAGGCAGGGAACATTGCTACACCTGGTTGCAACAGCTCATAAAGATGGTAATAGAATATGCTGTAACCCAGGACAAACATGAAGAGAGGTTAGGCTGTTGAGCTGTGTAATTAATCAGTATCTTATGTGTACTGTGGGGAGCTGAGGTTCTGGGCATGGGAGTAATGTGTTACTGTGAATCACTGGTTCTTTGGTAACTGCCCTGTGCATATACGTTTTACTACGTTATATGTTCATGGATATATGAGATGACAGCCAGTGGAAAAAACCCAACAGATTTGTAAAATTTTTAAATATAAGTAAAAACAGTGACAAAGAAAGAAAAAGCTCAACTTCTTTGTTGTTTGCTATGTAATTTCCTGGTATTACCTCAGAGCTTTATATACCCACAAAGATGATTAAATGGCGTCACTTTGCATTAGTATTTAGACCCATAAAGGTCTTGGTTAAACATTTTTGCCATCACTAGATTATTTTACCAAACCATAATTTTGGCCGAACCATAATCCAGCACTGTGATTTAGTGAAGTTCACGGAAAGGTGCGATAGGAATTGTGAGTGTTGCAAGGTGCTAACTGGACAATATACCCCAAGGGACGAAGACTGAAGAAGGACTCCTGTCCTGACACATTCTCACAGAATTCTTTCCAGAACTCTTCTGGAGCACCTGCATTGCACCAGGGAGATGGCAAAGCTTTGCCCCAGTTTCACTCCCAAACCTCTGCAATTCACCAACGTTCATAATTAAAATTACTTTCAATTGAAGGTCCTTGTTCTGGGTCACAATAATTACCATGGTGATTTAGGGAATATGCCTAAGTATAATTTCCGAACTCACTTCGAGAATTTGAACTCTGTACTTGTAACTGTGTCAGACTGAAAACTCCATTTATACTCCACTTGCTACCTCCATATTGGAAAAAAAGCTAGCAAAGGATTGTCAAGCTTCGATTCAACTTATTTATGTGAAATATTTTTGAACAATTTTGAGTGTTGCCACATGCGATCTTTGATCATCTGAGAAAGATATTAGAAATCATCTGATGAACATGCATGCAAGTTGTAAAAGATATTTTTGGATCCAGTGTTTTGTAGAGGGAGAGTAAATGAGACAGATTTTGTTGAGGGGTAAAAATTCATGTCAGAGAGGTAAGGAAGAACTGTGCATTACTCACACAACTCTGATTCAAGTAGAAAGGAAAATTGATTGTTGAAGGGATAATTTTTCACCTATTTTTTTATTATTTTTTTTTTTTTTTAAATATTTGATGAGATACCTAGAGGCAGGATAAAGTATATTGGAGGTTGTTACAAGTAGCACATACTATATGCTGTAACTGTTGTTTAATCCGGAGGAGGTTAATTGTAAACCAAAGTGCTGGTCAAACTAGTGCTCTGGAAAATGATGGGGTTTTAGCAACTGAGGCGTTTGGGAGAATTTGCATTAGTCATAAGGCCTAGGAAACTAGGCTGTGGGAGATCTTACCTCCCATTAATGCTCTGGTGAGTGTTATATCCTGAGACAGCATCTGGAGACTGAAAACCAGGTTTACATTTTAACAGTGTTGTTTTGGTAAGTGAGCCTGAAATAACAGCTTAAGGAATGATCAGTAAAGGCTGATTTACCAAACTGTGATGATTGCCGGCTATAAAAGTCAACCAAATGAAATAGGAAGACGAAATATACTTTTAAGTTAGCTGGTATTTCAGAACATGTGTTTATATTATCAATAGTTTCTAAAGGAACTTACTGTTTACAATGTGGTCTCCTAGGACGTTAGGAGAAAATGGCCTTCAGGCTATGCCAGCAAATCCTCAAGAAGTTACTACAGGATTTGGTTCTGGCTAGCTGCTTTTATCCTCTCTTAAATACAATCCTGATAGAACTTGCACTAAAAATCAATGGAGGAATTTAGTAGATATTCAGGAGGATTTTTTGCTGCTTCCTTTCCAGAGGGAAAACTTTAGGAAAGAGATACAAATGCTTGACTGATAAGTTATGGTACTCATCTTTGCATATTTTCCTGTAGAACCAGTGGTTGTTTTCTATAACTGCAAGACTAAATCTCCTGGATTCCCTTAGCAATGTTTCCTTATACTCTCTACAAGAACTAACCAGATATTTTTAGAAGCTCTGTTTTGCTGCAGTGCTACAGCATGGTTTTATGTGGAAGGTGTTATGCAGCTCAGACCATACTGTAGTTTGCACTCTGATTTCCTAGCCTACACCTTGGTGGTTCTGGTTTAGCATATCAAATTTCATGGTTCCTCCCATAACAGCAAGATGAGATAAATGGTCGCTTTTCTCTTTCTTAAAAGTAAAATGGATCATACCGAGGGAAGATGACTTCAGTAACATCACTTTCATCTTATTTCAGGCTATCTGACTTATAATCAATGTTTCCCTTTCCTTTATTTCTCTAATCTTCCATACACCTCTGGACAACTCAGTCTAAACTGCTGGTGTTCTGTAGTTACATAATTACTGACATTTTGGACTTCAAAAGCAGTCTGTGATGGAGCAAGCAGCCAAGGGAAAACAGTTGTAGAGGTGTTACTGATCAGTAACTGATCAGTTACTTTGTTACATAAAAGAATGTGTAGTTGGAAATGATTAGCAATATCCAATGATCAGTAATTAGCAGTATCATTTTAATAGGATGGGGGAAAATTGTGATGAAAAAGCTCATGGGTGGACATAAAGACAAGATGCTGGGTTACTGAGTACCTCCTTTTCCATGCCAAGCTGCACAGGGAGAAGGGGAATGAGGGGTTGCAGTCAGTCCATAACAGTTTGCCTTTCCAACTCCTTCCTCCTCACACTTTTTCTGTGCTCCAGTGTATGTCCTTCCCATGATCTGCTCCTCCAGCTTGGTCTCTCCACAGGCTGAAACTTCCTTCAGGAAATATCCTCCTGCTCAAGCATAGGGTCCTGCAGCCACCCCACTAATGCCAAAACCTTGTCACTTAAACCAAGCACAAGTGGAAATAAAAACCTGGATAAATACTCAGTCACTGAATCCTGAAACCTCAGAGGCAACAGTCGTATAATTTTTTGTGCTGTGCCACCAAGCATTTACCTTGAAACTAGATATGTTCTTGAGCTTACTAGTGCAGTTGAAGGACTCCAGGTTTCATGGTATATCAAAACCTTGTTAACGTCCAGCTTCAGAGTACTTGCAGTCATTTAATATGCATTTGTTCTAATATTATTCTTTGGCTCACACAGCATTATTTCCAGTTCTCAAGTTTGCATTTTTGACATATTTGCTGACAAGAGCCATACGCTTTCTTGGTATTGCCTAAACTGAACTAAACAAGTTCAGGTCATCCTGGGAATTTTTGTCTTCCTCTACTCCAACTTCAGTTCATCTTTGACAAACATGACTGAGCAGAATTTTGCATTCTGTCATGGAGTGTTCCTGTCTGATACCAAAGACTCAGAGTTTAGAACTTTCTCTAAAGCATTTTAGGTATCTTCTGTCATGGCCACGTCAGATCAGTAGTTGATGGCCATTTTATGATCAAGTAATACATGCAGGTTTTTACTTTCTCTATTACTTCAAAATAAGGGGATCCTTTGTCCATCTCACCTTTCCTGTTTTTAGGTTAGTTAGATTACCACTGCTTATTGCATCAAAATATTTTATAAAAGCCTTGTTATTTTGGTATTATCTATTGGTACAAGATATTGTCTCAGTACTCATATGAAAAGCTGTGAAGAGAAGAGAATTAAAGGAGTTGAAACAACTGTTTTGAAAAATTGTGATGGAGAGTTAAGAAGAGAACTAAATATAACTAAACATAACTAAACATCCCTGATAATGCTGTCTGTTAAACTGATACTGTCTGGGTGAGAAGGAAGTTTCAGAAATTCAAATAATTGGTTCATCTAAATGTTAAATGAGTGCAAGATTTGCAAGTACACCGTAAAGGAGTGTTATTTTCCTGGTTAAATGTCCTAATGCCGCTAATAAAAAAATTAAGGCAAAGAAACACATACCCCCTTCCTTACGTACTGAGTTGTTCTTTTCTTGAATGACCTTTATAGGCTCCAGTAAAACATCTGTTCATCTTTCCTGCCTGACAGGAAGGGAACCATAAGAACAAAGAGTGGGTTGCTTCCACCCACATGTCTCAGAAACATTCTGGCATGTTGTTATTGTTATAAACTTGGCTCTCAACCACCAAGATGATAACCACAGAGTGGCAGTCACATATACTGCTTTCATCTTTTTTAATATCCCAAATTTGTTGCCTTTCTTTTTTTGTGTCTCCATGGCAACAGCCATTAATGAAGTTGCCGCAGGTGTTTTTATGCCAAAACTTTTTAGATCTGTTAGTTGACCAAATCCATGCACCTGTAGCCTTTTCATTAATATTTAACTTATTCCTATTTTCTCTCCAACATGCAATTAATTGGGTATTTGGAGCAAATACATGGGCTACCACCCAAATCTCAATGCACCTAACTATGCCTGAACAATGTGTTTATTACCTATTTACAGTTGTGAGAGTTTGTGGAGTGTATATCGTATGAACCTCATGCAGTACACAAGTCTCTTCCATTCAGTTAAGATTTCTTTAAATTTGAGTTCTCAAAATTGTAAAATGAGGATGACAATAATTTATGTAACCTCTGAGAATAAGCTTTGGTTGTTGATAAGCATAGGAGTTTGCTTTTCATGTAGAAAAGCAGAAGCACAAAGCTGAATGGTTTTAGTGCTTTTTGACTCTAACTACCTCATCATCTTTGGGTATCTATTTTGTGTTACACACTAGGAGTGATTTTGATAGTAAAGCTTTAATGTACATCATAAAGCTCCCATGGCAACTCTTCTGCAATATTTTGTTTTGCTCTTTTTTCTCCACATATTTGCTGCCCAGATGATTTAGGATTTCTTAGATCACAAGGGCCACATTGTTTTTTCTCAAGAAATGTTCTTTCTACAGGAACAGAGAGTTGTAATTATCTCAGAGCTGAGGAAACCTTGAAGTTGCAGAGACATATTGATTGAAATTTATTACTTTAGAGCTTTGTATGAGATATATAATGCCTAGGAAGAGCTTATTAACAGAAACAGTGATTATCCCACCGTGAAAATGTTCGTCTTGGCATATGACTTCTGATAGTGCTAGCTCAAATACCTTACCTTCTTCCACTAATTCTCAGCTAGATATTATAGGGGACAGTCTCTCCTGCCAAATAAGGTAAAGGATCAGACTTGTTTCAGTGTAGAATAGATAACACTTTCTCTGAAAACAGTGTTTTGTTCTGCCAACTTACAATACATTTTTTTGAATACCTTTTTGATGTAATTAACTTTATGTGTAACTTGGCTCATATTTCAGAACCAAGCATAACTGACTGGGTCTGCATGCATTTTGTACTTAAAGTCTTCATAGTTTAGCTTGTGTGTTTCTAATCATTCAGAGCACAGATCTCAGAATCAAAATTCTGGTTGTGAGTTGTGAGAAATGTATAGGAAGACATGTGAAAAAATAATATCTCTGCCTATTATACACACAAAATTGCTGGTGTATGCCTCCCAATGAATGTGTCCAAACAATCAAATAACTGGTTGATTTTAGAGTTCAGTTGACAGCTGCTTTCATTCAGCTTTCAGTGCTTTTGAATTACTAATGATACAGTCTGGTGACAGCAGTAGAGTTACACTCCAGGTGCCCTAAAATTAGATAAACAATTTCATTAAAGCCTGAGAACTGAGAAGAGAAAGTTGCTGTGTTGCTGGTTCTGCCCTAAAACATACTGTTTGACCAGTATCTATTTTAATTCGGGTCCAAGCATCTGTACTTGGGAAAGACCACAGTCATCAGTCCAAACTGTTACAGGTAACACTAGTGAGGAGCCAGAACAAAAGGGTTGTGATGGATGATAACATAAGATCCATTCACAGGAATCTGATTTTTTAAGTGCCGAAGAAAAACATTACAGAACTCAAACACTAGTAAATAGCTGCTTTCTCCATCCTTTACCCTGGAGGAGGCAGCACTAATTTTCCTACAAGCCAGAAGGAATGTTACTTTAATAATTGAAACTGCACACTTGATCTTGCCACAGATCTTCTCTTTCATTAGACTTAAAGGCAGTTCTGATTCCTAACTGGTTATTCCTCACAGAGGCACAGAAATACATACTGAAGAAAATAGTGTACAGACTTTAAAAATGTAGTTACCAAAATGCATATTTTTGTCTTCATTTGGGTCATTAACAGTTCTTTTTCTGATGCTGATTAGGAAGACATCCAAAACAAGAAGGAAAACCAGAAATGCTTCAGTTTCAAAGGCAGCTCTTAGTAACAGGATCTTTAAGCGAGTGTTAGTTAGATTAGGCTCAAGTAATAGATTACCTGGTGTAGATGAAGTTTGACATGATTCATAGTTCTATGTTTTTGTAAATATCTTCCTTTAACTTATGCTATATGCTATTATATTCCTTTCTGCTCTTCATAAAACATTCTTGATAAATATTTACTAATTACAGCGTTACTAGAATACTAAACAGTCAGAACCATCCATTATCCAAATATCTGAAGGTGAAGATGGAAGGAGCCCATCCTTAGGAACTTGTGTGTGTGTTTTGCTGGGAACTCACTCACAGCACTGTACCAGCCTCTTCTGAACCAGGGTTAGTGGTATGATTTATTAGTCAGTCTTAATTAGCAGATATGCTAACATAAGACTGAGGTAGAGGCATAAGTCCTGCCTCAAAGATATAACGAAAGTCACCCTTAAGCCGACTGAAGCTCCTTGATAGGCTGTGCTTAGAGAAAAAAAGAGATTTATAATTTATGGGAGTCATTTGTTCTCCACAGGGAATTGTCACTTCTCATAGAAACAAAGGTGGTGAGGCTGTCGGGTGGTCATTTATTCTGTTGCCTAGTCTAAAGCTTTAACCATTTCTGACAAATGTTTTGAAACAACTAAAGCAATGTTGAGTATACAGTATGCCTAAGAAATCTGACTTATTATATTAGAATTATTAAAAAAAAAACCCCAACCCTTACTATAAATCTTTTCTGAAACTTAAGTTTATTACGTACTGTTGTGACTCAACAGGCATTAGAAGATAATTCCGGTTTTTGTGACAACTTTGCACAGAGTGAAGATTGTTATATTGTTTCCCTTCAGTCCTATCCTCCTTAGATGAAAAAAACCCTGCTTTTCTGAGTTCTTTCTATTAGAGTCCATTTAACTCCTGATACTCATTGTGAACTCACTTCTACAGGTCTGTGTCCTTGAAAAACTGTTCCCCGACACTGGTACAAAGCCATACCTGATGTTTTACTAATTTTGCCAAGTCATTCTTTTTTCCGAGAGCACTTTGCTCTTGTCTCAACTGACTGGTATTCTTTTTTTTTTTTTACTGACATCCAAATCTCTTTGAATTCTAGTCCTGTCTCCAGTGTGCTCCCAGTTCTTCCCTGGGAAGAAATTCCTAGAAGAGTTGTTTTAACTTTACGATCTGTGTGGTTATTTCATGTAACTTGCTGGTGTTAGGATGTGATTTTCAGGAGCAGATTTTGGCCAGAAAAGCCTTCTAATCATAGCAAGATCAGCCATTTATGCCGTATAGAAGGTTATAATTTTTCCCCTTTTTTTGATATCATCTATAAACTCGTCTCAAAAGTATTTACAATATTAATGGCATATTATGAACATTTGGCCTTTTTTTTTTTTGCAGTATTTCTTCATCAACTTTTTTCAGCAGAAGTGCTAAAACAAAATGCCTGCATTATTATTTACACAAAAATGCAAATGGATTTTCTTGTAAGTGATATTAAATGACTTGCAAAACTGTCTTTCTGGTTAGCATAGTTGAACAGCTGAAGCAAAATTTCCACTACAAAAATGTTATTTTACGCATCTTGGAATGTGCTTTCTACTTCCATTTTTACCCCCTGCTCAAGCGTGATATAATACACTTTCAATTCTCTATTATTATTACATTTTACCAATTATTTAACCAAATCCAAATGAGCACAACCTTGGTAACTTCATCGTAATTGCAGTAGATCATGTTTGCCCAGCACCTGCCTATCACATTTTTTATGCAACTTCTGATTGTTATGAGTGATTTCAACCATTTGTGTTACACAGACAAGGACATGTAATAGTGAGACCCAAGTGATGCTAATCTACTAAGTCAGTGCAGATGACTCACTCTCCATGAACCTTTATGTGTAATAGGATGTGATAGTCAATCAGAACAAAGGTCGCTTCCATGTGCTCTTCCATGCAGTTTCTGTCTACATAATTCAATTTTAGGAATGACTTCAAATCACCTGTTCTTGGAGACTATATTGCTTGCTGGAAAATGATACCATTTCATCTGCCACCAGTATTACAAATTTATGATTGCTGATGAATCATTGTTCCTCAATATTTGACATTTTAATCAAATGTTCCCTGGGGCGCATTTTCATTTCAGATCATTAGTGTGATTCTTATTGGAGTATAGAAAGAAATGTAATGGAAAACACCCAAGAGCGATCTGCATGGCGAACATTTTTCTATAGTGGGTTCAAAGTCTATCAGAGTTCCATTCTGACATTTTTAATGAAATAATTTAGACTAATTTGCTATTCTGACTGTGAAAAGAAGCTGTGTTTTAGGTAATCACACAGGATCTTCCAGGATTACATGGGCCTTTCAATTTTAAGTAGTCCAGTACTTTTAATATATGCATATGGCATGTAGGTTTTTTCTTTCTCTTGCTTTTGGTTGCAACACTTAACAAAAGGAAAAAAAAGGTAAAACGTTTTCTTGCTGTGTTTCTTCTTGCACAGTAGGTGTTACTGAAAAAAACACAGATGCAGGCAGTTTTGAATATTGGACTGCAGCTTTCATCAGGGAAATTTAGACTGGAAATTTCTCTGTTCTCAAAACACAGTGTATATTCCCAATAGTCAACAATAAAGGAGGAGCAGGACAGCCTTCCAGATATCTCAACAAATAGGCCCCTGGATTTGCTATCAGGAAGGAACAAACAGTAAATACAGTAAAGAACATTTCAATAAGGCCAGAATCAGTAGCAGCAGAATTCAATGTCTTTCTTAAGAAGTATGGATGGGTAAATAGTAATGCTCAGTTGACCAGGAAGAGATTAGAGCATGACTAACTGGCCTACATTTCCAGAATGTATTTCCTGATGTCGTTCCATTCTTAAGGTCAAAAGGAAGGTGGGATCTCATCACCAACCCAGACCTTAATCCTGGAAGGCAATGTGCATTCTGCCTCCAATCCAGCAAGATAATATTCCTGCCTTGTATGAGATTGAATTTATAAAATTCAAGTATTTGTTTACTTCTTCAAGACAAAAGTAGGATCTCATTCTCCCCATTCTCAATATCATTTTCACTGAGTTTATCATAAGAGATCTGGGTAACAATTTAGCATGGCTTTTAGCATATATATACACATCTTCTCTGACTTTTTTAAACATCATTAGATTGATAGTTCCATTAAATCAGCAGAAACATTCTTCAGTTAAATAATTCTGATTACAAAACGATGATTATCCTTACAAGGTTTAATTCAGAACTGATTTTTTTTCATTCGAACTATTTTCATGGAGTCACACTACTGCTGCTCCTTTACTTTCTATCTTTCCTGTGTGCAGTTCTGTCAAACTTTTCAAACAGATTGATCCTGAATCGTCCTACAGTGGTCTAGCTCTTTTGGTTGAGTAGAATCAAAACGACCTGGTAAAGAACCTTGGGCTACGTTTGTGAAGAGTGTGAATGTGTTCCAAAGGACCATAATGCTAAAGAGTAACTTTTAGCTAAAGAGTAATACTTTGATGTGTCTTTTTCATTGGGGAAGCAACTGCCAAATGGTTTCATTCATTCATTCATGCATTCATTCATGCATTTGTTCATTCATTCTCCTGCTGTTGCAGCTGTTGGCTTTATGCTCCTGGAATTACTGCTTTTGTTTTTGAGACAAAATCATAAGGGAAGGAACCATGTGTGCTACTTGGAGGTTTTTTTGCTTTATTCTTGCATGGTTTTCCATTAAGGTCAGACATTGCTGCAGACTTCACACTATGAGAGCTTTCAACAAACCCTAACAGTATTGTAGAAGATTGTATTAGTCTTGGGCTTCTGTAACAAGTCTCAAATGTGCCATCCAAGACGTGGAATCTCCATCTCTAAGATGAGCTTGTACTTTATTTTCTCTCAGCTTATTGTTTTGAAATAATTACTGGCTATATTTTGAAATACAGTATTGTCAGTTGGAACCACCTCTTAAAGAATTCAGTGGAGCCGTTTTAGACACACACTGTGCAGTGAAGACAATTTTAATTAGGCAATTCTAAGAATTTCATTTATTCAGCTGTAATGAGCCCTGCAGCATGTAAGCAAAATGATAAAGTTTTTGCAGTTCTGAAAAAGCTCACAGTCTAGAAGCTATGAACTAGTAATTTGAGGAAATAAAATAACATATTTTTTGGTATTGTTATGAATTCCCTTAGTGCGTATTATATCCTAAAGACAGTTTAGGAAAGGTTTTGATGCAAGTGATGCAACATCTTGTTTAGTAGCATTATTGTCTGAGGGGATGAGATGAAAATAGCAAATGTCAAATGAGGTATTTTAGTTACAAAAATTTGTATAAGGAATGCTTAGCAACTACAATAAATGAAACTTTGACAAAGTCTGTGTTGATTAATTCACCAGGTGAATATTTTAAAAAATATTTTGAAGAATATATATATAAAAAAATCACACATAGAAAAATAGCATTGCAACTTAGACATAAGCAATGCTTACACCAGCAAAAAAAGGTTTCATTCAAAAATACGCTTTTTTTCTTTGATATACCTGCCCCACAACAATAATTAAAAGCCAAAAATTCTTCTGAACAGAGTGGTTTCAAAAAATGTTTGACTCAGAACTGAGGAGCAATTAGAAATGAATTTTCTGTATATAAATATAAACACTTGTTTATTTTAGTGCATGTATTTTCTATCTGCTAATCAAATCGTAGAGCTTCTCCAAGAACATTGAGTCCAACCAGCACTGCCAAGTCCAGCACTAAACTGTGTCCCTAAGAGCCATGTTTACATATCCTAAATCTCTCCAGGGATGGTGACTCCACCACTTCCCTGGGCAGCCTATTTTAATATTTGACAACCGTTTTAGTAAAGAAATTAGTGCATATTTATTTTAAGTTTATCAGATAGTGGTCCTGTCTGACAAAAGAACCTGTAACAACCTTGATAACTGCAGGAGCCTAAAGGCTTAATCACTTCCGGCTACGGCTTTGCCAGCAGGAGAGATTATTATCCACTGCTTTCTTACAAACATTTTTCGCTCTGGGGTGGTTATTGTCCTTCCACATCTCTTAGCTCAGTCTCAAAAATAAACCACGCTAGTATAAACAGTTTTAATAGTATTTTGTTCACATGTCTAAGGATATATTGAGTAATGAGGTTTTATTTCTGAATTAACTGCCATAATGGTTGTGTCACTGGCTACTCAAGGAGAGAAATAGAATGGTAGATGCTAATTTGGAGTATATTGCACCCTGAAAAATAGCCAGGTTTGATCTCAAGAACACATTAAGCTATACTGTGACAAAGTGCTGTAGTAAATTGCTTATTGATTCTGAGATAATGAACAATGGGTCATCAGGTTGCTTTCTCAATGCTCTTTGTCCTGTCCCCTCTTTTTTTTTTTAGTTTATTTTTTATTTAGCTAGCAATAATAAAAGTTCTATAGACTGCAAAAACAGTATTAAAGAGTCTAAAGATATTCTAAAATTGATTATTTATAAATAGAAATGACACTTCAAAAAAGAATTGTTAAATTGCTAAAAGAAAAGCAATACTAAACACCTACAGATTTTTTTAAAAGCTTAATTAGCTATCACTAATATGACCATCATTAAGCATTTATTCCAAACAGTCACCAAGAAGATTGCTGATGGTTTATTAGGTATCTTTTTTCTGTCAGTCCAAGTGCTTTTATTAGGAGAAGGGATCTCAAAGAAAAATCTTCCTGATGTCCCTCTTCCTGAACCTCAGTATTTTCCTGAAGTTTCAAGGCACAGATTTTCTTTGCAGGTAATTGCAGACAGAATGCTACAAGCCTCTGTGTCATTGTCTGGTGGAGTGCAACCACTCAAATCGGTTTGACTGTCCATAGTGACAATTCCCCCAAATCTCTTTTTCCCATGCCTGAGTGATCTGAAAGAAAAATGAAGAATGAGAGTGCTGCTCTACTTTTCTGAGCTGGCTAATAAATCTCCTTGTGACACAGGTCACCAAAACAGGCATTTTCTGAGAGATTTCTGTCCTACTCACAGGATCAGGCTTTCATGCAAACATTCCTGGTATAACGGCCTATGTTTAGTGTAACAGCATCAATTTAAAAATCCCACTTATATATAGAAAGTCTGGCTTGTTTTGTTGAAAATAATATTTTTCTCTTTCAGTATGTTTACTCTGTGGTTTTTACTACTGGTTTTGATTGGTTTTTTTTTCTTATTTCTGAGGTCACCAAAGCCAGTAGATAGGTTTGATTTCTTAATAAGAAAATGTGTATGTAAGTCACAAAAATTATCATTAAATACTCATATCAGAAATAATATCCAAAATGATTACTGTTCCTTTTGAAATAAATCTGATTTTTTTTTCTGTGTCTCCTGTGCCCTAATTCCGTACACAAACAGCACCATTTTGTTTTTTATCTCCTAGCAGACCTTTGAAAACTGTTGAATTAGGCATTCTTTAGAAAATACTAGCTTGTGGTTTTGTGCCTGTGATAATTTTTTTTATACCTAATACATTTTATTTTCAAAAGAAATATTCAGGAGGGTACTTTTCTTTAAAAGCAGATAAATCCAGCCTAGAGAAGCTGTTCTCTTGAAGCCTGTTACAAAAAGAGACAGAAACTTTTGCAAAAATGCCATAATTGGGAATTTGCTGTCTAGCTTGATATTATTCTAAATTGGTGGGAAGGAATTCTGATTAATTATGGATTACTCTTTTAAATTCTTAGTATCTGTAAGTAAAATTAGATTAATTGGATGTACATGGGCTTTTGAGAAGGTATTAAAATTGGATCCTTCCCTTCCTAGTGCTTCTTTCACCAAATTGCTTTAATTATTCTTAATTCCTATTAGATAAAGTGAGAATTATTGGTCTTCCTGTAAGTATTGGTGCTCTGTATTAAAAATTCAGAAACACACAATTTTGTCAATACACGTTCAAGACTAGAAGTAGAAAGGTACTTTCTATGCAAATGCTTTTCCACTGTTATTGTTTTAATTCTGCTTCCCAGTCTTTAAAAATTGATACTAGTTCTAGTGTTTTTCTTCCAAAGATGTCTCAGTAAATTTTTAGAAGCTACCTGCTCTATTCATAGCTCGTTTCCTGTGCTCTGGTTTGCCAAATCATTGCTTTCTATTTTAGCTAATTCTAAAAACCACTTCTCATCTATTTTACTTCATTTAAATAGATCGAAAATTTCTGTTATTTTATCAGCTTCTGCATTGAGTGACAGAGTGGAAAACCTTGAGACCCTCTCTATTACTGATTTGTATTAGGACTGTTAAGTGCTTATATGCTTTTCTAGTTACAGAACTTTCACACAGGAATTCATGTATTCCGCAATATACACTGACTAACCATAGTTTGATGACTGTCTGGTAGTACAGAACACCAAAGCAAATGGCTTATAATCATGTATTAATCTTTTTTAATGTGGATTCTGTTCAACAGAATTAAGGATTTTTTCCATTGAGTTAAAATCATATTCTGTGGTTAAAACCGTATTCTGTGTAAAATAGAATGAACTGTTCACTCCAACAAACTATTTTGTATATTCAGATATTCCTTGAAGTTAAATCCTGCAAGAAGAAAGGACTGAAAAATGAACAGCTCACTGCTACTCATATCTTTCTTCCATAGGTTTTCACCACCTAGCTGTTAGGCATTGGGTAACCTTCTCAGAAGTAACTTACTTTTTACTGCATGAAAATCTAAGGGAAGTAATAAGAAGTGGAGTACTTCTTCTGCTGAAATTACCTTAGGCCAGAAAAATCAAGAGCTTTATTCAAACATAATTGGAGAATTATATGCCAAGGGTTGTAAAATTAGTCTTTCTATTTTGGTCTTTTTAAGAAATTGCTACAGATTTGCATATCTACTTAAGATATTTATTTGGTCATGTCTTAATTAGTGTATTACTTAAAAATTTTAAAAATACACGTAGTCACCCCAGATTTTTCTCAGTATGAAATAAGCATTTTCTCTGAAAATTTATATAACTACATGTATTTATCCATATATGAATGTGGTTATATCTCTATCTGCTCACCTGATTTTAAATTGAACAACAAATACCATTAAACTTTGCAAATATCATTTTAGGCAGTAAGGCTCCTGTCTCTAACAGCCGGCATTAGACAGCTGTGCTGTATGGCTTCGTGCATGTATATGTAAAAATCCACAATGAATTTTGTGGTTTCTCTACTTTGCTGTGTTTGCCTTATTTACTTTGTCTGGGACTTATTGGTAAGTCTATCACCTTATTCACCTGAAGTGATACGCTGTAAGCACCCTGAAGAAATAATCTGAAATAATTTCTTTAAAACACAGCTTCTTTGTGTTCTACTGGGAAAGAAATTATTTGAAGAAGTCTTGAGAAACTAAAAAGGAATTTCAGTTTGTTCCTGACAACAGTTTCTAGATTCCCAAGATGGCCAAGATCCATGTGTGGATGGGCTATTGGAAGACAAGAGAGCAACTTGAGGACAATTGCCAAACTACAATAATAAAAACATCCAAGGTATTTTATTTAATTGCAGTCAAGATTGGAAGTGGTCTGGAAAATAAAACTAAAAAAACTGCAGCCAACTATCATAGCCTTCTGTAAAAAAGATAGCGAGTGGGTTTGTATGCTTTTGGGCCTGATAAAAACCAGTATCCAGTAGGGCAATTTGTTCTAGTATGGCAAGAGTGTGGATTGTCAGGATCCCTGGGGAGTCTCTCTGAACTGAACAGATCTGCCCTGGCAGAACTCCCAATAGCCTTTGCTCTAAAGGGACTTTGCAAATACTGTTTTTTTATTAGTGATAGGACCTTTGGGGCAGGTGGTTTCTCTGCTGGAAGTTTGCCTCTCCTTGTTTCCTGTATGGTAGCATTACAACACTCAGTGGTCTTCCTACTTACTCTTTCTCCCACATTCATCGACTCATAAATTGATGTTCCTTTGGTCGCTCCTTTTACCACAAGTTGATACGTGTTATCATACATGGTTACTTTACACCGGTTTAGCTGAAAATTTTGAACAGTAATTAGAAAGCATTTAGTAATAGGGAATGAAAAAGACAGGGATTTTATGTGTAGCAAATAAGTCACATCTGATTTACACCAGGATCTCTCAAGTTTGAAAGTCAGATGTGTTTCTTTCTGACTGACACCAAGTAAGCAGGAGAAAAATGAGATACAGCATCCTCTTCAACAAGTTGAATCGTAGGCTATCCCGAGTTGGAAGAGACTCACAAGGATCATCAAAATACAACTTTCTTGGAAGTAACTGACTCAAAGCAGGGCCATGAGAGCTCTGGTCCCAGCACTTGTTCTTCCTGAACAGTTGGAAATTCTGTCAGTCTCAGTGTAAGAATTTGCTTCATGCAGCTCATGACAGAGCACTGCAAGCGCTCTTCACCTGAAGTTAAAATTGAGCACTTCTTCCTGTTCAGTAGCTGCCACAAGTCTTTCTTTTGTTCTTTCTAGTAATTGTTTCAAGCTTTTGAAAAATATTGTCATTTTTAATCATCCTGTATGAGATTATTGCCTAAGGACTTGAGTCAGCTTGGATTTACTGCAGTAAGTATCGTGTGAATATAAATTAATGTCCTTGTCCTCCTGCACGCAGTGGGACCCAAATGACCAGTAGATAGATAAGGAGTCACTGATAAAAGCAGGAAAAATACAAGCAAAATACAAAGCAATGCATGCCTTAAATGCCCTTATTCATGCCATTCACAGATCTTCACTTTTCTCTGTGAAAATTTGATCTAGTTGTAGCTCAGTGCACAAATAGAAGAGTTGTTTAAAGGGCTGGCAAAAAGAAGAACATGGTCCAGTTTTCATTTCCTTGTGCATGCAGAGATATTAATAGAAAGTCTGAGAGTCTTAGCTAGAAATTCAGAGAACTGGGTGATGAAAAGCTGAGATCACTAAGAGAACAAAGGAAGACGTCAACTTATATTAAAGCTACTAGTCTAAATGAATTATGTCTATTTAACGTGTGGAGAGTTTCCACAAGATGAGAAAGGAGTATTACTGCTGGAGGAGCAATACGGAGGGAGAAGTTTAGAAGAGATATCTATCCATGTTACAGAGCAGCAAGCAGAACTCCATGTCAGAATGATACGTTTATGTCAAGGCAGGAACTTTATCTTAGTAGCAGATTTTGAACAGAGTGCAGGAAATACTAGAACTAGGAATGTAATTAATACACGAGTGAGAACTGAAATATGAAGTTTATATGGAGAAATTGAAGCTGCAGGCAAAAGAGAAGAAATTGAGCACTAGCAACTTAAAAACATTTCAACCGCGAAAACTTCATGTTTCAACAAAATCAGGAGGAAGTAATCAAACCCTATTTTTTGCAGCACTGTATTTCTTTTATCTTGTGACCTGAATTGCCACAGGGAAGACTTGCTGTTAGCATTAGCACGCTGCAGTTGGTATTTGTGTGTGTGCCTGTGAGTGCAATTGCTAGTTCATAGAGAAGAGCATCTTTAAAAGCTGTCCAAAACCTAAAATTTTAATCTCTTATTAAGTGACATTGCTTTTATGTTTCAGTGTTAGTCCTTCCTTACATCCTTTGCAATGGTTAGCAAAGCATTAGGATGGAAAGTTTCAGTTGAAACTTTTTTCCTAATGTTTTTTGCAAAGGTTTCAAAATTCCTTTATAAACCAGATTTCACATCTTCTTGTTCAAGGAACTAGTTTTATTAGTATTTTTGGCTGGCGAAATCAAAAGGCCTTTTCTCCAACTGTCCTCATAATGCTCTTTGAATTAACCAGCCTTGAAAACATCGTAATTCATAGAAAAACTAAAATAAATTTTTGGAATTTTTTTTGTATATTTATTGCATGAGTTAGATGAATCTCATTGTACTGACAGTGTATAATCATCTAAAACTTTTCAGGCTCTTTCAAGTTAATCATTTCATGGTTTTGCTATACATGGTATCCTTCAGCTGAAAAAGAATAGATGCTTTTCAAAACATTCTTGAATAAAGAGTACAATAAATGCAATTTCTAATCTCAGAAAGTATCTCAGAATACCTCAACTTCTTTCTTTTGCAAGGATTAACAGGAAAAGATGTTTTGTCTTCTTTCAATAACACTGCACCTTCTCTGCAGCTCTGTGATGTAGAAAACGAAATCATGTATCAGCATTACGTGAACTTGGCAGCAAGGTAGGCTCACACTTGCCCAGGTTAAGCATTTGTTCTCAATCCCACCCAAATACATCACTATCCCAGACATTCAGAGAGAAATAGTTTCAGAGACGTGCTCTCAGCTGCATAAAGAAATAAAACCAGTTTTGCAAAGGAAAGGGCTGTTCTTAAGCAGTCAGATGCTGCCATGGGAAACACTGTAAAGGAAGAGAGGACTAGTTAGGGACTCTCAGACAGTGCAGTTAGGGACTGCAGTGGTCTGCCATTGAATCACAGACTTATTTTTACTAAGAGGAAAAAATTATGATTTTTTTTTTTACTTATTTAAGCATTATTTAAAAGTGATGCAAATGCATCTTAGTATATAACATATTAGCAAATACATGACTCCTGAGTTTTATTAAACCTTAAACTGCTCATGGAATTGTTGTAAGTTCTTATATTCACCACTTAAGACATTTTGTTACTTCAAAGAGACTTCTTTAATTAATATTTTTAGAACTCTAGTGAAAAAATTATGGTATATGATCACTCCTATCCAGATCATTAATGCTTCAGCCTATCTGAGATTAATTATAACCTCCAAATGCAACTGTAGTCAGGATGTATGAGAAGATTGAGTAGAAGTTCTGCATTTTGTAGCAAATTACACAATGGTCCTTATGGGATTGGATTGACAAGAATATATTTGTTACTTCTAGCCAGTCTGATAGCAAATCTGTCTTACCAAAATCCATCATGCTCACATGCCAGGTATCGTTAATTACAGATTC
Organism: Rhagologus leucostigma; assembly: GCA_013397725.1. NCBI lineage: Eukaryota > Metazoa > Chordata > Aves > Passeriformes > Rhagologus > Rhagologus leucostigma. The sequence continues at coordinate 2,835,884 of VZTD01003639.1, read as the reverse complement.
ACAAAACCCACAACCTTGGTGTTATTAGCACCATCAGCACCGCACTCTAGCCAGCTAAGACTGTCATCTCTTGTGTGCCTAGAAGTAGTTTTCAAGATGGAACTGTACACACAGTTGTAAAAGCTACAAGAGTAGCTGCATCATTCTTAGGGAAATCTGAACAATTTTGAAATAAAACACAGCACTGACTTTTTTGTTAGTAGGTTGTACTGCATCCAACTACATTAAATAATTTGTGATAACTCAGGGCTGTACAAAGGAAATGTAAATGTAAACATAATGTTACACTTTGTTTTAAGGCTAATTGATGAAGAGGAAGAACTGATATTAATTTCTTCTATTTCTTCTTTATAGTATTTTTAATGAAGCATTTAATGAATGGCACAATTTTTGGTTTCTTTCAATTTTTTTGCAAGAGGGAAAACTAACATGTTCATTACTTCATTCTGCCCGCCTCCCTTCTGTCTTAGTCAAAAAGGTAATTTTTATGGAAGCAGGATACAGATTATCAGTGGAAAGTGGAGCACTTTACCTCAACCCACGCAGCATAGCAACTGGAAACTCTTAGTATGTCAGAAAGGTGTGGTGTTTTCTGTGCAAAGATAGGGTAATGTCACTACCAGCCCAAATCGAAATGAGCTTTACCCAAACCACAAAAATTTGCAGAAAAATGCTAGCAATTTAAGTATGGAATATAAAATTTAAGCTCCAGACAAATCCTACAGAAGTCTGTGGAAAATTTGCTGTCGACTTTGACAGTAGGCTTGGAAATCACCTATTTCTGAGTGACCTAGGTTATAGCTGACTCACTGACTAGTTCAGCAGAACTGAAAACATGTACTGGTTTAATTTCACCATTTTGTGGCAGTTCTCTCTAAATTCCTATAAAGCATTTAAAAAGCACATTACAGTGACTGCCTAGAGCACTGCAGGTTAATTATTTCCACTCAGATTAATTAGATAATAGTGTGAACACTATGAAGGTATACTCCTCAAATTATTCATTAAAAGTATCTCTCTCTGGTCTTTAGCTTTCCTAATGAGTATGAAAAGACTTCTCTCCACAAAGTACTGGTGAGCTTGTTAAGGGATGTCATAACACGCTCCATACACATGATTTGGAGGAGACACAGACGCTCCTCCGCCGTGCAGCTGGTACCAGACACATGGGCTGTGGCCTGGGGGCTGCAGTGCCAGCTGCAGCTGCTGGCACTGAGCCTCTCACTCACACAGGAGCCTGCAGTAGGTGTTTTTCAGGACATGCACCCAGCACTGTGGCTGGGAGTCCCACCCACTCCAGTGGGTGGCACAGAGACCCCACTGGCTCCAGCCAGTGGATGACACTGCAGGCCAGAGACACCTATGCCCCTGGTCTGACTCCAGCTGCTGTCCCTTTGGCAAATGTAAGCGTCTGAGTCCAGCATTGTACATGTTCATGTATGGCATAGACACAGTTTAGATAAGAAGCTAAATTTAGAGGTAATAAATATTTGAAAGGTCTCTTTCTTTTTCATTCAAATTTCTGTACTTTTTCATTAAAATTATTAACTCCTCTTGAACATTTTTGCTTTTTTTCTCTCTCTCCTTTCTCTGCTGAACTCTTCTTTTTCATTACAGCTCATCTCATATCACCCATTTGATTTCTGTCACTGTCTTTTGATAGACTAATTTTTTTTGTTTTCAGTTGCTTTCTCTAGTCTTCTTACAACAGTATTTTTCCCTCTTTGCTTTCATATTTCGCAGCACAGGCACTTTGTGCCATTGGTTTTTAGCCTCCAGGTTAGAACTGATCCTTCATTTCAGTTGAAGCATGAATTAGTTTTCCTCCACTGCAAAACTCAGTGAATCTCCACTAAACCAGATAAACTCAATCTAGTAGTTAGTAGAAATTCAATCTCTTTAACAGGTTTTCTTTATGGGTTTGTGCTCCTGTTTGTGACACGCTAAATGCTTGGAGGGCCTTTCACTGCCTGCACTGCCCTGTCACTGGTGCCAGCCCTTTAGGCTCTTCCCTGACCAGGGACACCACCACTGAGGTGTCCAGAAGTGTCTGCCCAGGGCTAGGGCACATTCACTGTTACTCAACTTTCCACCTTCTTCATGCTTTGTATCTGTAAGCCATCTGCCAGATCTCCACTTCCTCAGCATCACTTGCTATTTCTGTGGCACCAAATTGCTTGTGAATAGACATGGCCAGGGACACTTTTCCTAAACTGAGTGTCCTTCCTGAATATGAAGTACAGCATTCTTGAACCACATTTCCTTTGCCCCACAGCTTATATTTGCTGTTTGTTTCTTTGAAAGAAGCTGTTAAATTCCATTAAAGCTGTACAAACATGTTTGAATCCAAACCCAAAGAAAAATAATTTAAAAAATAGTTCTTTTACCTTTTTTGATTACTACTTATACATTTGGTTTTAAGTCTGTTAGAAAATGTTTCATACAAAAGTTGTTAGCTGTGGTTCAGCATTATTTTTCAATTTGAGAATACCGTTGAGTGATACTAAATTAGAAATTTTGTTAAGAATAGCATACAATTCTTTTATTGCTCAGGATAGTAGAAAAGCCTGACTTGAAACTATTGTATAGGATAGATTTTTTATCTTTTTTCTTTTATTATTATTTTTTTTCTGCACCATCTCTTACACTCTTCTTTGAGTATCATTTTCCTCTGATCTGATCTCTCATCTATCTTAAAAACCTCTTCCTAATCTGTCTGCTTTCTAGATCCCCACAAGGTAGTAACTTTCTGTTGATGTAAGTTGTTCTGTGAGGCTTTGTACGCATTACAGATAGTTAAAAACTTCTAATAAACAACAAAAGTGGGGAGAGGAAAAGGAAAGAAACTGCATAGTTCAGTGTAGCAGTAAACATGATTCATTGTGCATTTTTTCATATGCTCACATGGTCCACTTCAAGTGAGATTTCTCTAAAGAAAATAAGTGATCTGATATAAATGTGTTCCTGCCATAGGAGACCAGCTTAGTTTTACACACACTTAGAGAGTACGTGTGCACATGTGTTAAGTGCTATTAAATGAATTAAGTCATCTTGACATACTAGTACACTTTCAAGCATTGCACTGAAGAAACTCTGCAATTTTCAGTGGTTATGCTCCTGGAGATGTTTATAACAGTTTTAGATATGTTTGCATTGAATATTTGCATAGAAACTGTTCGTAACATAAGCAGTTTTTCAGATTGAAAAGCTGCATGTATATCATGGAAAGGCAGGGTCTGAATGATAAAGCTGTATTTGGGAAATTTAATGAAGACTGTAAGGAGAAAAGTATGGCCATTTCTCTGCTTTATCATTTTTATACTTTGACACTTATCTACTCTATTTCTTCTTTCCAGTGGTACTACTTAATCCTCTCTTCTTTCATCCTTTTTCCTTTGACAATCCCACAAACACCAAACTGTAGTTACTGGTTTTGACAAGTTCACTGGTTCTTTGCCCTTCATTTTCAATCAAATCCGGTTGCCTCCAGACTTCCTGATTGGCTCTGATCTCTAGTTTATTGGTAGAGAAGTGTAACTATCAGTTCCTTATCTGCATCTGCTATTGGGAGACTGATTTATAACAGTATGTACGAGGGAATTTAAAGTGAAGGAGAGCAATCTTACTTTTAAATTAAAATTTCAAGGTATTCCCTAAAATGCTGCCATCCATTTTTTTTTACCTCAATAACTTCATGGGTGATCTGATGTGATCTATTGGGTTTTAGCAGTCAATGAAGTTGATAGGTATATATTGCAATGAAAAACAGGAAGCCAGAGTCAGTAAAGGAAGAATCAATAAGATGCATGTGTACAGACAAATGAGATTGTCAAGAATGTTTTCCTGGCTTGAAAAAAAATGCTGATGATCTGCCAAGTAGCCTACTGACAACTCACACAGCTCCTTGGCAGGTGCTTCCAAAGAACTGAGGCTGAGACTTATAAATATTTATGTTGTACATAATTTCATTCTATTCCCAAGCTTACTACACAGAAGGCACATGTACTCTGATTTGTCTCTCTTCCACAAGTCCTGAACTGTGAATATGAAATCTGCACTTCATTTTGTCTCTCCTGCCTCTCCATCTGTGATGAACCATTAACAGTTTAGTGGGGCTGCCAGCCCTTAAGGCCCTGAGAGAAATCCCATCATACAGCTGAAATTGAGCATAAATCATCATGTCAAAAAACCACTTAATGCATTTCCCTTTCAGTTTTCAGAGTCTTTGTCACCTTAGTCTCAAAATTTTATATTTAGAAAAATGATCTCTCCAGCTTAGATTTCAGGTCTTCTGCTAAATCGCTTCCAAAAATATCACATCCAGAACTAATATAACATATATATTTTCCCCATTTTTATGGGAAGACATAGAATCCTGTTGGTGAACAAAATCCAAATTCCAGCACTACTGGGAGCTTAGCTGTAGCTTAGGTGGCCAGTGGATTGTAAATGCTGCTGACTAAAAAGCAGAGTTATACTTAAAAAGTGGGAGCTAATGTGTTGGCTTTGCCAGATATAGGAGGGAGACTTTGAGAGGGAAAAAAAGTAAACAGAAATAAAAATACATGAAGAGAAAAAAGAGGGAGGGGGAAAAAAGAGGTAGTTTACATGTGACTTTTCTCCTTCACCAACAGTGAAGAAGGAAATTGTTGGAAGAATTGTTTCTAGTTTTTGAACTAGAAACATCCTCCTAAATAAGGTGATTACCAGCCCCAAAAGCTTTTAGGGACTCAGATTACTATGCCTTCTGTGTATATTTATCACCTAAATCCCATTACAAAAAGGCAGCAATGAGGCAGGTGGGTACTTCTAAGAACAGAGAGCATTTGATGAAAGCAGGAAAGGTGAGCAAGACTTTGGGGGCAAGGGCAGCAACAACAAGGTCTATCTTGTGCACTTAGTGGGCATTTAAGATAGACTATCTGATTTATCTGCCACCCCTGCAAAAAGTGGCCTACCTGCTCTTGCTTTCATGCTGACTGCAAAGAATTTTCAAAGACACCAATCACACTTGGAAAGGGAGATATTTTTCCTCTGAAAACTCCTTTCCAGATGGTCTTTCCTGAGGTAGTCTGACCTGTCTCTGTAACAACAGGGCAATATGTAATACCTACTGTCTTTCTAAAGCTGGGATTAAGTGTCTGCAAAAAGTAAATACATCGATTTAAGATAGTCTGGGTGTAGATGTATATCTACAAGTACATATATATGTATCTATATATCCAAGTATACAGTCATTTATAAATCACTTATAACTTTTAACTTATAAAAAATTATATATTTTTGTATTTTTTCATAACCAGCAGTGTCAGCACTGTGATAACGAAGTGACTAAGTCACACATGAAAGAATGACCTGGATGCTTTTGGTCAAGTAGAATTTTTAAGAGTAGCAGTTCAGAAAAAAATTGCACTGGCCATATGTCCATGTTGTATTCTCGATATTAAACCTTGATTAATAAGTTACAGTTCTCTAGTTTCAATATCTCTACACCAGAGGTTTAAGCCATTGGTGAATTTAACAGTGGCAATTACAAATATAAATCGTGCTAAATAGCAAGCACTCCCACAGGATGTCATGTGCCTGTGTCTGTGCACAGGTAGCAGTACAGGGGTACCAAGATATGAGAATAAACCATGCTCCAGTTACAGAACTGTTTGTGAAACGCAAGCGCCTCTTGGGACAATTGCCCACAATTCCACTGGTGTCATACAGATATGAGTTCTAGGACACTCCCACAGTGGATTCTGGGGAAAAATGTGTCTCAGAGTTTAATTTTCCTTGCAGGGAAACAGATTATTAAATCCAAGAGTGAGCAGCACCAGTGAACTAACCTTAATTTGAAGAACCTTCACACCTAGCCCAGAGGAGTTTGTGCCTTACTGGGTTAGGGATAGGAGCTATGACATTTTTAGTCAACATATTATTGAAAAAAAATCCAAAACGAGTCTGGAAAATTTAGCTTCTTCTGAATATCTATTTTAAGGCTAAGAATTATTATTATTCTATTCTAGAAGTTTGAAGGAAATAGCATCAGTCCATCATTATCAGTGTGTTGATGCTTCGTATCTCTTCTCTTCATGACCAGCCACTTTAAAGACCGGTAATAGGAGTTTCCTACTGTGTAAATAATTTTAATCTATTAGATTAATTAGCTTCTCAATGGTCAGAGCTTTTTTTTTAACCTGTTTCAAACTGGGCAAATAGGTACAGAATTCACAGAAATTATTACAATATTTCATCTCCATTATCACCCTTAGTGTTTTGACATAGCATAGGCCTAGTGTGCAACATATTTTCTCTGTACTAAGTATTTTTTTAGCTCATGGAAAATCATGTTGAAAGTTGCAGTACTGATCAGGAGATCATAACAGCAGACTGCAGTAGCTGCAGAATAAATTAACTGCAGCCACTGGGAAAGAAAATCTTCCATGCTGCTTTCTCATACTGTGAGAAGATAAACCAATCCCTTCACCTCTGCCCTGACCATAGTGTCAGAATTTTAAATTAGCTGCCAGAAGCTGCCAGAGTACAGAAGCTATACTGTTCTCCTTGGTTAGTTACTCCTCTGGTATTACTTTCTCCCATATATATTATTTTGGTTTTGACCTTTATCCTATGACTGCAAAGCCCATATGGTTTGCATTGAATTCGGTGAGCTTTTGTGTGAGCCTAAAAGTAGCAAAATTGTCTGTTTACTCAAGGCTTTTAGCTTCAAACCATTTAGAAATAATACAACCCTTTAGGTTTTTTAAAGCATTGTATACATCTTCAGTAATTACATAGGTGTGGACCTATGTTATTATGTGAGTAATACATGTATAGCAAATTTTGCAAATCTTTACTCAAATGAATAAAATAGCAGTAGATATTTCTACATCATGTTTATGCTAGAAGAATTCCTAATAAAGAAAAAAATCTTTAAGATAAAAAATTTCTTTCTTGCTCAGATAGGTACAGTACAGGCATAGTGTGATACTGCAGACACTGCGAACTGAGACAACAAGCTATCCATTTAAAGGCTCAGGTTTTGTACTCAACTGAAAATAGGAAGTTTGAGATCCCATCAGATCCCAGATTGCATTGTATTTTATGCATTTATCTGCACTATGTTTCTGAGTTGAGTTAATGGTTAGGTTCTATGGGATAAAAGTATATTCATTGTTGTTATTTGTACTAAAAGGTTTAGACATTTCCTGAGATAGTAATTTAGGTCCATCTGACCTTGTGCTGAAACCGGATTGTTTTGTCTATTCACCAGACCTGCTGCTCTGTCAAAGGCAGAACTTGTCTGCTGAAAGTTGTTTGATTTTTTCAGGCTGTGGCTGAGTTGTCCCTGTTTTTCCTCATTTCTTTTTAATTTCCTTCAATGTTTTACTCATATACAAACTGATATTTTTTTTCTTTTATTTAAGAAGTTTAATATCCTTAAAGCTTCTTGCTTGCTGTTCCCAAATACAAACACATACCTAAGATTGCTTGGAAACAGTTCTACGTCATGTCTCTAACACCAGATTCAGCACAAGTGCAGTAGAAGGGATAACCAAAGATTATCCTGGTGCCTGTGCCCTTAGAACTGGACCTGTCAGTTGTGTCTTTCATCTCTTGCCCCGTCTGTTTTGCACTCTTGCTGTTGTGGCAAGAGCCATCATAGACTGTTTGTGTTTCTGTTCACGCAGTTGAGATGAAAAGTGCAGGAGTTGCATAATGTCCCAGCCAACCTCTGCCTTTCTCAGGAACATAAATCAGTTACTAAGTTGTTTTACAGGTGTTAAGTCTGCCATTTGCAGCAAATATCCACCCAGGCAATGCTTGCTCATATGACCCATTTTGTATAAAATGGTTTGTTAGACCTCACAGAAAGATACACCAACAATTTCCATCACAGTAAATAAGGGTGATTCTGTTCACCTGCTTTATGGCACATGAACATTAGCTATTCAGCCAAATTAGTTGTTTAAATGAGAGTATAAATAATATTTATATTTAATATATTTAGAATGCCAAATATTAAAGGGAGAATGGCTAGACATCGTGGTTGATATTTTAATACTCAGAAAAGGCAAAAGTACCACACTGGTTATCACAGTTGCCGAATTCATTATATGGGAAAGCTCAGCCATGGAACTAGAAGTCTGCCAGAAAGGACAACAAAAGATATCTTTGAGATTTCATTTGGGTTTGGTTTTGTTTTCCATTCTCAACTTCAAAATGAAATAGACTTAAAAGTCTTTAAAATATTTTAACATTAAAATTTGTATAAATCTTTTATCTTCTGTTGTTTCAAATAAATAATCTGATACTTCTCTGTTAGATGATTTAAGGTGCGTTATAAGAACTTAAATATGTTATAAGAATATTACAAGAGATGCACACAGACAAACAAATCCCCTTTATTGGAAAGATGCTGGAAAGATACAAAGACAAAACAATTTTGTTGTCCTGTTCAAAAATTCTGGTTGCCCTTTGTGATTCATGATGGCTGCCATCTGTTTGGCCTTTTCCCATGAGGATTCTGCTATAATGATGAACTCTGCAGCATGTACAGAAATTGTTCTCAAGCCTATGTTAACAGTCCTGATAATATATTTTTTAGGTTTCCTCTACGCTCAGAACAGTACCAAACGCAGCATTAAAGAGCGACTTATGAAGCTCTTGCCCTGCTCGGCTGCCAAAACGACATCTCCTGTTACTCAAAGCAAGTTTTATTTTTCATTTTTTTAATTTGATTTTTTTTTTTTTTTAGGTTTGCATGCATCAAAATTTATGCTTTTCTTATCTGCTCGTTTGAGAGGCAAGATATCTGCTGAAGTAATCATACGGTCTATTGAGGTTTAAAATCTAGTGATGAACAGATTTGTCTATGCAGAATAGGATGGCAAGATACCAGTGCCACGATCTGCCATACAGGAGCTGCTGGGTTGGCACTTAGGATCTGCAAGTTAGTTGAGAAGTGATTCCTTGGTTAAATGTAATACTTGCTCTCCATGTATTTGAAAAGTGATAACTTTTTTGCATTTTTATGCACGTGTCTGTGCGTTCTTCCTATCCAATAAACAGGGAGTACCAGCATAACTGGTCTGGGAGGAAAGGATTGGCCCTGCAGGTTTTGAATATATAACTTCAAACTATTTAAGGAACAGGACTTAAATTTGGTGTCTGAGAGAAAAATAATAATAATGAGATTGAAAAGAAAGTATGTCAATGTGGATATACAGGAAAAGTACACTGATATTATACTGAATGTCTTGATATGTGGTACGGAAATAAAATCTCTCCAGAGTAGGTAACAGATAAATATAGGGGGACAGAGGGAGTGAGAGATCAGTACATATATACATATATATACCTAGATAGAGATTAATTATAGTAATAATAGTATAATGTCTTCCTATATAAATTGGCTCCTATAGCAGATTTTAAAATATGTCTCTGGACCCAATTTAATCTAGATTAATTTGACTTAATTCTAGGCACTAATATGAGGACCTAAAACCAGAAGCTGAATGGTCCATGTGCTTCCTGTATACTGTTCTGATAAAGCATATCAATGAATCTCAGGTGAAAAGAGCCTGCAAGAGCAGTTTCCCATGGGTAGTGAGTCCAGGACAACCAAAGGCAGCTTTGCTAGAAATACAGACCCCCACTAAATGTCAAGACTTCATGGGTATAGACCTAGGATTTCTTTTTGCTATCCCTCTTCACTGTCTTTCACATGCTTCTCTGTAAAGAAAACTCTGCTACTTGCTTTCCTTTTTAAGTATTTGAGATCTCGAAGATGAAAAGGGCTAAATTTCTGGATGTACACTGATTTATTTTTTCATGGTATCTTCAGCTGATATGCTTTAATTGCAAATAGGGTGCCTTAAAAACCTCAGTTACTGTTGTGGCACTTGATAGTAATTCCTTCTGGAGAAGTTGCTTTCAGCTGCATGACCTGAGCAATACATCCCAAGACAATAAAATGAATCAGAGAATCACAGGTTTGCTTTAGTTGGAAGAGAGACCTTTAAAATTATCTAGTCCAGTCCTCCCGCACTAGACCAGGTTGCTTAAAGTCCCCTCCAGCCTGAACACTCCCAGAGGCGTGGAATAGATAAAGGAAATAGAACAGAATTAATAGAAAGTTCGATCTGTTTGTTTGAAGTTGGTGAATATGCTCTTCGTCTGCACAGGTAACCAAATATATTTAGTCAGTCTCAGAAACCTCGATCATGTCAAACTTACGTTTTCTTGCTGAAAGTGTTCTCTAAGCCAGAACAGAGGTTGAACTAAAACTAGTATTAAATATTTCCTATTTGAGAACCAAGCAGTAAAAATGGTGCATTCAATAACTTTCTCTGTAATCTCCTCAATAAGGAAGTGCTATATTAAGTAAGAATGTTATATTAAAATGTTAAATAAGACTACCATTGTGGATACATGTTGTTATTATTCCATTTTGACATCATGTGCTATTTCATTTCTGCTAGCATGAAAGAAGCAACATTATAGTGTCCTAGGAATGAAAACAGCACTACTTGCAATAACAATCACATAATGTGAATTCCTTAGAAATTATCAGGGAAATATTTTTAAAACAAGTAACTTATTGAAATATACATAGCCTGAATTTGCACTTCTCTATCAATATGTGCTGACAAAGGTTATCTAAAAACGTAAAATCTTGTTTCAGCATTTGCATTGAGCATATTTCAGCATTCCTATCGAAAAAAGCATGCAAAGAACACTTTTCTTATTTGTGTGCTCTAGTCTAGTAAGTCTAAACTTAAAACCATCATTCCCTAGATACGTGCATGTACTAGCACACTAGGATAGGACTACACTCAAGAATGGTTTTGAAAAAGAAAAACATGCTAAATAGTTATTAAATGGTTAGGGAGGCTGTAATTTGGAGTTTGTGCAGGGAAATGCATGTGCACAGTTTTTAAAGATATGAACTGAGCCCTAACTTAGGGCATGTTTCTCCAGCTGCCACTATTTGCAGAGTCATTTGCTTTTTGAAATGAAAGGTTCAAAACATATCTCCTGTGATATTTACATTAAAAACTGTCTTTACTATTCAGCTGTAAGAAACCTACTCATTAATGAAATCAGTAAGAATGTTTTTGGTATATTAATGAGGGATTGTGAACTTGTTTCTGGTTTTCAGTTGACATGATATTTTATTTCTATGAAAAAAAAAGTACTCCTAACTTATCTAGGCTGAAGAAACCAAAGAACTGAAATAACTAATGCCATAGAAATCATTAGTGTTTAGAAAGAGATACATTTTTACACATTTTCACTGGATATTTTAAAGTATAGATTTTTTTTCCAAGCCTGGTAGCTAGAAGTGTGAAGAAAAAATTAAAAACTGCAAATGACTCATGAATGCTATAGCATTTTAATCATCACAGTTGTTACATTTTAAGAAGTTTATAGTCATCTTATATTTTTATTATTCATATCTATAAGAGACTAGAGAAGTTGAGTGTGAAGAATGTTATACTGAAGCTTTTCATTAACATTATCAGCCCATTGCAGTCTTTTACATTCTCACTGAATCATTTAAACACAATAAAAATGTTTACTGCTAAGGATATACCAAATATTGTGCTCAGCATCCCATTGTTTGGCCTTTATCTCTAGCCTCACATTTATTATGTATATTCATTTAGCTTCCAGAAAAGCTTGTAGATGTCTCTCTAGGTAGCCTGATGTTTTACAAATGGATGCTTAGAGAACTCATTTCAAGTTAAGTCCTTTTCTGTCTAAACCAAAGCCCATTTAAATCCCATGTAACCGTTTGAATATAAAATACAAGTGAGCTTTCAACAATATTTATTCTCAGGTTGGTTTTTTTTGCCAATTTAGTCTAAGTACGTAGTGCTGGCTTGCAGTTAACAAAAAAAAATCATCTGGATCACACTGAGATCATCTTCCTGAGATGAGTGCTAACAGCAACATATCTTTCACAGGAGAAAGGACAAAGCCCTAAATTTTGTGAAGATTTTTCAAAATGTTTATATATTATTAAAAGTCCCTTTAAAGGTAGTTCATTTTTTGTTTAGCGGAACTGTATCTTCTCATGCCAAATTTCTTCCAAGCAGCTGAAAGCTATTATTACTGCATTGTAGTAGAACAAAAATACCTGAAACTGTAGGCATAATACTACTTTAATTGAATATTCTAATACTCTGCTCTTATGAATATTGAACCAAAAAAACCTTTATTCTAAGAATAAAGAGTCCCATATTCTAATGAAATAAAATACGTATCTTCAGCATTGTGGAACTGACAATTAGGTATGTTGCATTGTTATATTTCTATAGTTGGTATAAGTCTTAAATCGGAATAAGGCAGTGATTTCATTAAATTAGTCTGGAGTACTATGTAAGTTATGTTTAATGCTGGCAGTACTTAGAAATGGACACACACATTTGTATTTTTGATCAGAAGTGACTGGCACCCTACATATAAATACATACTGTAAGTTCCTTCAGTGGGTTTGTTGAACTTTCACATTTAAAACTCTACCTGGGAAAAAAAGCATTGCTAATTCTCATTGTTTTAAGGCTACACACAACTGTAAACCTTGAATGTGTATATCCACATTCTTATTTACCTAAAGAAGAGGTCACTAAAGCCATCATGTTCCCCACTTAGGCTGCTCACCCTCAATAATATTTGTCCTAAAGTGTCAGTTATACGATACTCAAAGTAAGATCTGCTGCTGGATGTGCAACATCAATTTCACATGCTTTCCAAAGGACAACTTCGCAATAAAAATCCCAGCCTGATATGGTGAAATCACATTCATTATCTAACTGAAAGAAAATGATCCGTTTTCTGAAGTCACTAAAGTTATATTAAATTGTTTTCTTTTGTCAAGGAGTTGTAGAAACAGATAAGTCATACTGAATGTATCATGCATGCCCTGGCAGGATGTTGGCTGTCCAGTTTATAGCTATTAGTACTCATGAGATAATATGAAGGCGACTGGATCATCCCTGCTGTTTACGATTCTTTGCAGCCGCAGAAGCAGATGATAGACACCCTTTTCCTATGAGTTCAAAATGGGCTCATCATTTGTCATTAAATCTGCGAAAACAAGTCTTTAAGAGAATGTCTTCTTTCTTTCTTTCTTTCTTTCTTTCTTTCTTTCTTTCTTTCTTTCTTTC